>AP027109.1:48743755-49132354 GCA_028142955.1 Pinctada fucata
GGTAGAACTGTCACATCCGGTTACTTCCGATGTTATGTCTATATAGAATGTGCTATGGCGACAATGTCAGGGAAGTATATTCAAAACATTTACTGTCAAACCCCTCGCGGGGAACTTTTTACGAGTTCCACACGGCAAAGGGCATAAGTGTGACACAAATGAGTTAAAGAAGATGCAACATCCGTCGCTTCAATTCGGTAGAACTGTCACATCCGGTTACTTCCATTTCGGAAGACATAGAGTACAATCTTTGGTTCGATGGTCTAAATGATCTATGACAATAAAATCCACCATTCTGGAGAGTGGGACATCATAGTGTATGACGAGTTCCCCATATCGACCGTAGAACTTCCTCAGTGACGATGTTAGTCGGTCACAAACATATCCCTGACTGAGAAGCTTATCTGGAAGACGCCCAGCTCTCAGAACAAAATTCGTATATTTGGTACTTGCTCTGGAATAGCGTATCAACTGAGATATGAACACGCCATAAGCAGGCGATGACGGGATGTTGCTACTCAGAAAAGGAAAGTTTGTAATGCTGAAATTGAAGTCGTCACGTTTGTCATAGAGTGAGGTGTTTATGTGACCATCAGTGTCGTAGGACAACATTATGTCCAAATAGGATGCTGAATTATTTGTCTCTGTAGTTTCTTTGACTTCAAGCTCCGAAGGATAGATACTGCTCAGGTAATCCGCGAATTTTGGATTATTGATGGACAACACATCGTCTACGTATCTATAAGTGAAGTTGAAGTCAGAACCTAAGTATCGTTTCCCTTCAGAGACCAAAGATTGAATTAATTCAGTTTCGTACGAGTAAAGGAAAATGTCGGCAATGAGTGGGACACAATTGGTCCCCATTGGAATTCCGACAATGTGCTGGAAGACCTTTCCTCCAAACACCACAAAAATGTTGTCGATCAGAAAGTTTAACATCTGAATAATATCTGTTTCAGTGTTCTTATTTTCAGAATCGGACTTTTCTTTTACAAAGTAGGTTTTGTCATAGTTAACAACAATAAATTTGTATTTGCGATTACCGTTCTTACTTGTAAACGCATTACTTATAATTTCTGCGAGTCTATCTTTCAATTTAGAATGTGGAATTGTAGTGTAAAGTGTCGAAAAATCAAAGGCTTTGATAGAATATCCAAGAAATGAATTGATTATCTATAACGGTTTTCCTTTAAATGTCCGGAAACCACAGGTGGGACGGACGGACGGACGCACACACCCTCGCGCGCGCGCACGGATACACGGACGGACAAGTGCATCACTATATACTCCCACCATTATATGGCGGGGGTATAAATATAGTTTCTTTTTGGTAATTTTTATGTTTGAATTAACATTCTCAAAATTCAAGTGAAAGAATTGAATTTTTCCATTTTACCTATTTATCTTAGAATGTGTGCTTATTATATTCATCCATGAAGTTTAAATTTGAAAATCGATTTAATCCAAAAAGTTTCTTTCGACTTCAATAAGTATAATGCCATTATTTCGGTCACCTTGACATTCAATTTGTAAAAAGAACATAGTTTTTGTTAAAAAATCTATAATTTTGAATTTTACTAATTTTCCACTTTTCTGTGAAATTACAGAAATTCTGACCATACGAACGTTTTTACGACACGTCAAACTGATGGCCCACGTTATATACTTTCGTTTGATATGAAATTTAGCCCTGTGTGAGGGTGTTGATTAAAAGTTCTTTAGCGACTTGGTTGCTCTACAATACGTACTAATACATTTACCCGTTTTAGCATGAAAAAACAAGACTAGACTATGGTTTACCTGAAGTCCCTCTGTCTCTGGTATGGAGTACTGTTTCTCTAACCAACTGTTACTGGTACTTGTATTAGCATACAGAAGCTGTGTCTCCAGACCTGAGTTGTTTTTGTAAAAGACTTCGAAGGTTGTTTGGTAGGTAACAGTCTTGTCTTCAAGGAAGTAAGAGAATACGAGGCATCTCTCAGCGACTGAAATACGTCATATTTTAAATATTTTATTAATTAATTCATATAAATATATTTGTTTCTGTTATTTTTGTTTGTGTCTATGACAAATATGGATAATGACCATATCCCTGTCTACAGTACAAAATCGATAATTCAGAAAATCAGAAACCGAAGGCATACAAAATCAGGATAAAACAGGAACCAAAGCAAACAAAAACAAAAACCTCCACCTATATGTTTGTATTTGTTTTTTTGTTTTCTTATTTTTGTATTTATAATTCGTGAGCATGGAGGTCGTTCCATATTAGAATGAATCATACTTTGTATTTGCGATTTCATTAGGAAGAATAGTTGAATAGACATGAGTGGTATACCTGCGAAGTCTGAGAACGTAGTGAAGATAATATCATCAAAGTAATAATTAACTGGTTTGTAGAGCTCAAAGTTGGCGAACATACTCCCTTCTTTCGCATAGAGAAATGTATTCACGCCATTCAACTGAAACATTGAAAAGTAATGTATTAAAAAATAAAAATGTTGATTGTTACTCTACAACTTTCTTCTCTGTCCTGAACATAAACCTTTTAAAATGAATTTGTTTCAACAAATTGAATGTAGATATAAAAGTAAAATTATCTCCTCAATATGGTTTTAAATACAATAAGGTTCTTAAAAATATTCAACCAAATCTGTATCGATCTTACTTACCAAAGTTTATCTGAAATCAAATCTGGACTGGAAATACTTGATATCTCTCATGAAAATACACGAATGTTTACCGCTTTTCATGAAAAGAAAATATCACCGAACAAAGTGTCATTTAACTGTAATGACGTCATGAGGTGACGTCATTTTGACGCTTTTGACAAAATATGGCAAAAATTGCTGGGAATTTTGTCTTTGATCGAAGAATTCAATGTGGCCGCATGCGTTAACTGGGACAAAATGTTCCTTACAAAATGATATAATGATAATCTTTTACATATAAGTTTTCCACCTTAGTTAATAATGCATGCGACCATTGCTAATTTAATAGAAATATGCAGTTTTTGTATCAATTTCGCGGAATATGACCTATTTTGTTGTTTTCTAAGGGCTTAAAGGTATTGATAAACGCAATGTTTAAAAACGATAGATTCGTGATTCAGTAGAGAACGTTTCAAAATGTCAAATAACAGTTCAAATTCTATGAAGTACAATGTTCAAAATTAGGGTCAATATCGGGCTTCGTGGCCCTACCCATTTATGTGTTCTTAAATGATACTATTATTTTGAAGACGTTTAACATTTAAGCCAATATACAACATAAACAAAGCATGAAATTGATGCTTGCAATTATGTGTTTCTGAGAGAGATCCTGGAGTCTTTACTCGGGGTACTCCTTGAATTGAAGGAGGGACGGTGACGTCTTTATCAAATTAATTGCGCGGACGGTGACGTCTTTATCAAAATAATTGCGCATAAGTAAATTTAAGTGAATTCTTGGCGCCTGACCAAAATAGATTACATTAAGACTATTACCTTGTAAGTTTGTCTAGTTGCCGTTCCCCAGAACATGTCAGCGGAGGGGTCGTCCACCAGAAAACATCCTGTAGCAGTGTCACTCTCAAAGCCACATGACACGTAAGACGTAGCTGCAAATTAAACAACTTTTAGAAACGTAAGATATAGCTGTGAAAACAACTCACAAGACAAAAGAATGGGAGCTGAAGAAATATGTCAATAAAAGGAGGCCGTCTCTGTCAAAAATGCATTACAACACAAAGACAATATAAAGAAGCGATCTACTGTTATACATGTTTGCAAATGATATATCTTTACAATCTTTTTCTCTTTTCTCTTTTCTTGGTGTCTTTTCTCATGCTCTATTCGTATTTGTATTAATGATGCGGTGTTGAAGATCGCTTCTATACTTTTCCATTATGTTTTCGTTATATCAACCATTTTGATATATTATTGTATTATTATATCCGAAACTCCAGAAAGTAGGCAGATTACATGTAACATAAAATTTCCATAATGATTCAATGCAATGATTTGGATAATTTTAATTTGGAAAGGAATTGAATTATGAACGGAACCATACCATCGACCTGATCACAGATTTGTCCACTCATTCCGGGATAACATTTACATGTATAGGTTCCCGCATCTGCCCCCTCTATGCATGTACCACCACCTTGACAAGGGTTAGATGTACAACCTAAAAATAAAACCGAAATGACAAGAGGTAAATATACTGAAAAATCTTAGATCGCTGAGCGATAAAAGTCCCCAACCGGTATAATTCTATGTCCAAGGGCAATAACTTGAACTTGAAATTTGCTAAGTCTAAGGCCATAACTCTTGTAAAAATAGATAAATCAAACCCAAACTCGAACTTTATCTGTATCACATTGAGATATATCCAAACGGGGTGGAAACTATAAGTTCCCTTCGGCGAGCCGGGACTAATAAGTCAAGGTTGCGACTAGAAAGATGGTTATGTTCATATGTAGAAGAACATCTTGAATTATAATTAGGCCAAAAAAAAAAAAATTAAAAAAATAAAGAATTGCCCGTCTGCTCCTGGAATCAAAGAATATAGTTTTTGGCCCGTCAGTCTGTCTATCTGTCTGTTTGTCTGGTCTGTTTGTCCGTGGCATAAACTGTAACATTGAGCATAATGACAAATATGGATAATGACCATATCCGATCCCTGTATACAGCACAAATCGATAATTCAGAAAATCATAAACCGAAGGCATACAAAATCAGGATAAAACAGGAACCAAAGCAAACAAACAAAAACCTCCAACATATGAAAAGAAGCGAACTCCCGATATGGGAGTGACACCAGGTGCCCAGGAAGAGTAAGCATCTCCTGCTTGCATGCAACACCGAACTTTTTGGCCTTGTGACCTTGACCTTTGACCTTCTTTTCAAAAACTTTAACATTGGACATAACTTTCAAATGGGAAGTGATAAGGTTTTTATATTTCACATGATTGTGTATTCCTTGTGACAATACCTTTCCATTGATACCGAAATAATTCACCTCGCAACCACGACCTTTAACTTTCTTTTCAAAAACTTCAACATTGTTCATAACCTTTGAATTGTTGGTGATGGGGCCTTCATATTTTACATGTGTATTCCTTAATAATGTCGAAGGGTTCCAACTCTATACCTTCTTGAAGAAAATTCCAAACCAATTTCCATGCGCCAGACACGTGTTTCGAATATTAAATTCTCATTAGTGATGCTTCTTTTACTGCAATTTTACCATTATCTGAAGAAAGCAATTTCTCTTTTTTAACTTAAATAAAGGTAAATGGAGACGTTTTAGGAAGTTTAAGTTAAAACTAATTAGATGGCAATAAACAAATCGTAATTTTTCTTGGTGTCCAAGAAAAACTGATATTTTCAGTTCAGAAATCATACTTTAATTCTGACAATATCAAAGGACAAAACATAAAAAAAATAAGGTCATGTTTTAAAATGTAGAAAGACATTGAAGCGATCCAAATACAGGAGGGATAATCAGTACGCCATTCCGTGTACGTTGGCGGAAAAATATGACTTATTGTGTAAGCTGTACGACAAAAACTTCTCACTATTGCAAAAATTATCTAATATTTGTAATAATATCGGAATGGTTTCCAATCCATTCGAACCCCTTTTGATAGATAAAATGAAATGATCTTTGGATTAATCGGTTTAAGCTTGATGGCTGCATAACTAACGCTAATCCACTCCAGAGGACACTGTCAGGAATTGTTTAACTTTATTCTACATTATATCAAATATCAACGTCACAAATGTCACATCATAGTTCATCAACACAGTTTTTACCAAGATGTATAAGGTGAGACGCTGCATCTGCGTAGGCAATGGCGGTGATTTCTCCGTTGTTAAGTCTGGTCTTCAGGTCCTCTGGTCGGCTGTCTATCTCTTTATACTTTCTTTTCCTCGTTGCCCTCTTCCCGTCAGCAGTGCATTGGACCATTTTGAACTTCGTAAGCCACCTGGATCCGCTTGATGACGTCTACGATTCTGTAGATGTTTGGCTTCGGGTGGTTGAAATGTTTGTTCAGTATACTGTGCAAGCCCTCCGGGTTGTTGGCGGTGCGGGACCCTCAGTAACGAAGTGTTTTCACAGTTGTCTGTTGCCCTCGACCCAATACTCTGTTACGTAGTCCGTGAATGTTGTTGCGTCGACGCCTGAGTCTGCAGCATCGAAGTCTTCCAGGGAGTAGAACCATACCTCCTATTCGTCTTCTGCCGGGAGGTGTGGGAGTACCGCAGCATGTCTGACCAGTTGTTGAAAAAGTCAATCTTCTGTGTCTTGCGCCAAATACACTGTGTGAATTGGAAGAAGCAGCCTTTAGGTATGATGCCTGGGAAGTGATGGAGTGCTGCGTTGCGTGGTGCCAACTCAAAGTCCAGGAAAGTGGTGTTGGGTGACAAGGTCAGGTTGTGTCTCTGGCAAGCGTTGATGATAAGTCCGAACATGCGTCTGTAGATGGCCTCACTCTTCCCTGGTAGTAGGGCGTAGACTAAAGGGTACATGGCACCGTCAACGAAAGCATGGATGGTGTACAGCAGTTTGAAGAGGGATGGGCATGCATAGAACGTCCCGTCCGCGTATATGTGTCAGCTGAAGCGAGATGAGCTAGGCTTTGGCGGGTGGCGAATATGAAACAAAGGAGGGGATCTCCAACAACACCAGGTTGTAGCACCCACAGCAAAACCCCGGTCCTGCATACCGTCATCAGCAATCAGATACTTTTTATCTGCGATGGTGGTGGTCCATTGATCTGGTAGGTTAATATCAGCCAGGGTAGTGCGGGAATGGTTTTACTGCACAGCGTGTAGAGGCTGTTTTTGGCCGGGTGGAAAGTTGGTAGGCTTTCGGTCAGTTGTCTGCTCTCGTCAGTCGAATCCCCTTGGGGGTAACTAATGATCTCTTGGCTATACATCATAGGAATTGGTGCGAGTTCGTCACGGCATCGTCTATTTATAGTCTACATCAGATCATGAACGTCGATTTGCATTCGGTCGGCTGGATGGTTGTGGTTGTTGGTGTTATGACTAACAGGTCGTTTAAGGTCGTGACCCTTGCAGGACAGCGGCTGGTGGAGCATAGCCATTAGACTCTGTCATCTCTGCGGCTCGTGACTCTGTATTTGTAGTTGTTTAAAAATACCAAGCTGCAGTTTCGCAGACGATTGTCGATGAACTGGAGCTTAAGTTGAGCATTTGCCATGGTTGAAACGAATGATGCAAATAAGATTTTTTTCACATATTTATTCATGATCTGATAGCTTGGACATTGCTCTAGCAAAATTTATTTTCACTTTGAAGAAATTATCATTCACTTTGAAGGAGAACAATAATTGCATAACCATAAGCATAAATATTAAGGTGATGTAACCACAGCAAAATCAGTAAAGTGTTAGCGTGGGCACTGTTCTTGCAAGCATCGTTTCACTTTGAAGAGATATTATTCATTTTACGTGGTTATTAATCGTATTAATTATATAATAATGTTATAATGCAGATGCAGTAATTGGTCCATCGATAGGGCGGTTATTAAATTCATTAGATACATTATCTATTCACATTAAAATCTGAAGTAACAATTTAAGAAAATAACGACTATTTGAATTGTTTAAAGCATTTTTAAAAAGTCCTTTATACATACCTCTATGGTATATAATTATCATTGAAAAATAAAAAAAAAATATTTTTTTTTCTTTTCAAATATTTCAAACGCTGAACGCCGATCCTTCTTTTATCAAATTCATTAAAAAAATCTACGTCAGATTCATCGATACGACGGAAAATACTGTTGATATTTGACAATCTTAATGCAGTTGAAATACCTTTTTACCTGATATATATTATCATATACGGTAATTGGACCTTCTTAATTAATTAAATCAACACCCATTGTCTTTAGCATGTGGGTATTCAGGGAATATATTTCATTTAAAATGTGGGCATTCAGAGGAAGACACCGTTTGTAAATGGTTTATTTGTGTGATTGCTTTATATATCTATCTATCTATCTATCTATCTATCTATCTATCTATCTATCTATCTATCTATCTATCTATCTATCTATCTATCTATCTATCTATCTATCTATCTATCTATCTATCTTACTATCTGTCTGTCTGTCTGTCTGTCTGTCTGTCTGTCTACCTACCTACCTACCTACCTACCTACCTACCTACCACCTACCTACCTACCTACCTACCTACCTACCTACCTACCTATCTATCTATCTATCTATCTATCTATCTATCTATCTATCTATCTATCTATCTATCTATCTATCTATCTATCTATCTATCTTCCATCGCTGCCAAACTCCACAGCATAGATTATTATTTGCAGGGTTTAAAAAGCGCGTACTGCGTATTTAAAACAATAGGATAAAAAAAGCAAGAAAAAAATGAAGAGAAGACACCGTTTCAGAGAGAAGCAAGAAATACAGGAGAATATTTAGTGAAGTAAAAATAATGAGAAATGTGCATTTAAAAGGTTAAAAACACAGGGGTAAATTGTCTACTTTCTTGGGCTCATGTGCTCTGTTGAGCACACAGCCTGTTTGAAGCTGTCGACCGTTGGACTCGGAGGGATATCATGAGGGAGGGCATTCCATCGCACAATGGTGAGTGGGAAAAAGCTATACTTGAAATAGTCACGGTTAGTCTGGATTTGTGGTATTGCGTGCGGGCGGGAACTGGTGGACATGCGGGTTCTTTGTGGGATGTAGGACTGGGCTTGGATAGCTACATTTGTACCACACCTTGTAATATCTTATACAGCATGACTAATCTTGCGTTAGCACGACGCAGAGCTAAAATTCTCCATCCTAGCTCATTCAGCATATAGTTGACATTTGATGTTTGTTTCTAGTCACCCAGAACCCACCTAGCAGCGCGTCGCTGAACCATTTCAATTTTGTTTATATTTCTGAAAGTGCTATATTCCAGTACTGATCTCACCATGACCTGAAAAGCATTAGTTTGATTTTTGTATTATTAACATTTAGATTTCGGCGGAGAAACCCAAGTGATCTGTTAGCTGAGGCGGTGACTCTGTCTACATGATTATTTGCACATAGATTATGAGAAATGTCTACAACGAGTTTGTAACCTCAAATTCCTGGTTGTGAAGAAATACTTAGTCGGTATAGGGGACCTTGCTCGCGTGACCTGAAGGACCTGACACTTGCTAGAATTAAACTCAATATCCCACCTGCGTTCCAACTGGAAAATCCAAGTATGTCTTCCATATTTTTATGGTGCAATTCTCGTATCTTCTTTTGGATTTGGTATTTTCAAAGTTCAGATGCGCACAATACAGTTATTCTAAATGAAAAATTTAGTTATTGTCATTAAATCACGTATGACCAGGAGTCCCCGAGGGCACATGTAGCCAAGTTCGATCAATTTCGGTTGATCGTTTCTTCAACGCATTCTAAAATTTCTGTTATCAAAATTTCTTGAAATTTCTAAAATGTGGGTCCTGTAGCATCATTTCCCATCCATCCTGCTACGTCTTTCGGTACGCTTTTTCGACGTAGTAACTTTCATACTTTTTTAGCATATTACATTGTTTAGATTTGAGGATCACTGACGAGGGTTGAGTACCCGAAACGTGCATGTCTGGTCCATGTTGCCAATTTATCTGTTCTTAAATGATGCTATTCAATTTGAAGACGTTTACATTGAATAACGTATAGGTCATTGGGATTTTCGTATTTTACCTATTATTATTCATTTGTAACAAAATTTTAAAGTTTTTGTTCTATTGGGAGATGTTTGAACATGATCTTTTGTCCAATCTGAAAGTCTTGATCGCTTTAGATAGCAAAGCATGGACGGTTCCCGTTTGCCATTTTCTTTGGTCAACCTTCTTTCGGTCCCCGTATTTGTGCTGTTAATTTACACAACAGCTGTGCGTCTTTGGGAAATTCTCTTTATCAGGATAAAGAGGGGGGTGCTTACGAAATCCAAATACTCACACACTTTAGTTTACCGCTGGAGTAGTGGTTAGCGCCCTGGATCTTGGATTCGCTTTTCATCGTACCGAATAAAAGGGATGTTAAGCCCCCTTCACACTTCCACGGATCGAGCCATGACTCCGCTACGACTTCAAAAAAGATATATCCTGTATGGACAGGTACGGGTTGATACGAATCGAGTACGGATGGCTACGGTTAGCTACGGATCGCTATGAATATCGTCCCGACAATGCTACGGATTGCTACGACACGCCTACGGATAGATACGATAGGTAAGGATTGCTAGGGAAGAACGAAGGATTACCACGATTCGAATACGGATAGCCATGATTCGCACAGGGATAGCTACGACTTCAGTACGGATTGATAGACCAAGCTTGAATTTCTTAAACATATTTATTTACTGAAACATCCAATATTTTCAAGTTGAGACGTCTCACTTGCTTTATAACAGAACTGGTTTGTTAAATATGTCTTTTACATCATTACATATGTACCTGGAATGGAATAGTTGAAGTATGAACCCATATCTTGACCGAAAAACGCACAGATACAAATAGAAATGAAGTAAATATAAGACACATTCCGTGGCTACTCCTTTTCGAATCCGTGGCTATCCTTAGCAATCCGTAGGGGAGTCGTATGGCTATTTTTATCACAACAATTGTCTCGGATTGCTACGGATGCGCTGCGGGTTATTCGGATAGCTACTACCCCACTATGGGTTGCTAAGACTCCTCTACTACTCCGCTACGACAAATTTATCCGAAGCGTAGTCGTAGAAAATTTTGAACATGTAAAGAAATGTTCTGTCTCATCCCGGATAGCAAGGGATTGCCAAGGATAGCTACGACTTGTCATGACTAGTGCCGGATCGAGCTACGGATGTAAAATTTTCTCGATCCGTAGCTAGTATCCTTGGCCCGATCCGTGAAAGTGTGTAGCGTGCTTTTTACATAGCTTCTGTTGGATAATTTGTTCTTACTTTACTAATTGTTTGGCAGAATGTTTGCTTTCAGACAAAGGTATTCAGTGTTAAACGTCTTCCAATTCAATAGCATCAATTAAGAACAGATGAATTTACAGCATGGACCAGACATGCACGTTTCGGGTACTTAACCCTTGTCAGTGATCCTAAATTTAAACAATGTAGTATGGCCAAAGATTGTGAAAATTATTATGTCCAAAAATGTACCGAAAGACGTAGCAGGATAGGTGGGATATGATGCTAGGACCAACGTCATACTAGAGTTAAATGTCAAGATTATTGATTTGAAAAAAAGACTTACAAATATAGACAATCCATAGTAATTTCTTAAAGGAAAATGGAGTGAACCGTATACAACAGTTTCACTGATTTTGGATTTTCAACCATGTGTGCCGCGCTATGATCATGTTGGGGATTACCTTTGACGTAATAATACTGATCTTTCAATAAGACATTCCTATCTTGAAAGAGAACAGCATAATCGATTTGTCAAAAGTTTAATCATCGAGTATTCAATTAACAAAAACGGGCATATTCCGCTGTGATGCGTACAAAACAGTCCTCAAACACTTCGTGAATCTCTAGTTTTAGACAGGCTCAATACATCTAATTAGCTTTTCTTTGTGGTGGATAATGCATATCTTAAGATACAACCTGCCAAATAGACCAATTACGGATAAAAAGACTTTTTTCCTGCTGATGGCCACGGAACGGTAGCTCGTCACCTCATATTTTGGCACGTTTCACAACAAAATAAAGCCTTTAACAAGCTCAGTGATAGCAATTATGTTTAAGTGACTTCAGTCGCTACCGAACAGTACAAAGACAATCTTTCTATATTCCTTGGATCTATCATAATCTTCATAATAAACTCAAACACACGTACCTCAAGCGGAAGTTTACATCATGTTTGTTTCCAGCATACACAAAAAAAGCGTACTGATTAAACATCCTGAAAGACAAAGGTCGATCGGTTCTGACGCGCCTCGCCTTTTAGATTATTCTTTCATGTTCTTAGTTTTTCTTTTTATTTTCTCATGTTTGTAGAAGTAATATTTCCTTACCGCTTTGGAAAGCTTCGACCGTAGCATTAAATCCATCTGTTGCATTAATGTCAGAATGTAACACACTATTGAAAATGATCATAATCTCGTTCTTCCTGGGTTTGGTCAATGAAGTGGTGTAAGTGATGGGACTTGGCGATGAAACAGCTCCGCATTCCCTGGAATCATAGAGAACGAAATATTGATGGAGCCACTCACACAAATTAAAATTGTTCATATGAATACAAATAAACAAACAAACGCTGTCGCAGTATGGTAATCGAGTCGAATCTCTGAAAATAGAACTTCTGTCAATCAAATATACAAAATATACAACTGTGTATCTTGATTGGAAAATGACCAATGGTCAACCAATGCCGCCTAAGACTACCGTCCACAACATTAGTAGCAATTGGTGTAGTTATCCGAATTGCGTGTGCAGAAACCTATCACTAGTTTGGTCATCAAAACACTTAACATGAAAGGCTAATCTGTGTCTTCAGAATAAGGTTACTTAAGAGGGATTATGCAAAATAATAAATTTAGAATATTGCGCAAATGAATCAATGAACAGTAACAAAATATTTTAATCTCACCAAGGGCCTCGTTGTCCTGCTAGATTGTAATCTATTTGAACGTAATGTTGACATCCAAACGTACTCAAATCATACGGCAGATCCATCTCATTCAATGTGATCTTCATTCTGGAGTTATCCTCACCCTTTTTGATAAAAATATGTTGTTATTGTTTTAAAATATCGCATCGGGTACATCACAAATCTAAGTCTACATAACATAATTCTGGGATTGAAAAGAAAATATTTAGCGTATATCAATGTATTTGAATATTTGTTTGGAAACTCCTACATCCATTTTACTTATCAATAATGTTAAACGTCTTCAAATTCAATAGCATCATTTAAGAACAGATAAATTTGCAGCATGGGCCAGATATGCATGTTTCGCGTAATAAACCTTCGTCAGTGAACCTCAATCTAAACAATGTAATATGGCCAAAGAGTGTGAAAGTTATTATGTCCAAAAAAAGAAAGACATGATATAATCAAGTAAATTTCATTTTTCTGTCAGTTTTCTGGTGAATTTTTGATTACCTTTATCAACCAAACACATTCAGTTCCAGTTGCATAACGACTTGGATAATTAGGTGACGTGATATGGGTACTCTCTCCATTGCTTAATGAAATCACTTCACCGCAAGCTGAATTATAATATTAAAGGGGTGGAATTAAGTGCGATTTCTATGTGAAATCATTCACAGATATAAAAAAGGTGCTTCTGCCATTGACATTAAAATCATAATTATGTTCATTGAGAAAACAAGAGAGAGAAAGATATATATATATATATATATATATATAGAGAGAGAGAGAGAGAGAGAGAGAGAGAGAGAGTATTTTGACAAATTTAAGGCATTAAAACTGACTTGTTGACGTGGTGCCACCACATGTTGTACCGGTTAATCCATACGGACATTTGCATTCACAGTCACTGTTAAGGAAGCCACCATTTTCACAAGTTGGTGATGTGGTGAGGTTGCAGGATGCTTCATGCAAAAAGAAGATATAGATATAGCTTATCTCTTATATCATGGTAATAAAGTGTAGACAATGAGACAAGAAAATACTGTCAGTCAACATGAAGAGCATTCACCTAGTTGCCAATTAGTCACTACAAAAGTCTGTAGAATTAATTTATCTGATGGATTTGACCATTTCAGACAGGGCTGAAGAGACGCGTAAGGAATACTAGCAGATGATTTCCATTCTTCCTTGACACTTTGTCTCAATCCCTTTTTGCAGTATCACGTTTTTTATATTGCATGTTATTACCCTTGTTTTCCTTTTTCGCAAATTGCATATGCTGTCTGGTTCAGATGGATGGACGACCCAATTACGAAAAAGACAAGAATTGCCTATATGAGTTCACTAGTAAAGCACAAGATTACCTGACACGTGCCTCAATAAAGCGTATTCTTTTCATGTTACATACTTTACATTTTAATCTGGAGTTGTCAATTGCCTTATCTATGAAATACATGTTTAGTTGCATCTGGGCTTTTCAGTCAGAAATCTGAACAAGATAGGATGTATATTCTTATAGCATACCAGTACACTGATATCCATCATTGATGTCCTGGATATCGTAAAAGGAGAGATCACCCCCGAGAGACATAAGAAATTCTAAATGCGGATCTTTGGCCGCCTGGGCTGTTGTTCCTGATATAGCAAAACCCTACAACAGAATGAATATAAAGACAGGAAGCTACAATATGCAAAATACAACAATATTATGCAAGATATAACTATTGATAACAACAGCATCTTGGAGAGACAACATGGACCAACGACGATATTAAATCCAATAAAATAAAATTTAGTGATGTTAGTTGCCTTTTGACAATGAGCCATGATTATTTGTATTCATGAATAATATACTCTACCATTCCTTTGTACAGGGACAGGGTAATGCCACCCGGGTATCAAAGATATCAAAGATATGGACGTCGCATATATTTGAAACGAGGGTGGGATTTCCATGTCCCTGTACAAAGAGGTGTTTGATAATATTTCTCTCACCTATATTTCTTTTTATGTAATTCACAATTTTGTGCGCTAAATGTTGTTCTATGTGACTTCAACATTGCTAAAGTACTGTAAAGGTTTGTAACGTCACATGTGGGGTTTAAGGCAAAGCTGTGTATAACTATCTCCGGGTTGAGAGAAAATAGAATTATTAATTTTAAAAAGTTGTTATTCTTGTTTCTATGGAGCTGTTTAATTTT
Source organism: Pinctada fucata (assembly GCA_028142955.1). NCBI lineage: Eukaryota > Metazoa > Mollusca > Bivalvia > Pterioida > Pteriidae > Pinctada > Pinctada fucata. The sequence continues at coordinate 48,758,574 of AP027109.1, forward strand.
CTCCGTCTGTTTTCATTTTCATGCGTGAACATCGACGACGGGTGCATCTAGCCAAACAGGGGATGCCTACTCCTCCTGGGCGCCTGTTCCCATCTCTAGCTTGCTCAATCTGATGCTCTATTTAGATGAGTTAAAGAAGATCCTGACAACAATCTCAACAACACTCACAATAGAGCACAAAAGGGACCATCGACGGACCCCTAGCAAGCCAGAGGTGGGACCAGGTGCCCGGGAGGAGTAAGCATCCCCTGTTGGCTAGCCGCACCCGCCGTCGACGGTCGACGTCCACGCACGAATATGACCATATCTAAAATTATGCACTGTCTAAGGTTGTGTCTATATAGAAAGTGCTATGGCGACCATGTCAGGGAAAGACATTCAAAACACTTACCGTCAAACCCCTCGCGGGGAACTTTTTCACGAGCTCCACACGGCAAAGGGCATAAGTGTGACACAAATGAGTTAAAGAAGATCCTGACAACAATCTCAACAACACTCACAATAGAGCACAAAAGGGACCATCGACGGACCCCTAGCAAGCCAGAGGTGGGACCAGGTGCCCGGGAGGAGTAAGCATCCCCTGTTGGCTAGCCGCACCCGCCGTCGACGGTCGACGTCCACGCACGAATATGACCATATCTAAAATTATGCACTGTCTAAGGTTGTGTCTATATAGAAAGTGCTATGGCGACCATGTCAGGGAAAGACATTCAAAACACTTACCGTCAAACCCCTCGCGGGGAACTTTTTCACGAGCTCCACACGGCAAAGGGCATAAGTGTGACACAAATGAGTTAAAGAAGATCCTGACAACAATCTCAACAACACTCACAATAGAGCACAAAAGGGACCATCGACGGACCCCTAGCAAGCCAGAGGTGGGACCAGGTGCCCGGGAGGAGTAAGCATCCCCTGTTGGCTAGCCGCACCCGCCGTCGACGGTCGACGTCCACGCACGAATATGACCATATCTAAAATTATGCACTGTCTAAGGTTGTGTCTATATAGAAAGTGCTATGGCGACCATGTCAGGGAAAGACATTCAAAACACTTACCGTCAAACCCCTCGCGGGGAACTTTTTCACGAGCTCCACACGGCAAAGGGCATAAGTGTGACACAAATGAGTTAAAGAAGATCCTGACAACAATCTCAACAACACTCACAATAGAGCACAAAAGGGACCATCGACGGACCCCTAGCAAGCCAGAGGTGGGACCAGGTGCCCGGGAGGAGTAAGCATCCCCTGTTGGCTAGCCGCACCCGCCGTCGACGGTCGACGTCCACGCACGAATATGACCATATCTAAAATTATGCACTGTCTAAGGTTGTGTCTATATAGAAAGTGCTATGGCGACCATGTCAGGGAAAGACATTCAAAACACTTACCGTCAAACCCCTCGCGGGGAACTTTTTCACGAGCTCCACACGGCAAAGGGCATAAGTGTGACACAAATGAGTTAAAGAAGATCCTGACAACAATCTCAACAACACTCACAATAGAGCATAAAAGGGACCATCGACGGACCCCTAGCAAGCCAGAGGTGGGACCAGGTGCCCGGGAGGAGTAAGCATCCCCTGTTGGCTAGCCGCACCCGCCGTCGACGGTCGACGTCCACGCACGAATATGACCATATCTAAAATTATGCACTGTCTAAGGTTGTGTCTATATAGAAAGTGCTATGGCGACCATGTCAGGGAAAGACATTCAAAACACTTACCGTCAAACCCCTCGCGGGGAACTTTTTCACGAGCTCCACACGGCAAAGGGCATAAGTGTGACACAAATGAGTTAAAGAAGATCCTGACAACAATCTCAACAACACTCACAATAGAGCACAAAAGGGACCATCGACGGACCCCTAGCAAGCCAGAGGTGGGACCAGGTGCCCGGGAGGAGTAAGCATCCCCTGTTGGCTAGCCGCACCCGCCGTCGACGGTCGACGTCCACGCACGAATATGACCATATCTAAAATTATGCACTGTCTAAGGTTGTGTCTATATAGAAAGTGCTATGGCGACCATGTCAGGGAAAGACATTCAAAACACTTACCGTAGAGTGCTGTTGAGATAGTCGTAAGGATATTTTTTATCTCATTTGAGTCACGCTTATGGCCTTTGCCCTGTGGAGCTCGTAAAATGTTGTCCGTGAGGGGTTTGACAGTAAGTGTTTTAGATGCTTTTCCCTGATATGGTCGCCATAGAACTTTCTATATAGACATAACCTCAGACAGTGCATGTTTTTGTAGATATTGTTTTCATTTGCGTGCGTGAACATCGACGGCAGGTGCGGCTAGCCAAACAGGGAATGCTTACTCGGGCACCTGGTCCCGATTCTAGCTTGCTAGGAGTCCGTCGTTGCTCAATCTGGTGCTCTATTGTCAGTGCTGTAGAGATTGTCGTCAGGATCTTCTTTATCTCGTTTGTCAATTTTTTTCTTTTCTCGCGAGAAATTCCTTTTTATCTATTGTTACAAAACATTGTAAGCCTTTTGATCGTGATTTTTCAAATACGAGTTTGACTTTTATTAGTTGATTATTTTTTGAATTCCGATTCGAAAGTGAGCATTCTATCATCCGAAGAATCGCAAAAAAATGGAAAGCCCATGTTTTACCCCTTTTTGCATAATATATGATATGATATGATTTATCATTCATATTGTATATACCTCGATCAACTCCGTAAACATACTAATACGGAAGTGTTCAAACTCTATACCTTAACGAAAATTTCAAACCAATTTATCATGCACCAGACACGTATTTCGGATATTAAATCCTCATCAGTGATGCTTCCATGCAAAGTTATTTTTAGACACAGCGAAAATTCAGTAACGCCCTCTGATTATATTTTTTGAAATTAGATGTGTGAAATTTGCAGAGAGTGCACGGCTCCAATTTTCCTGTAGAGTCGATTCAGTAGCATATCCAAATAAAATTTACGTTAAAAATAGCATAAATATCATGACTTACAAGAGGTCCATATTGTAAAACTGAGCTTAAATCATAAGGATTCCTGTCCAGTGTGGCCTCTTTATCAAAGTTAAATGCCATGTCAGCATTGATGTTGTCAAAAAGAATTCTAATGGAGTCATCGCGATCATGTCTGCTTTGCTCATGAAGCATTCCCAGAGCATGAAGAAACTCGTGAAGAGCAGTTCCAACCTGTAAGATAAAAATACAAAATTTACATTTTAACATGTAAATAACGACATCTTTTATTTGTTTTAAAGTCTGTTTTCGATAATCATTTAGTTGAGTGTCGCTGTCGCCATCTAGGATTAATTCCGTTTATGTCTGAACTATATGATACATGTAGTTTATCTCTTTCCATTCTATTAATTGTCCCTTATGATAAGATAGTGTTTTGTCTGAATTTGATGCATTCGTCTGTTTGTTGATTCGGCACTTTTACGTTATCAATCCACATAATTTTTACGTCATCCATCCACATCTTTTTTACGTTATCCACCCACATAATGTTTACGTTATCAACCCGCATGATTTTTGCGTTATCCACCCACACTATTTTTAATAGGTGTAATTACTGAAATGCTATCATATTGGAGATTTCTCTCTTGATCAGTTAATGAAATGGAGTGAAATTATTCATGGAACTGTGTTCTTGCTTTACGAACTCAGTCATATTATGTACGATTGACAGATCAGTAAAGATTGATCATATGGTAAATAAAAAGAGTAATTATACCAACCTTACAAATACATGTACATCGTACTTACACCGACACAGCCCGTGCCTAATGACAATTGTTGTGGTTTTCCTTGTTTTGTCCCAAACTTAGCGTTGCCAATCCATGACCAACATCTTAAAATGATAAAGTGATAAATATACTTCAATTGCAATATACGACTAAATTATATGACAAACATATAAATTGAATTATTAAATTATATAAATTATATAAATTTATGTATATGTAGCAACTCTCAGCTTGACCTATTTTGTTCACATATTTTTTCATCCCTTAAATAATTCGTAAGGGTTCCAACTCTATACCTTCTTGAAGAAAATTTCAAACCAATTTTCATGCACAAGACACGTGTTTCGAATATTGAATTCTCATCAGTGATGCTTCTAGCCAAAGTGCTTTTCATAAGCAATCCAAATTAATTCCACTAGCGCCCTCATGCGTTATTTTTAGAATTTAAATTTCAGCATTTACTTTACAGAGATTGCGCGGCTCCAAATTTCCTGTAGGGTCGATTCAGTAGCATATCCAAATAAAATCTACGTTCAAAATAGCATTGGAGGGATGGTGCTAAGATGTTAACTTCCTTGAATTTCGATATTAAAGTAACAAAAAGTCTCACGTGGATTAATCTGCCGACAACGAAGTTTTATCGTGAGAGGGTTTGAAATGCTTAATACTTCCGTTTTTATCTAGATATTACTTGCATAGATTATCTCTGAAATGATTGTTTTGGAGTTGGACCCCTTCTATATATTATCAATATTATACAATTCGACGCAGTAGAATTGAAAGATCGTAAGTAACACATACGACCTTTTTGACTTTTTGCTATGAACAGATAGGTCATGCAATTTCCCATCTCCCTGTGAAATTTCGTAATGATATCCCATCTGTAACCATGGTAACGGATTAAAAAACCTACTTATGAAAGGTCGTATTTGTCCGATACGACCCATAATTTGCCTAAATTTTAACTCTTAAAGGTCGTAAGTGTTACTTACGACCTGGCCTTTCATACCCAAATGTCTTATACAGGAAATAATAGCCAAAAAAAAAAAAGCCAGTTTCATGAGCATGAAAGGTCGTATGTGATGTATTTAGTAAGTTTTTGTACCTATTTTGAAATTTTGTGAAAAAAAAAAACATGTTGCCTTTTCTTTATATACCCAAATGCAATGTTTTTTATCGTTTCTGTTTTTATCTTGGATTGTAAGATAGCAATGTAAAATCTCTGTCCTGAAAAATTGCACTTACGACCTTTCAATTCTTCAGCGTCGAATTATTGACTTGGAAATCTGGCAATATATGTTTTGTTGGACCTAAAGTCTAAATATAGCCCAAGGCCTAGGGCCGAAGACCGAAGGCTATATTTTGTCTGAAGGTCCAACGAATCATATGTTGCCCGAATTCCCAGTCACATAATTGTTTTGTTATACCTTACTTCAATACTGTAGCAACGAACCTATTGAACCGGCATGTTGACATTCATATTCGTCTATAAAAGAGGAGCGCGGAAAAATATGTAGTCATCAATGACGTGACATCACAAACAATGTGACGTTTATCGGTCAATAGTTTTTCAACTACTGCTCTAGGGCCAATATCGATGTAACTATTGACTGCTTGGTCAAATATTTTAATTGTTAGGCATTTTTCTTAAAGAGATACAAAAACACTTATTTCAAAAAGGTATAACAATAAAAAAAAACCACTTATTTCCTGTTGCAATGCTGAGCAATCAAACTTGTTCCCCGTGACATGGATGATTTTAAAAGTGTATTAATTACTTCTTTCTGGCTCTGTCCCCTGAAAGAAGCTTTGTTTTGGCACTTAATCAATTTGACATCATACATATTACTAGTATTTGGCTATTTCGGAAACTTGTCATTTCATCCAAAAATTGTATCAAAATTAAAGGAGGTTTACATCTTAGCACCAACCCTCCAATACTATTTTGAACATAGATTTTATTTGAATATGGTACTGAATCGACCCTACAAGAAATTTGGAGCCGCGCAGTCTCTGTAAAGTAAATGCACAAAATGAAATTTTTCAAATAAAACCAGAGGGCACTACTGAAATTAATGGCTGGTAGCATCACTGATGAGGACTTAATATCCGAAACACGCGTCTGGTGCATAGTAAATTGGTTTGAAATTTTCTTCAAGGAGGTATAGAGTTGGAACCCTTCCGTAGTATTTTATAGACGTTTTTGTTCTCGTTTACACAGGATTTGGGTAAATTTGGAAATTTATTAATTGCATATTGAAGCATATGATCTATTGTAAAATTTTCGTGCACCATATAGGCATTTAAACAAATTATGTCTCATCAGAGCATGATGCTCGAGGCGTAAAAAGAGGAAATCCAAATAAAATGAAACTATGAATAGCAAAACTCTAATTTTGACCTGTCAAGGACAGAGCTATGTCATCAGGGAGATAAGCCTTGATTTTTTTTATACGAAATTTCTGTTACAATCTTGTGTCGGAGTCTCAAGTCAAGTATAGAAACATTGTGAACCCAGGCGAACGATATCATCGGTAACTAAACAATCCGCCAGCAGAGACACCAACCTAGCTGTTTAAATTGCCATTATTGAAATATATGCTCTATTGTAATATTTCAGGGCACCATATGCGCATTTCAACAACCACATGTATACGTTACTTATTCATTTTCTTTTTATAATTTATCATTACTCTAAATTACTCGAGGTTGTACATATATTTTCTTACGTTGTGTATAAAAGGTAGATGTCATGTTTAGATTTATTATTGCATTGAAATTTTCATGTTAAACGTGGAATCTTGAGCACTCTCAAATAATGAACAGCCGAAGAGACGCTTGAATAGAAGACGTGTTCTCCGTTAGCAACTTTTTTTTAGTCCCCTACCGGCAACGCCGAAGGGGACTCTTAGTTTCCTCTCGGTCTGTCTGTCAGTCTGTCCGTCTGTCCGTCTGTCCGTCTGTCCGAATATCAGTTTTCCGGACTTTTTTCTGCAATGGATGGAGATATTGAGATGAAATTTGATACACAGCTTGGTCTTGGATAGTTACAGAGCAAGTTTGACTTTTGTCACGCTTGACCCATTTTTCGAGGAGTTATGCCCCTTGATGACTTTGAAAATTCAGTTTATGTCAGTTTTCCGAACTTTTTTCTGCAACGGATGGATATATTGAGATGAAATTTGATACACAGCTTGGTCTTGGATAGTTACAGAACAAGTTCGACTTTCGTCACACATGACCCATTTTTCGAGGAGTTATGCCCCTTGATGACTTTGAAAATTCAGTTTTTGTCAGTTTTCCGAACTTTTTTCTGCAACGGATGGAGATATTGAGATGAAATTTGATACACAGCTTGGTCTTGGATAGTTACAGAGCAAGTTCGACTTTCGTCATGCTTGACCCATTTTTCGAGGAGTTATGCCCCTTGATGACTTTGAAAACTCAGTTTTTGTCAGTTTTCCGGACTTTTTTCTGCAACGGATGGAGATATTGAGATGAAATTTGATACACAGCTTGGTCTTGGATAGTTACAGAGCAAGTTCGACTTTCGTCACTCTTGACCTATTTTTGAGGAGTTATGCCCCTTGATGACTTTGAAAATTCAGTTTTTGTCAGTTTTCCGGACTTTTTTCTGCAATGGATGGAGATATTGAGATGAAATTAGATAAACAGCTTGGTCTTGGATAGTTACAGAACAAGTTCGACTTTCATCACCCTTAACCTATTTCGACTTTTGTCACGCTTGACCTATTTTTCGAGGAGTTATGCCCCTTTATGACTTGCACAATTCACTTTTTGTCGGTTTTCCAGACTTTTTTTCTGCAGCAAATAGTGATATTCAGGTAAAATTTGATACTCAGCTTAGTCTTGGATAGTTACAGAGCAAGTTCAACTTCCGTCACGCTTGACCTTTTTTTTCGAATCGATAAAGCAGATAAAACCCCAGAACTGAGCTGCACAGACAGCAAGTTTAATTAAAACTCATGTTTAATTGAAGAGTAATTCATAGGCAGAGTTGCAGGACATAAATATATGCCGCCGGTAGGGGACTTATATCGCTCAGCGATCATAACATTTTTTTTTTGGTTTTGCTGCATTACTACCCATATGCATGTCTTCGCATTCGGTCAAACTAATTCACATTATGCAGTCTATCTGATGTGCTATTTACTTACTACGAAAATATTGACCAAGGCGAATACTGGGTGAAAAGTCCGTAACTGTTTCATTCTTTAATTTAAGACATTATTCACAATAAACAGTACTACAATATGATTAGCATGATTCTTTAACAAGACATTCTTTCTCATAATCTTAACATATAAATTAACGCAAGAAAGGATAATCAATAAAAATACGTAGATTCCACAGGAATTTATCGCACTTTCCTTCTACTGGATCCTGCTACCCTTCCTTATAGGATTATGTAAAGGGATCTAACACAGCGTGCATAAAAATTGACAAGTCATATTGCATTGTTTTCAGGAATAGGCTTATCAATGTCAAATCCCTTTCTTTGATATATTTCGATAGATTAGTTTATCCAAAATTTGAATTCAGTACATTCTTTACAAGCCGAGATATACCCTCTACCATGTCTTCTATGAAGAACATTTTGAATTCATAACATTACATTAAATAGTCCCTTATATCACCGTGGGGTATTACGTGATACACAAATGATATGTTCCACGGGAATCCCCTTTGATTGAACTAAGTTAATACTGTCTAAATCTACTTTATATGAATTTATTTTAGGCCTATTCGGAGAACACTTAAACAGAAATTTTTCAATGCTCGCCACATGTTATGATATGATGCACGGACAGATACAAAATATTCTGTTTAAGTGTTCTCCAAATATACGTCTATTCTTGACCAGAATAAATTACCATCATATAATATATAATAATGACCATATGATAGGCTTGAAATAAATTCATATAAAGTAGATTTAGACAGTATTTACTTGGTTCAATCAAAGGGGATTCCCGTGGAACATATCATTTGTGTATCACGTGATACCCCACGGTGTATATGCGTATCACAATTTCAAATAAAGCTTATTTTAACTTGAAATAGACAAACGTCGGATCAGCGAGATTAAAAACATGTGGAAAGTTATGAATAATATATAAGAGGAAGCCGAGGGTTTCCATATACCAACTATGTTTGAGACGATACCAAGCATGTGAAGAGGTGACATCACGCATTGTATGTCTTTGAAGTGTTTGTATCATTAAATGGTCGAGCAGTGCCCATTGGTCGCTACTATCTGATTATCAATTGACACGGTGCCCTTTTCTCTGATCTAGAAATGCAGCGTTTGTAATTGACTCGGTAAGGGGTATATCTCGGCATTTAAGAAGGCACTGGTTTCAATTTTTGTATGAACATCCCGTATGAATGTTTAACGTCTTCAAATCATTAGCATCATTTTAGAGCAGATAAATTTACAGCATGGACCAGACATGCACGTTTCGGGTAATAAACCCTCGTCAGTGATCCTCAATCTTAACAATGTAATATCACCAAATTCTGTGAAAACTATGTTCTAAATATACCGAAAGACGTAGCAAAATGGCTGGGATATGATGCTACAGGACACAGGTTTTAGAAATTTGAGAAAATGTTGTATACAGAAATTTTCAAATGCGTTTGAAGAAACGACCAACCGAAATTAATTTATCGAAATATATCTGAGAAAAGGTATTTTGACATTGATTATTTTTTTGAAGACCGAAGAGTTGACTTGTCGAGTTAGAACCCTTTAAAAAGTCATGGCAATCGGGAAGCGCGGTAAATCGTATTTGGATTAAACCGGTAAATACTAAATTTATTGAAATTCAAACTCTTGATCATGAATGTCATTAAACAAATTACACTTATTTGCTGCCTTTTAAAATGTTTATCAAGAAGTCTTACCCAGATTCATTTCCCAAGACAACAATGTGGTCCACATAAACAGAAGTCATGGTCTGATTAATTTCTAACATCTGAATACATGTTTCTCTCTCAATGATTTCTACCGCTTCGTCTATAACATTTCTTGCTTTAGCTTGATCTAAAGAATAAATTCATAGAACGCCATTAGAAAGATAAAAAGAAATAAAAGGATGAAAAATCCTTAACAATAATGCTATCGATTTTGACAAGACACCAAAAGAATATGTTGTCATACTAGTATTTACCAGAGAATGTAGCGATCTCCACACGGAAAGGAACAATTCCATCTTCCCAAAGAAGATTTGTTCGGTATCCAAAATTTCTCTTCTTCTTCTTCTTTTTCGAAGGCTAAAACAAATGCTCATATTTTTAGGCAATAACATTTTATCGAAGAAAGTATCCTTTATCAATTCAATCTAGATGTGAAAATTATTACATAAAAATCAATCATATTTCAATTTTCTGAATGCATCATTCTCTGAAACCCATATTTATCTAAAAAGAAGTAAAAAACATTAAAACAAAACATTTTACGGCATTATAGATACACTACGTCTGGACAACAGTATACATCCTTCTCACGACTCATTCCGAGTGAAACCCCATCAGAAAAAATGAATGAATTTCAACTGTCTTGTCTTTAATTGGAACCATAGTGGATCTGTTATTTACGATGCTTTAGATACATCAATATGACCAAGAATACTTACATCACTGACTTCAAGTGGAGGCATAAAGTGTAAATCGAACGTTTGCATTCCATGTTGCAAGGCAAAGTCAGCAGGAGACTGTTCAAATAAAACAAAAACCATGTCCTTTCTTATCAGTATCAAAAAGTTCATCTTCAAGAAAATATTTATGAGTGTTTTAAACCTTGATTTTATATGCACAGACACCAGACATCACATCATTTGACAAAACTTTTAATTGTGACGTCATATTGATCGCACTGACTTTATGCGTTGTCATGTATCCTATTATGACGTCACAATGAACGTCGCCAAATTTTGTGATGTCCGGTTAATAATCTATCCGCCAAGTGAATCTACTGGAAAATCAGCTATTGAATAAATCAAGAATATATCGTGTACGTCAAAAGTTTAATCATACCTTTCCAAGCTGAGAAGATGACAGCTGAGATGAACTTATCTTTCCTCAAACTTATAAAGACTTTGAGAAGACTACTACTACATACTAAATGATGGAGAGTTTTCACAATCAAGAGACAAAAAAATATTCATTGTCTACAATATTGAAATATGTAGGTGAAATATTTTAAATGAATGAAAGAAAGAAGAAGATATGCAAATGAAGAACATCGATATTGTTGCTCTAAAATATATTCGTATTCAGGTTTAGACAAAGTTTGTCCATTGCTTTCGTATTATTTCGTGCTATGTGTTCCTTGTCACTTGTGTGTATCTTGTGTATGTGTACTCTGTGTTTCCACTTGTGTTTCGGTGTTTTGTTGTGGTGTATGTCCTGTTTGGTGTTCCTTGTCACTTGTGTGTATCTTGTGTATGTGTACACTGTGTTTCCACTTGTGTTTCGGTGTTTTGTTGTGGTGTTTGTCATGTTTTGTGTTCCTTGTCACTTGTGTGTATCTTGTGTATGTGTACTCTGTGTTTCCACTTGTGTTTCGGTGTTTTGTTGTAGTGTATGTCTGGTTTGGTGTTCCTTGTCACTTGTGTGTATCTTGTGTATGTGTACTCTGTGTTTCCACTTGTGTTTTGGTGTTTTGTTGTGGCGTATGTCATGTTTGGTGTTCCTTGTCACTTGTGTGTATCTTGTGTATGTGTACTCTATGTTTCCACTTGTGTCTCGGTGTTGTGTTGTGGTGTTGTAATTGAATCTTGTTAAAGATCTCCTTTCTTTTACGGTCATACAAGCAGCATAGAAATCTAAGTACGGTTTAAAAATGTTTTGACATCATTTTTAAATATTTTTATAAATCCATTATTTATTCATTTTGTTATACGTTAGTATTTCAATACCATGTACATTTCATGGTTTTCATACATTAGTTACATGTATATTGTTTCTTGCATGTCTGCTATCTCTACGAAAATAAGTGTTTTCTTTTAAGATATCTCTTCTGTGTCTTTTGAAATCATAAGCACATGTGTGTAAAGAAATGCTAGATGCTTTAGATAATGTATTTACCATCATTGGGCCATCGTCAGTGTTGACTATGGAGCCACCGGCGGACCCTGTATTGTCCTCGTCCTCTACCTGCACACCCTAAACAATTGTAGACGATACAAATTAATCATCATTAGGTAAAACATGCACTTCAGTCATATTAATATTTATTTAACCTATCTAATTAGGATTAATCACTTTATATTAATATACTCTGCCTCGCAGAAAATAACATTTAAAGACGAACATAAATCTCACCTGTCGTTTGCTTGTTTTCAGAACGGCCAGTCGTCTCTGTGTAAACTCTTTCTCCTCTTTTTCCTCATTCAATCTACCCTGAAGTTCTCTTCCGTTTTTCTCATTTACTTTTCTTGACTGTGTTTGATCTCTAATTATCTCATTTTCCTCTCTTCTGTCTAACTCCTTGTCCGGATTTTTTAACATTTGTCTTTTCCTCGTACCCTTGTCATTTGAAGATTCTCCAGTGATTTCCTCTGCTTCCTTTTCTTTTTTGACCAAACCATCTGGCCTGGGAGGGTCTTCTTCTGTTCCCCCGGTTTGCCTGACCACATTTAGATTTTCTAAATCAATCTCATCCTCCTTACTCAATTTTCTTTCAAGCAGTTGTTTCAATTCTCTTTCGGTCAATTCCAAGAGGGCATCTAAATCCTTTTCTAATTAAAAAAAAAAGTAGAAATAACCACTTGATCTTACTTTACTACAAGATAACAACTTCGGTGAACAAAAAGAAAAAAGAGATAACAACCAAACAAGAAATCTAGATTTAAAAAACTAGGATCATTCATGATTCATTTGATATCATTTTTCGTTATGCAGAGACATTGAAACTTGTCAGACCGAAGGAAATGCCTGTAAAAATATTCATTGTTGTCTAACATTTTCGTAAAAAAATGTTTGACAACTTTGAAATAGATTTCAACGTATCTGGTTGTGTTCAAATGAGACTTTTCTCCAAGAAGATATATCCAATTAGCCAAACTCGAAAAACGATGTTCGGGCCCCCGTCCTACGTTACGCAGTGGCATGCTCTTTTCCTTATGATCTACAATAACCACATTCTTGTTTAGCTGCAACTTTTAAGGCCGAAGATATTACCCTTTCAATATAATCATTACATCAAGAACCCCCTCCCCCGAAAAAGAAAACCTATTAAAATGTGTGACTGTAAATGATGAAATAGTTTTCATTTCTTGATATGGCGATATACAATATTTCGAAATGAAGAACTTGTATTCATAAATTTTAGAATCCTTGTTTCAATTTTGAAATTAATTGGTTTCGACGCGTTTTAAAAGTGCCACCTACAATACATTCTACTTGCACTGAAGATGGTTCACCAGATAAGTTGTCGTGTCTCTATGGGGCTTGTGTTGTTGTCTCCGTCTGTTTGATCTATTTTTTTTTTTCGCGTAGGTAAGTTCTTTTTTCCCAAAACATTCGTGAGACTTCCGATTGTGTTGTTTTTGGAATATGATATCGGCTTTTGTGTACGATCTTCATTCACTGATTCTTTATTTTAGAACAAGGTTCTAGATTCAAACATTCAACATTTGTGCGTTCTATAGAAAAGGGTTAAACATTTTTTAGAAAATGAGCGATATATAATTTATTTCTGCCATTCATTTACAATGCATCTCTGATGTCTAGGGTGAAAATGAGCGTCTTATTTTGTGTTTTTTTTTCACGGGTATGCAACACATAGCAAGTGCATTTATCGTAAATGTAATGCGCGTTCACTAGCGCATTTCCAGCGATAAATGCACTTGCTGTGTGTTGTATATCCGTAACAAAACACAAATTATGACATTTACTCTATATATGCACCACAATTGCCATTTTCATATTTGTTTTCTGAAATCGCCTTTTTCCGGTTAATAAAATACGTTATTTATTTCACTGCGGGTTCAGCTTGCAGGTTAGAACAGCCGCTGCAGCATGTTTCTGTAGAGTTTGCATTCCGGAATGCAATACGTTCCTTTCAATGGTTTCATCTCAGGGAACTATATTTGCTGTGCATATATGTGTATATATATGTGGGCACCTAATCTCACTCTTTCGCAGGGAGTTCACTTCTCTTCATGTGGTAGACTTCCGTTGCTTTAGTTCTGGTTTTATCCCGCTTTTGTATGCCCTTGGTCATATGATTTTTCGATTTACGATTTTGTACTTCTTGATAGGAATATGGATTTTTCAATATTTGTTATCGGTAGGGGGGTATTTTATAAACGTTAAAATTTATGTTGAAGTAAATATCTGCTTAATGGAAAAACGATGTTTAAGTATTTGATCACCTAACTAAAACAGTTCAAAAAAGAGGAACTAAATTTGATGGTTTCATATGGTGCTTACTCCTGCCACTAGACTAAATAATCGAGTCTCTACCAATGCCGCTACAAGAGAGTGAATCCAACCATGTTTGTTACAGAACGAAGTCGGACGAAACTGTTGCCCGACGATTTTTCCATTTTGAAGGTCTGAAATATTGACGGGACTAAAGTAAACGTTTATCTAAACTATCTCTACCCACCTCGCGGTTTTTTTTTCTCGCTTTGTTATTGTATTTCTTGCCAATTTTAGCTCCCTACCAAACCAAACAGGCAAAGCGAAAGTTCGGAGAGCCGACCCATCAGAACGAGGAAACAAATATCACGTGATCAAATTTCTTTATCCTTCGTTCTGATTGGTCGGGGTTCTCCGAACTTTTGAATTGCCTGTTTGGTTTCGAATGGAGGTAAAATAAACGTTTACTTTAGTCCCGTCAACAAGAAAATCAATATTTCAGACCTTCAAAATGGAAAAATCGTTGGGCAACAGTTTCGTCCGACTTCGTTCTGTAACAAACATGGTGGGATTCAGTCTCTTGTAGTGGCAGCGGTAGAGACTGGATTGTTTAGTTTATCCTACCACCCGCCCAATCAATCACAGTACATGTAAGTATCTGCATCTTCATGACTTTTGATAGACTGAACTGGAGGATGAAATATACAGGATATTGGTATCTTCGTTTAAGAGTGTAATAATGCGTTTAAAAGTTGATCAATTTAACATCATGGTGGTACTTTCAAAAAGATTTCAGAGTGATGTAACTTTGAAGACGTTTAACATTTGAACCACTTGGTGAGTGTCACTGCTTGTGGACCAGGAGTCCCCGAGGGCACATGTAACCAAGTTCGATCAATTTCGGTTGGTCGTTTCTTCAAACGCATTCCAAAATTTCTGTTTACAAATGTTCTCAAAATTTCTGAAACCTGGGTCCTGTAGCATCATATCCCAGCCATCTTGCTTCGTCTTTCGATACATTTTTGACATAATTTCACAGATTTTGGCCACATTTCATTGTTTAGATTTAGGATCACTGAGTTAAGTAACCGAAATGTGCATGTCTGGTCCATGCTGTAAATTCTATGCTAATGAATTTGAAGACGTTTAAAACATTTCACAACTTTTGGAACAATTTTATATTTCTATTAAATAGAAGATACTTAGGGAATAACTAGCTTCTGACGTTATGTTTGCGGACGTGTCGCAAACTGAGTTTTTCCGGCGACGCATTAGCTGAGGCAGATAAACGGATGTTTGCACGGTAAAATCAGCATTTTCGTCCGCAATCATAACGTCAGTATCAACTTATTCCCATTCTAATGCAATCTATATTTTTGTGAAAATAAGGCAAAATGTGACGTTAGCAATGTAAGCCAAGTATGTTCTCGTTTTACAGCCGTAACAAAGGAGCTAACAACCAATGAAAATCGACGTTAAAGCGACATTACATTAGAATATGAAATTTAGCAAATATATACTTATGACAGGTACTAATGGAAAGGTGTTCCGTATACCAGTATTTTATAAAGAAAAAATGGGGAAGTCTCATGTAAATTAGAAGAGATTGAGAAACTTGGAAATTTAAGATTTCTGGAGATTAAGAGTATAATTTTCCTTACAAACGGAAGTTCCAAAATATTATCGAAATTAAAGGAGGTTAACATTCTTAGCACCGATTCTCCAATTTATTTTGAACATAGATTTTATTTGGATATGCTACTGAATCGAACTTCCAGGATATTTGCAGCCGCGCACTATCTGTAAAGTAAATGTACAAACTTAAATTCAAAAAATAAAACCAGAGGGCACTACTGAAATGAATTTTGGCGGCTTATGGAAAGCACTTTGGTTTGAAGCATCACCGATGAGGATTTAATATCCAAAACAAGTGTCTGGTGCATAATAAATGGTTTAAAATGTTCTCAAAGAAGGTATATAGTTGGAAAACTTCCGTATTATTGAGTATCAAGTGTTGATGACGATTCATTTTCCGTAAAATTCATGTCTGATAGACCCGAAATTACTTAATTTTTTTGTTTTTGGTTTGTTCTTTTTATTTTGCCAAGGGAACGGCCTCTTGCCACAGAGATTGAACATTTCTTTTGACAAACTGGCCAATTTGAACACTCTGTGTGAATTCTTTAAAAGTAGCAGGTAGATCATCTGTCTCTTACAAAAAATCTTGTTATATAAAACATGAAACGATTGCTCGAATGAAGTGAAATCGTGTGTAAATTTCAAATATCATCAGAACTTTATTACCCAAATTTTCTAAAGAATCTGTAAAGCGAAAGAAATATAAACAGCAACGTGTTTAAATTACCAATGCATTGTGAAGAGTCCTTAAACTGGATTCAAATTAGCAAAATCTTGTCAAAAATAACATTATATTTATCATTTCTCAACCAACGTTATTTATAACGCTACCTGAAAAAGGCAAAGTTTTTCTTGATGTGGAAATGCACAAAAATGTCTATATGAAAAATTACGGAAAAGAATGTATTTTGACAGATTTAAGTTTTTTTCTGAAGATAAACCTGGTATATATCATCATCATGTCAGTGAGATCATGCCGTTTATTTGCATTGTTGTAATTGATGTAGGGAGTGGTTTTCATTACCCACGCTCTTGTGCTTGTTTTAATACTGATTAGAAAAGAATCAGCCAAACAAAGGGGTAGGGGCAAAATTTGTAAGCCCCAGAGCAAGGGCATGTAACAAGTTTAAACTCATATGAGACATTCTTTTTTATATTCTTAATGTACATGGAAAGTATAAACTAAAATGTTGACATCTGATTGTTATCATTTTACCACTAATTTCGGTAGTAATGGGGAATTTGGGCGGGAAATAGCACTCATATAAATTTATAATATCTATTTTCGATTCAATTTCAATAAACAACAATATCTCTAAATCTACCGTTATTTTTTTTATTCATATTTTGTGTGGAAAAAACTTCGAACATGGTATGACAATAAATACAATAAATGATTATAATGACATATAACATAAAGATACACTGTAGTTCATATTTGAAGTACTTGAGATATAATTTGCCATTTTTCTTTTATCTTTTTGGCCTTAGCCGTGGTATAATAGATACAAGAATGTAATTCTATGGTACGATGATAATTCATGAAAGATAAAGCTTGTTCAAAAGTTGGTAATATTTCTGTACATCTACATATATATATGTATCTTTTAAATAGAAGAATAGAAAAATTAATTAAATCTGAATGGTTTCCGTGGTATATATTAAAGATGAATAATTCTGGTTGTAAGGCTATGTTAGTGTTTAATTTATCATTAAAATGATTTTGAATTTAAGCCATATATTCTTTACACTATTACATCCCCACAAATGATGAAATAAGGTTTCCCTGGTTTCACAGCAGAAATTACATAATTCAGTTTCGATGATTTTGAATTTATAAAGTTTATCATTTGTGTACAAGATGCGATTGTTTATTTTAAATTGAAATGTTTGAAGAATCGTATCATTAGTAAGTCGAAAAATTTGGTCATTTAATTTTTTCCATAATTCATCGCTCAATACATTCTCTAATTTTTCATTCCATTTTATGATGCTGGTGATTGTTTGCGGTTTTAAACTTTTTATGGAAAGTGATGTAAAATATTTACTAACTTTTTTTATTTTCTTTAAGGAATTTAAAGTGTTTTGAACTTATTTCTTCCAGTCTAGGTTGATTTTTTATATTATTTTTCCATTCCTGTGGAATGGCAGCAATAAGTCCGTAATACTCTAGAAAATTTATTTGTTTATTAAATTTTTGAGATAAAAGTTCCTTATTATATATTAAGCCATTTTCATCAATTAAATCGTTTATAAAAAAAAAATCCCTTTTCGATCCATGACTTTTTAATGATTAATTTGTTTTCGACTTTAATTTGGTCATTTAACCATATTGGTTGAGATAAGATTTCTGTAGGGGTTGCATGGGAAGAACATTGATATTCTGCCCAAGAATCGATTACATCTTGCCAGAAAGCATTAAATTTAAGTCCTAGTTTTTGCAGACCTTCAGGATTTAAAAGCCAGAATTTATCTCCCCCATATTCTTCAAATTTTGATAAAATCAAGGTTTTCCACGGTGCTGTATAATCCGGATTTATTAATTTTCGTATCCAAGTCATTTTAAGGGCACCTTCAAAAGATTGTATGTGTGGCATTTTAAGACCTCCGTTTTCGTAAGATTGTATAATTTGATTTCGCTTTATTTTATCTGGTTTTCCGTTCCAAACGAATTTAAAAAGGATAGTCTGCAAATCTTTTGCTGTCTTATCGTGCAAGTTAGGTAGTACCGTTATTTGAATGATGAAAAAAAAAAAACAGTTAGGAAACTTTTTTTTTTAAATAGCTAAAAAATGGGACAAAAAATGGCAGGTTTTGCCCCTACCCCTTTAGTCTAAAACCTAAAATAATAACAATAATAATAAATAATAAATTGAAATAAAAAAAATATGCCTGCATCCATATCATTCCCCTTTCCTTACGTATCTCCCATTTCGTTTGAATAAATAAACTGTGTTTTCATTTTAAAAGAATTCTACGTAGATACAACATACTGATCATTATGGTAAGAAACAAATATCTTACCTTCACGGTCGTTGTCTGAATTTTGCTGTAGAACATGGCAAACCAAGATGTCAAACAAGATCAAAACCAACAAGAAGCGCAACCATGTATCCCACCCCTGACGGATGCCGTACATCTTGTTTTTTAGCAACTCTGGTAAAAACTTCAGACGCACTTATTTATAGTGCATCAACTCAATGGGTTGATGGATTAAGTTTGATTCATAATTTTTAATAATACGGATAGATGCAGTTGACATCGTTATAAATTTACAAAGTTATTTATCAGATTTTCTAATCTTATGACGCCAGCTTTAATCCATCCATGAATTTGTTTTGTTACTTCAAAATTGTGTTGATATTTTATTTTGAATAGACTCTTTGAATGTAAGTTTATAACTTGTTACATACTGATACATACGATCCGTGATCTAAATACAAATCCGAATGCATCTTAAGACAAAATTTTAAGGCATACTTTTTTTTCGATCTCTCTATAACATTTGACCATAAAGTTTCATCATTTACAAATCGCTTACTTTCAGATGACGGATTTAATTCCAAAGAACTACAAATCATTTTTCAATTAGTGAATAAAAGATGTATTTGAATTTCAATGACAATTTAGTTATAATCTTATAGCATGTCTGATTCCCACGTTCGACCTGACATATCAAAATAAGATATATTCAGTGTAAAAAGGACAATTTATATTCTAATAATCTACGCTGTACATATATATATATTTATTATTATGTAGCATTCTATATGTATACCATTTATTTGATCAAATAGGGTGGGAATATCGAAATCAGTTCCCGATGAAAGGACTAACATGGAAACACAGTTAATATTATTGAATTAGATAAAGCTCCAATCTATAGGATACATTAAATATATGACGTAAATGGATGACTAAGAAATTCTTGACATAATGCATTTGGTTCCTTCGTATAGGATGTAACCTCAAATCTGGCTCAAGATCATGAGAACTTCAGAAAATCGGGTCAAACTAACTTGAAAATAATAAACAGTCCCGTGATGATAAGACATAATGACTTTGCGAACTATCAACAAGGTTTTTGTCTTTATTGTTTACCATGAAACCATGTCATGAATGCATTTAAGCAACAACAGCTACCAATAAAAATGCCAAAAACAACAACAAAAACAAAACAAAACAAACAAAGCAAAACTGTTGAATTAAATAAAAACTTCGATGATCCTATTATGGCATTTACATCTCATCTCAACTCATCCGGTTCTAATGTTTTGGATTATCATAGTAGAAATTTACAAATTGCCAAGAAACTTTTAGGTCAAGGTTTCAGCTGTCATAAACTAGTCAAGACTTTCTAGAAATTTCACAAAAATTACTCGCAGCTTCATTTGAAATTCTGAACAGAGTACATTACTTTAGGAATTTAACAACCTTCCTTTATTGTAACATATATTTTAAAAACAAAATAAGAAAAATCAAAGTTCAATCGAAAATGCGTTAGAATCATCAAATGCCTTTTATAAATTGGATATGATCCTGCTGTCACCAGGCGAACACTCGGCATTGTACTTGACCAAATAACAGCCTCTTAATGAGATGAAAGTGTTCCGATTCGTTAATTTTTTGGAGAAAATTTCAAAACCAATTTTAATGCATCAGACACGTATTTCGGATAATAAATCGTCATCAGTGGTATTCAATGCCAAAGTGAATTTCAGACTCAGTCAAAATTATTTTAGTAGCGCCCACTAGTTTTTTTTTTTTTTTTTTTAATTTTGTGTATCTACTTAGAAAATACTGTTCGGCTCCAAATCTCCTGTAGAGTCAATTTAGTAGCATAGTTATATAAAATATATGTCAAAATTAGCATTTCAGGAATGGTGCTAGGATGTTAAACTCATTTAATTTTTGAAGGATGAAATGATTTTTGTGTGAATGCCAAATCTCTAAAATAGCAATAATCAACACTTCTTAAGACATCTCTCTAGATTATCCTGATGCTTTCGGTTTGTCGATACGTGCTTCCGTTCTGAAGAAGAAGTTTGTCAAAGGAGGGTACCCCCTGTGACCTACTTTTGCCTGTGGTGGCGCCACCTATTGATGGATCCGGACGAAAAACAACAACACTTGTAGGGGACCATGAGTTCCATGAAAATCTGTTCAGTGGTTCTGGAGAAGAAGTCGAAAATGTTGAAAAGTTTACGACGGACGACGGATATCATCTATGTTCAATTGATAAAAGCAAAAACAAAACTTCTTTCAGGCGACAGAGCGGGAAGAAGTGTTTTTTTTTTTTTTACTTTAAACATGGGGAATGATCGAGTTTAAATGATCCATACTGCAAAAAAAAATAATAATAATAAATAGATAAGTGTTGATAATGTTCCACTCGTTAAGATCTTGAAGAATTTCAAACAAATTCTAAGAATTGCACTCTGACTGTGACGACGGCAATCCATGACGGGCTCTATCCCGGTCAAAACCGTGTTAGAGAGGGCAGGACCCGACCATATGTCCTCTCTGAATTCGATTTGACTCCTCGAGTAATTAGATGCATGAGCTCAATCCATTTGGGATATCCCTTTGTTTTTTTATGTCCCATTACATGCATATTCATCTGTGTGTAACTTGGGTCCCTGTGTTTTGCTGTTTGTTTGTGTGATCATCTTCGAGTGATGATGTTATTGTATATGGGGGCCCTCCTCCTACACTGTGTATCTATCATGGGGTTTTTCGGTGTTTTGCTGTGGGTGCTGCGACTGTGTCTATTTGGAGATCCGCTCTTTTCTTTTATGGATATAAAACACACCCTATTGGATAAATGCAGTGCTAAACCAGTTTGAGTTATTATTAAGAAACTTTTCATATACTAAGTACGTATATACACGTATACATGTATAAATGAATATGAACAATTAAGGCATAAAAACCATGTTTATTTCCCACTAGCAATATTCTGTTACCCCATAGAAAACGGAGGCCTCCCTTCCTCCAACCTCAGTAGTATCAAATGGACCTGAATTGATAAACACATTTCAAATGATACAACGTACTTCTTTGAAATTAATTGCTTGTGGCCAACCCTATACCTTACACTGTCTTTTGGGCCCTTTCACCCTGTCCACCCCCCTTATAAATCGCGGCTCCGATACGCAGTAGGACGGTAAGGACGTATCGGAGTCGCGATTTATGAAGATGGGGTCATGTATTCTGATTTATAGAAGGGTCAAAATTAAAAAGGAATGTCTATGACCTTAAGTTTACACTCTGCACTCCCCAGGAAATAATGGTTTATCACTCAAAAGTAAATGGTTGTCGAGCACATGACCAGTCATAAATATCGGGGTCGAAGTTATTTTTAAAACGACTCACGTCACATGACTGTCATATGTAAATCTCGTGACATCTCTGTTTACAATCAGTATGCACTAAATATTAGAGGAAGCATACAAAATGAGACGTTTTATAACATTTATCCTGTTTCTTTGTTGTATTTCATATTCTATTTGTGATAAATGCAATGTTCCACCGGAATTCTGGTGTTCATCACCTGAGATCGCCGCAAAATGCGAGGTAATATACAATGTATACTTTTACGGTAATACCATATTGCGCAATATGTATCACACAGGTGCCTGCAGATATGATCGTTCCCCCCTCCTCTTTCTTACTTAGAATCATGGCTAAAATGGCCGTGGAGTAAAGAAAGGAGAATCTTTTTTTCCTTTCTTTACTCCACGGCCATTTTAGCCATGATTCTGAGAAAGAAAGAGGGGGGGGGGGGGGGGGGGAAACGATCATATCTAGTCTGCAGGCACCTGTGATATGTATGTGTTTGGATGTAGTGAAACCTTAACATACACTGCCATCCATGAATATCTATACAAACAAGGAAATCACTCTAAATTTGTTATTGAGTTTATCCAAATTTTCCATTCTGAACTTGCATGATTAAAGATCTATAATAGTTGGCTTCACATAACTCAAAATTATGAATAAGTAAATGGAGACTTTTTTCATCAGCACAATTTTTTCCAAAAATTGTAATTTCTATACAAAAAAGAATAATAATACTGAAAAAGCGAATATTTTGGCCAAGTTTGTTACAAATGATTTCTATAAGTTTCATCTTCAGAATTATACAGCAATGATGAATTCGAAACTGTATTTTTCTAAAAACAACATGAACAGAAATGGTGTATACATGAACTAATTTATGGATGACAGTGTATATATGTTAGTACGGACAGAAAAAAAGACTTTCAAAAAGTCCTATGAAGCATTCATGGGCGGTTCAGCACCTCAGAAGAAGGAGGGGGTTCCAGCTAGGCTATGGTTTTGAATAAAATCAAGGGAAAATTTTTGGGGGGCAAATTCCATGGGTCAGAGAGTTCTGACCCCTTTATCAACCCACACTCCTATAGATCCGCGTCTCCCCTAGATCTGCGCCTGGCATTCATCAGCGAATTAAGTAAATCATATATTCTACGCTGGGTGTATCCGATTGAGCCGCTCGGTACATTATATAAAAGCATTTTTATTAGGCTATAATACGAAAATAAATTGTTTTTATGTTTGCTCTTTGGTTCGTTTTCATTTGTTCAGGACAAAAATCCACATACAATTTATTATCCGGGAAAAAAATCAATTCAAAATTTATATAAAATAAGGTCAGATTCTAGCTTCTAAAGATAAGAAAATTTCTAAAACAAATTCATATATTAACATTACCCAGTGCACTTGGACTTTTTTTCTTTACTTGTTTTTGTTTGTTTGGTTTTTTTTTTCAGTATCAGAACTATTTGCTGACCATGTGTGGATCTTTTCTTGCCTTTTTCAGAATACTAGTATAACCAGGGCGTTGAACAAAATATTTAAAACTACTATGGCCTTAAAATATATCATTAGTGAACGGTACTGAATATACATACAGAGAAGCGATATTATGTACATAGTTTACACCGCTATGCATCCAACCTAATACTACAGAGATGCTGAGTTTTGAAGATTATGACCGAGCTACATCTTTTCATTGCCTGCTTGGATCTTATTTATACTTCACGGGATCATAGCCCTTAGTAGGATAATCAAGGCATGCATGCCAGACCAAAGTGTCCTATCACATATTAGACTTAAAATTTCAAACATACGGTCGTCATTACTGCATGTTTAAGATTTTAATTTTTCACACATAGGTAAAAAAAATTACAGTGCAAAAGAAAAAATAAGACCTTGAGTGATATATAACCATTCATAGCCTGTTATGACTCTATTTCAAGGTTAGATTAAAAATGATTATAGTTTTGAAAATCTTATCCGGGCCAGAACTTTTTAATGCCTACAACTGTGAATCAAAACAACATCTATAAGGTCGCAATGAGATTCCAGTCATGCAAGAAATAAGAAATCGTAACTGTTTTGAACTGAACGTCCAATCAGGAAATGAGGTATAAAACTGTAAAAATTTATGAAAACTCAAAAGCCCAGGAGTCACAGCAGTCAACATGTTTTGTAAATGTAGCATGTAGTTAACATGATTTTTAGAAGAAATATCTTCCCTTGGCTAAATACGATGATCCCAGCCTGCCGTCATTCGACGGTATTTACATCACTCAGATACGCTGGATCTTGCTCTCCTGTTTCTGACTTTCATAGTACAAAAACAATGAAGAACATGTAACCCCACTAACCAGCCATTAATGTATGAAGAGGCTCTACATGACGGGTACATGTATTGTGTAACATTCCTCGCAAACCAATGTTCGGACTGTTTGGGTTTGCCATATACTTTTGATATTACAAAATTTAAATTTTTGTGTAGTCTGGGGGTCACTACAACTTAATATTACCTCGTTCGTAATGTCACGTTAAAGAGAGAAGTCTTTATGATTATATAATGTGTGTTTTGGAAATATCTCTATATATTCAGATATGTGAAAGGCAATTTCCATCCATCCATCCATCAGCAAATGGTCGTTAAAGTCGGTTCCGGATGCACGTTGGTCTTCTTCCATTTAACGAGATATCACACGCGTTTCAGTAGCCTCCCTTAGACGAGAATTTTAAAGAAATCTCCACGCTGAAGATTTCCGATTTTCGTAACTTAAAATGTCTTCATGTTCTGGCTTTGTTATAATCATTTAATCGTCAAGTCGACCCAATAGCTCAGAGGTAGAGTTCTTGCCCAAATTGCGAGAAGACCGCGGTTCGAGCCTGAGTTGTATATTGATACGAATTTTCTTTTTTCTTTGCAAAGTAATGGTAAGCCTAGAGTTACCAACATTAGTCAATTTTTGCTGAAATTGAACTTTCAAATGTATTTGAAAATTTTGTTGAGACTTTTTACCTACATACATGTACATATGTCGTTTCTATTCAGAAATAAGTCAGGTGTCGGTAAAGTGTTTGAATGTAGAGAAACTTATAATATAGTTACTCATATGGTACATGTAATATCATTACACATGTGCAGATACTGTCGTGTTATCTCACAAAATCTGTATTCAGCTCTATTTATTTACATATTGACATCTTTGTGAGTGAAGGAACACTGCTGTGATATTTCAAAAAGATGATTATATAAATTCGGATGCTTTTGTCTTTGGTCACATAGTAAAGAAAGATAACTCGAATTGCACTTTTAATTTTTTACATGATAATTTACACATTCAGTCAGATTTTGCAACATATGACGTGGTCATTGAATGATTTCTTTCTATAAGAATTTGCACAATATGTTGAGGGAATCATATGTAAAGTTTCATTTGAAAATCTTGGGCTGAAAAAATAATATAGCCAAAAAATGAGCATTTCCATTACAATTAATGGATGGCTAAAAAGTCTGATCAATTTCAAAATCTCAAAATTTTGGATGGTGACCTCCCAATATTGTCCCATACATCTGAATTGAATTAGGAAATCAGAATTATGCTTTTTTTCTGAAAATAAATGTTGTATAACACGAAACGTGTGATATCACCTTAAGTGGGGGCCTTTTTAGCCGAGTTGCAAAACTCGGCTCTCAATTTGATGTGAGACGGGCGGTTGGGCGGGCGGTTGGGCGGGCGTCTGGGCGGGCGGGCGGGCGGGAGGGCGTCAACAATTGGTTTCCGGACTATAAGTCAACTACGAAAGAGGCTATAACAATGAAACTTCATACACTTACTCACCATTAGTCAAGGATGAGCCCTATTGATTTTGGGGTCAAAAGGTCAAAGGTCAAGGTCACAGGACTCAGATGATTGAAAATGGTTTCCGGACCATATTTCAGCCTGTATTGCACCTATAATCATGAAACTTGCCAGAAATGTTTCCCTTGAATCAAGGATGAGCCCTATTGATTTTGGGGTCAAAAGGTCAAAGGTCAAGGTCACAGGACTCAGATGATTGGAAATGGTTTCCGGACCATATTTCAGCCTGTATTGCACCTATAATCATGAAACTT
This sequence comes from Pinctada fucata, assembly GCA_028142955.1. NCBI lineage: Eukaryota > Metazoa > Mollusca > Bivalvia > Pterioida > Pteriidae > Pinctada > Pinctada fucata. Next base: position 48,784,770 of record AP027109.1, read on the forward strand.
GCCAGAAATGTTTCCCTTGAATCAAGGATGAGGCCTATTGATTTTGGGGTCAAAAGGTCAAAGGTCAAGGTCACAGGACTCAGATGATTGAAAATGGTTTCCGGACCATATTTCAGCCTGTATTGCACCTATAATCATGAAACTTGCCAGAAATATTTCCCTTGAATCAAGGATGAGGCCTATTGATTTTGGGGTCAAAAGGTCAAAGGTCAAGGTCACAGGACTCTGTTGATTGAAATTGGTTTTCGGACCATATTTCAGCCTGTATTGCACCTATAATCATGTAACTTGCCAGAAATGTTTCCTGTGAATAGAAAATGACCACTTTTGATTTTGGGGTCAAAAGGTCAAAGGTCAAGGTCACAGGACTCTGATGATTGAAAATGGTTTCCTGGCCATATTTTAGCCTGTATTGCACCTAAAGTCATGAAACTTGCCAATAATGATTCCCATGAATCAAGAATGACCCCTATTGATTTTGGGGTCAAAAGGTCAAAGGTCAAGGTCACAGGATCCGATGATTGAAAGTGGTTTCCGGACCATATTTCAGCCTGTATTGCAAATATAATCATGAAGCTTGCCAGAAATGTTTCCCATGGATCAAGGATGACCACTATCAATTTTGGGGTTAAAAGGTCAAAGGTCAAGGTCACAGGACTAAGATGATTAATAATGGTTTCCCGACTGAATTTGAGCCTGTATTGCACCTATAATCATGTAACTTGCCAGAAATGTTTCCAGTGAATAGAAAATGACCACTTTTGATTTAGGGGTCAAAGGGTCAAAGATCAAGGTCACAGGACTTAGGTAATTGAAAATGGTTTCTAGACCATTTTTGAGCCTGTATTGCACCTATAATCATGAAACTTGCCATTAATTTTTGGGTCAAAAGGTCAAAGATCAAGGTCACAGGAAAATCTGTATCCTTGAAAATATATTACACGCTGATATAGAATAAAGAGAAGACCATTTCTTGATCCAGAAATTTTCATTTAGGACCACAAAATGTTGTTACAAACCATACACATTTCATGTTAGTCTGCATATTCATACTTACATTCCAGTTTTGCAACTCGGCATTTTGCATCTTCGATGCAATTTGAGCTTATTTGTTAATGTAATGTTGCTTTCCTTCTTCTTGTAGTCCGAAAGTAGATGGCAAATTAATATACTACATTTTTAGTGCTATTTTATGATCCCAAATGTAATGTATAAATTGATTTAACATCATTTTTTGCTCCAGGAATAAAGCAAATGTTGAAATTATTGTTTCATTTCAAATTTTTGAGGGATGGAGCGGTCAACTAGCTCTAATGTTGTCAACTCATCTGAACGTCTTAATCCAAACGTTTTGCCGTTATTTTAATTATGTATGAGGTGATGGAAAGAACCCCGAATTATGTCGTTATGTAATGCTGTATTTATGAAACGATACCCCCAGCGATGTAATAACATAGGTAATCACAGATAACGAAGCTCACCTCGTGGCAGCAAAATTCAATTCAAACATATTTCTAAATACATGTATATTGGCTTTTAAAGGCAAAATCATTCAAGCGGAAAAAGTAGGTCAATTTCATTTTATGAAAGTTTGATCAAAGATACATCCAATATGCAAGTTTGGTACATGAAGCACTTTGCTCAATATTGGCTTTTAAAGGCAAAATTACTCAAGCGGAAAAAGTAGGTCAAGGTCATTTTATGAAAGAATGATCAAAGAAAAATCCAATATGTAAGTTTGGTACATGTAGCACTTATACTTTGCCCAATATTGGCTTTTAAAGGCAAAATCACTCAAGCAGAAAAAGTAGGTCAAGGCCATTTTATGAAAGTTTGATCAAAAATAAATCATATATGCAAGTTTGGTACATGTAGCACTTAAACTTTGCTCAATATTGGCTTTTAAAGGCAAAATCACTCAAGCGGAAAAAGTAGGTCAAGGTCATTACATGAAAGTTTGATCAATGATACATCCAATAAGCAAGTTTGGTACATGTAGCACTTAAACTTTGCTCAATAATGGCTTTTAAAGGCAAAATCACTCAAGCGGAAAGAGTACGTCAAGGACATTTTATGAAAGTTTGATCAAAGATACATCCAATATGCAAGTTTGGTACATGTAGCACTTATACTTTGCTCAATATCGGCTTTTAAAAGCAAAACCACTCAAGTGGAAAAAGTAGGTCAGATGCTGCATCCGATGCATGGATCCATCTCGGCATCCAAAGATGAATCACTTGTGCAAGTTTGGTTACTGTAGCATTACTACTTGGTCAGATACTGAGCTACCCCAAACTTCTTAACCAAGTCACTCAAGCGGAAAATGTAGGTCAGATGCTGCATCTGTTGCATGGGTTCACCTCAGTTTCCAAAGATGAATCACTTGTGCAAGTTTGGTTACTGTAGCATCAGTACTTTGTCGGATACTGAGCTACCCAAAACTTCTAAACCAAGTCACTCAAGCGGAAAATGTAGGTCAGATGCAGCATCCGATGCATGGGTTCACCTCAGCATCCAAAGATGAATCACTTGTGCAAGTTTGGTTACTGTAGCATCAGTACTTTGTCAAATACTGAGCTACCCCAAACTTCTTAACCGGACGCGGACGCGCGGGGGTATAGCATAAGCTCACTCAACTTCGTCGAGGTGAGCTAAAAATAACCAAATACTTTAAATTAGATTGCATTTAACTTTTCTTTTGCATTGTCTAATTCATCGATTTTTATGTACAATGTAGGTGACAAGACAGTGCCAAAGTTACTTTTCTACCCAGCTACGACAGGCGGATATTGTCAATTTTACGTTATATTTTGAGTCAAATTGTCCGGACTGTAAAAACTTTTTCCGTTCCCAGTTGTCACCAAACTATGAAAAACTCAGTGGAATAATGAATCTCACCTTGGTACCTTATGGAAATGCAAGGGTAACGACAATTTTCTTCATTTATTATTGATACAGCAATGACTTATTGAAATTTCTGAACTTCATTTTAAAAAGCTTCAGAACTGTGATTAATTCTGACATCAATTAAAAATTATTTTCAAATTGTAGGAACAAAAATCCGGGTCTGGAAAATGGAAGTTTACTTGTCAACACGGCAAAGAGGAATGCATCGGAAATCTTATAGAGGTGAGACATTGTTTTTCAGTTACTTCCTTTCCTTTTGCAGGGCTTTCTTTGTTCATGATCTCGATATACGATGATCAAAACTGGTGCTCATACAAGATATGATTATCAGCTTTGCTCAGAGCTTATTTGAATTCATTTAGTCATTTTCCATATTTTTACCAAAATTAAGAGATGATGAGTTGTGAATTTTAAAGTATCATCAATACGTCGTGACGTTCGATTAACACAACCATTTCAAATATTTCATTACTTTGAAGACAATGTATAAAGACCTTGGTCTTTATATTGAAATATGGACAGAAAGGCGCACAGTCCGTACCATAGATACTTTACAATATGCCGTTAATGATATTCAAATACATGTACAATGTGTGTTGAAAGAAGTAACAATTATAACAATGACGTTTTATGGTTTCAGACTTGTGCCATTCACCTAATGAAGAACATCTCATCTTACTTTCCCTTTATTTCCTGTATAGAAAATGATCAGTTCGCAGAACCACAAGACAGCGCTGAAAAGGTAAAACGATTTCTATATAATATACATGGTGTCTTCAATTCTTTTCAAAGTTTGTCCATAAATCATTTCATATCTTCACTTTGTGTATGGTCTATAAAATCGTTTGACCTTTCGACACTATACACCACAATTCCACATACTAAATTGAAAGAAAGACTGTCACAAATTATCAGCGAAGCATTTACGAAAAAAAAAAAACGGTAAAAGTAAATAAAAATTCATTGTCGTTAATTACGACAAAACTTACTTTGTAAAAGTGAAATCTGAGTCACAAAAACAAAGATGTCATTAAGATGTTGAACTTCCTAATAGATAACATTTTTGTGGTCTTTGGAGGTAAGGTCTTCCAACAGATTGTTGGCATTCCAATGGGAACCAATTGTACATATTTTTATACTCATACGAAGCTGAATTTATTCAATCCTTGATCTCTGAGGGCAAAAAGCAGATACATTGATGATCTACTCTCCATCAATAATCCAAAATTTGCAAATTAACTTTGCGCAATCTATCCCGTTGAACTTGAAGTTAAAGAAACGACAGAGACCGTTAATTCAGCGTCCTATTTTGGATATCATGTTGTCTTTTGACGCCCATGGTAATATGAACACCTCCCTCTATGACAAACGTGACGACTTTAATTTCAATATCACAAATTTTCCTTCTCTGAGTAGCAATATCCCGTCGTCACCTGCTTATGGCGTTTTCATTTCTCAATTAATACGTTATTCTCGGGCAAGGTCCATGTACTCAGATTTTGTTCTTAGAGCTAGACGGCTTTCAGTTAAGCTTCTCAGTCAAAGATACATTTGTGTTCGACTAACATCGTCACTGAGGGAGTTTTATGGTCGATATGGGGAAATAGTAACTCACTATGGCGTCCCCTTGTCCTGAGTCATAAATGATATTTTGACGTAGACCTTTTGTGCCATGACATACCAATTTATACGTTTGTCTTCCTTCTAGGGAGTTACAAATTGTGACCTTTCTACCGAATTGAAGTGGCGGGTGTTGCATGCAAACAGGATATGCTCACTCTTCCTGGGCACATGATCTTTCTCCTTCGGATGTTCGCTTATCTTCATACGGTAGTTGTTTTTTTTTTTATTTCTGTTCCTTTGCCTTAGTTCTTGTTTTATCCTGGTTGTGTATGTCCTTGGTTAGATGATTTTTTTATTAACGATTTTGTGCTTCATAATAAGGATATGGTTTTGTCCATATTTGTGACTTATTACGTTCTGTTTCATCGTTTTGGCTTCTGGGTATGAATGATGTCATGAGGATTTCGCGGTCTTGTTTTTATGAAATTTAAGGAATGTTATGACATCTTACATAAGTTGGAAGAGGAGAAAGCATTTTGCTGCTATTTGCGTGCGTACTTACATTATGTACAAATGGAATGACGAATGAGATGTATCAGATTCCATGCAAGAAGAGTTATTCTATAGCATGCTCATCAAAATCACTTTTGGTTGAACTGAGAATTCATATGATAACATCGACTAACATCGTCACTGAGGAAGTTCTACGGTCGGTATGGGGAACTCGTCATACACTATGATGTCTCACTCTCCAGAATGGTAGATGATATTCTGTCATAGACCATTTGAACCATCCAACCAAAGAGTGTACTCTACGTCTTCCGAAATGGAAGTAACCGGATATGACAGTTATACCGAATTGAAGCGGCGGGTGTTTCATGCAAGCAGGAGATGCTTACTCTTCCTGGGCACCTGATCTCACTCCCATATCGGGAGTTCGCTTCTTTCCATGTGGTGGAGGTTTTTCTTTGTTTGCTTTGGTTCCTGCTTTATCCTGATTTTGTATGCCTTCGGTTTCTGATTTTCTGAATTATCGATTTTGTGCTGTATACAGGGATATGGTCATCATCCATATTTGTCATAGATAAGTTATCATTCCATAAAAATGTCAAGCTTCGGCTGTTTGACAACAATTAAACTCTGTTTTGCCTTTGCAGACCCATCGTATATAATATTTATCTATTTTAGTGTGCCAAGAAGCTAGGAGTAGACTTTAAGTCTATCAAGGAATGTGCCAATAGTGATCTAGGTAACAAACTGGAACATGAGATGGCTGTCCGTACAGACGCACTTAGTCCTCCACACAAATATGTACCATGGGTCACTCTGAACGGGGTAGGCATAGCTAACAATATTTCATCTTTAGTAATATTGTATCTAACAATATGCAAAATGTGAAATAGTATAAAGTAATATAATAGCCTTCTCAGAATTTGTGAAACATTTAGAGATTCAGTTCCATAGACGTAAATCTGTTAGTTACGTTTGTTACGCGGGTGCGGCTAGCCAACAGGGGATGCTTACTCCTCCCGGGCACCTGGTCCCACCTCTAGCTTGCTAGGGGTCCGTCGATGCTCAATTTGGTGCTCTATTGTGAGTGCTGTTGAGATTATCGTCAGGATTTTCTTTAACTCTTATGCCCTTTGCCGTGTGGAGCTCGTAAAAAAGTTCCCCGCGAGGGGTTTGACAGTAAGTGTTTTTAATATTTTCCCCCGACATTGTCGCCATAGCACTTTCTATATAGATGTGGCCTCAGACAGTGCATGTATTTTATATATTCTTTTCATTTTCGTGCGTGAACATCGACGGCGGGTGAGGCTAGCCAACAGGGGATGCTTACTCCTCCCGGGCACCTGGTCCCACCTCTAGCTTGCTAGGGGTCCGTCGATGCTCAATTTGGTGCTCTATTGTGAGTGCTGTTGAGATTATCGTCAGGATCTTCTTTAACTCATTTATGTCACACTTATGCCCTTTGCCGTGTGGAGCTCGTAAAAAAGTTCCCCGCGAGGGGTTTGACAATAAGTGTTTTGAATATTTTCCCCTGACATTGTCGCCATAGCACTTTCTATATAGATGTGGCCTCAGACAGTGCATGTATTTTATATATTCTTTTCATTTTCGTGCGTGAACATCGACGGCGGGTGCGGCTAGTCAACAGGGGATGCTTACTCCTCCCGGGCACCTGGTCCCACCTCTAGCTTGCTAGGGGTCCGTCGATGCTCAATTTGGTGCTCTATTGTGAGTGCTGTTGAGATTATCATCAGGATCTTCTTTAACTCATTTGTCGTATTCCCTCTGGTACAAATTGTACATAACAGAATATGTCTGTTATTTACGTATGATGAATCATTTTCTATATTGTTGTCCTTACTCCCATTTAAGGTCCATACAGAGGATATTGAACAACAAGCTGAGAAAGACCTCGTCAAGCTTATTTGTGGTGCATACAAGGTGAGTGTATATAATGAGATAGAAAAAAACTACTCTGGTCATTATCACTTGCCATGCATATCACATGTCATTTCATCGAAAAATATCATCGAAATTAAAGGAGGTTAACATCTTAGCACCATCCTTCTAATGCTATTTCGAACATAGATTTTATTTGAATACGTACGCTACTGAATCGACCCTACAGAACATTTGGAGCCGCACACTCTCTGTAAAGTAAATGCACAAATTTAAATTCTAAAAATAAAACCAGAGGGCGCTAGTGAAATGAATTTGGGTGGCGTATGAAAAGCACTTTGGCAGGAAGCATCACTGATGAGAATTTAATATTCGAAACACGTATCTGGTGCATGAAAATTGGTTTGAAGGGTATAGAGTTGTAACACTTCCGTATTATTTCAAACGAAAGGACGGTAACTTCAACAGGACTCGGTTCAAAGGCTCACCTAAAGAAAAAAAATGTTAACAAGTAGGGCCCTATAAAATAATTTTCTTCTTCGCCTGCTTATTGCGTGTTCATATCTCAGTTGATACGCTATGCCAGAGCAAGTACCAAATATACTGATTTCATTCTGAGAGCTAGGCGTCTTTCAGATAAGCTTTTCAGTCAGGGATACGTTTGTGACCTGCTAACATCGTCACTGAGGAAGTTCTACGGTCGATATGGGGAACTTGTCATACACTATGTTGTCCCACTCTCCAGAATGGTGGATGATATTCTGTCATAGACCATTTGTACCATCCAACCAAAGATGATACTTTATACCGGATGTGACAACTATACCGAATTGAAGCGACTGGTTGCGTGCAAGCAGGAGTTGCTGACTCTTCCTGGGCACCTGGTCTAACTCCCATATCGGGAGTTCGCTTCTTTTCATATGGTGGAGGTTTTTGTTTGTTTGCTTTGGTTCCTGTTTTATCCCGATTTTCTATGCCTTCGGTTTATAATTTTCTGAATTATCGATTTTGTGCTGTATATAGGGATATGGATCCATATTTGTCAATTTATTTTTGTCACAGAGAAATATAATTATCCATGCACTTATTGAATTTTTTACTGATTATTTCAGTTGAATGTATAGGTATGTTGAACTCGATCACCAATATTTTTTTTTGTATTTTCAGGGTTCTGACAAACCGGCGATATGTGGTGAATTCAAATCTACAAGACGCTGCTACAGATACTAGAATAACACAATTTACTTAAAACATATAAAACCTATACTTCATTGATTAAAATTATACTCCCATCGAAAAAGAAAATACATATTTTTAATAGAAAAACTACTATCTACAGGCAATATGGCATTTACTCCTTAATGATATTTCCGAGTGTTTTGACAATGCGGGTACTGTAGTCAAATTATGTACCAGTACTTTGAACTCTTTGTTGAGGTTATTATATATTATATTGCCATGCATATCATGACCTTTTGATATTATGATAGCATAATATATACAAAAAAATTCCATATAAAATTATTCAGCTGTTTTATTTGTTAGTTGATTTGTATACGTGTATTATATGCCTACTTTTCAAAGTTTCGTTATATAAATGCTACATATTTTGATTTTGATGACACGTGTCATGTGTTTCTATATGTAAGCTTGGACCCGTGTGTATACATTGTACTTTTCTATTTGTCTTGGCTGAAGACAAATCTTTCATTAAAAAAAGATAAGTAATGTGCTCTTTAATTTTCTTTCAAGCAGATGAATATTATTCACCTTGTTCTCGATTTCTCAGTGTCATCACAATGTTGTAGTGAATTGTAGGCTCTGGCAAGCTCTGAGAGCAAATTATATAGCAAGACAAAAATCGCAAGTCTCGGTCGTCATTTGCTATAATCATAAGTTTACATGCGATTTCCCCTTTGAATTATGAGATAAACAAATTGATTAAAAAATGAATTTCAGATAGACTTATTTATGGCAATTCTATAACCTAAAGTCGAAATGTACATGTAGGAAAATTGTAAGCCCTTCATCTTGATTACTGCTCTTGAAGGACAAAATAAAACCCTCTCGTGTAGCAATGAACATACCCTACATATCAATTCGAACAACAATTGTCGATTCTGGATGGTCATTTGCTATAGTCGTTCGAATAGCAATTGGCTGCACTTGATGTTCTGACTTGTTGTATTTACAATGTATTTACAATGCGCAGATTTGTCTTCACATTGTCTGTTTCTTTTGACTCCCGGACACCTGGTCCACCTCTAGCTTGCTATGCGCCCATCGATACTCAATTCGTTGCTCTATAGTACTGTTGAGATTGTCGTCATGATATTCTTTATCTCATTTTCGCACGAAAAGAAATCGGGGAACCCATCTCTCCTATATAATATTATTTTACAAAAGATAAAATCAAATACGTTTCCGTATGTAGATGAACATCCAAAATCAATGACAGCTGATTCACTACAAAACAGTCTCACCAAATTATCATGAGGACTTTGTCTATTATAACGAATACTTGACTGAGGAGCAGTCTCTTCAGTCGGTAGGAGGACAAATCGTCATAAGGCCACAGTGATTTTTCTAAAACAAAAATCTAAGTATTATCCGCCTTACCTCAATATATCTTTCTTCTATGTTTTCATTCTTGGTTTCCAAATTCCTTCATATTGATCTTGTGTTTTTGTATTTTCGTGCCTGGTCTGGCGAGAGGACATCTTGAAAAATTACGATCAAATTCAAAACTCGGAGACAAAATGCATAACAATGTTACACGTCTTCAAATTCAAAAGCATCATTTAAGAACGGATAGATTTGCAGCATGGACCAGACATGCACGTTTAAGGTACATAACCCTCGTCAGTGATCCTCAATAAAAACAATGAAATACAGCAAAAGACTGTGAAAGTTATGGCAAAAAATATCAAAAGACATAGCAGGATATGTGGGACGTGATACTACGGGACCCACTTTTCAGAAATTTCGAGAAAATTTAGTGAGCAGAAATTTTTCGAGTGCGTTTGAAGGGAGGTGATCTCCAACAAGACCCTGTTGCAGCATCAACAGCAAAACACCTATACACCCGATGCAAAAATAAAAAAGACGAGCATAGTATGAGTCGAAAAAAAAGACATACGACATGTAAACATCAAATATAAAAGACTACACATAAACCGACGAGACCAATGGGTAACCTGTGCCGACTTTGAACGGCCATTTGCCACGCGAGTAACGATCAACTTCTCCCACCTGAAGTTAAGGTGAACGTTACTTCAGGGATGGAACAATTATAACGAGATAGCAGAAGCATAGTCGAAATTCCTTCATATGCTTTCGGAAGTTCTTCGATCGCTACGGGGATATAATAAAAGCATATCAGATCCCCCTTTCCAGAAAGATCAATGACATTCTGAATTGCGATTGAATGGCTGTCGTCATCATCATCAAACAAAAAAATGTTCACCTTAATATGTACATCAATATGTACATAGAGACACTCACCGAATTTGACAAGTTTTCATGGAGTTGTCGCGACGGGTGTTACATGCAATCAGGAGACGCTGACTCTCCCCGGGCACCTGGTCTCACTTTGGAATGTTATTCATTCCGATCTTCGCAACCTTACCAATGGAAATTCTAATGAATTTGCCTTGCCTTCTCGACTTTGAGACTGAATAAGTGATACATGTAGGTACTTCTTTTATGTTTATTCGATGTCAGTTTTAATTAAAGAGTAGCTTGTTTTAAGGTAACTAAAGGCGCACCCTAATGATGCTTTTATCGAGGTCTCTGTACGTATTCCCTTGCAGAGCTGTTTGCTCGTAATCTGGATTACCATTCTATTTGCTATCTTTGTAGTAAATGCTATGGCCACATCTTAATCAGCTATAGATGGGCACGTTTGGAACATGTAGCACTTATACTTTGCTCAATATTGGCTTTTGAAGACAAAATCACTCAAGCGGAAAAAGTAGGTCAAGGTCATTTTATGAAAGTGATTTAAGATACATCCAACAAGTGAGTTTGGAACAAGTGGCACTTATACTTTGCTTAGTATTGGCTATTAAAGGCAAAATCACTCAAGCGGAAAAGGTAGGTCACTGTCATTTTATGAAAGTTTCATCAAAGATACATCCACCATGTAAGTTTGGAACATGTAGCACTTATACATAACATTGCTTAATATGGGCCATTAAAGGCAAAACATTGCTATCTTAGAATTTACCTTATCATCTCAACATTTGCCATATCATTTGAATTAATATAAGAAATTCCTAACCCCAGGGGCTACATCCCCATCTGGTAATATCAAATAAAGTATTATTAAACATTAACAACAAAACCCCCCAACAGAATGTGGATATAGGAAAGGAAATTGTGTGATATCTTAACATTTACCTTATCATCTAGTTCGGACGACGCCGACGCCGGGGTATTGCAATAGCTCTTTTGCGCGAAAGTGCAGTCGAGCAAAAATAAGTGTCCCATCTAGACTGACAGAGAGCAATCTTCCTGGAATGTGTAAAATACGATGTGCAGCGCATTTTATATGCATATTTCGGAAATTTTAAATTTCCAGCACAAATCTGTGAAAAGTTACTAGTTATTAGATGTGCGCATCTGAAGGCCTGAAAAGAAGGGAGAGCACATCTATTAGAAACAGTATACATGTACTGATGTTGGACGGACTTAACATTCAACCAAAGGTATCTACATGTAAACATATATCATAAAGGAAATAAGATAATTATACATAGCAGAATAAGTTTGTTACTAGTACTTGCTTGGGCCCCTGCGTTTTGCGGTCTTGTTTGTGTGCGGTCATCTGACAGTGATGAGGTTGTTTTACACCACAATTGTGCGTTCTTCGAGACCTCTGGGTAATCGGAAAAGTGGGAGGGTTGTGCGCACGTAATCCAGGATAACCATACCTTCTGCTACTTCCGTGGCAGATGGCCGTCCTAAGTCGGCACCGGTTTCCCATTGGTCTCGTTGGTTTACGTGTAGTCCTTTGTGTTTGATGTTTCTGTGTTGTGCGTTGACGTTCCTTGTCCTTCCGCGTCTCTTTCTGTGCTTGTCTGCTTTGTGTTTTTGCATTGGGTGTTTAGGGGGTTTTGCTGTGGGTGCTACAACCTGGTGTTGTTGGAGATCCCCTCCTTTGTTGCGTATGGACGTTTTTCATTATCTCTATATTGGTGCCCTTATTTCAATCTGAGGTTCACACTGATAATGACAAATATGGATAATGACCATATCCCTGTATACAGCACAAAATCGATAAATCAGAAACCGAAGGCATACAAAATCAGGATAAAACAGAAACCAAAGCAAACAAACAAAAACCTCCACCACATGAAAAGAAGCGGACTCCTGATATGGGAGTGAGACCTGGTGCCCAGGAAGAGTAAGCATCTCCTGCTTGCATGCAACACCCGCCGCTTCAATTCGGTATAACTGTCACATCCGGTAACTTCCATTTCGGAATACATTGAGTACAATCTTTGGTTGGATGCTTCAAATGGTCTATGACAGAATATAATCCACCATTCTGGAGAGTGGGACATCATAGTGTATGACGAGTTCCTCATATCGACCGTAGAACTTCCTCAGTGACGATGTTAGTCGGTCACAAACATATCCCTGACTGAGAACCTTATCTGAAAGACGCCTAGCTCTCAGAACAAAATCCGTATATTTGGTACTTGCTCTGGCATAGCGTATCAACTGAGATATGAACACGCCATAAGCAGTCGATGAAGGGATGTTGCTACTCAGAAAAGGAAAGTTTGTAATGCTGCAATTGAAGTCTTCGCGTTTTATTTCATTTAATCATAAATATAAATATGATTAAATATTGCTTTCTACGGTGTTCATTAGGGGACATCGCTTCTTCAAATCTTCGCCATACTATATATCACCATTCGAAGAATTGAAGAATTGAAGTAATGATGCGAAGAATTGAAGTAATGATGCGAAGAAATGAAGTAATGATGCGTAGATCTGAAGAAATGATGCGAAGAAACGAATATTGAACAACAAGCACGGATGCTGTTATCCAGATTACATTTACAAGGCAATTACAATGAGTCGACGAATGCATATTTTCTTAGTTTAAACACATTTTATTTCATTAAATCATAAATATAAATATGATTAAATATTGTTTTCTACGGTGTTCATTAGGGGACATCGCTTCTTCAAATCTTCGTCCTACTATATATCACCATTCGAAGAATTGAAGAATTGAAGTAATGATGCGAAGAATTGAAGTAGTGATGCGAAGAAATGAAGTAATGATGCGTTGATTTGAAGAAATGATGCGAAGAAACGATTATATCTTCAAATCTTCGCATCATTGCTTCAATATTCGCATCATTACTTCAAATCTTCAAATCTTCGCATCAATACTTAAAATCTTCAAATCTTCGCATCATTACTTAAAATCTTCAGATCTTCTCATCATCACTTCAAATCTTCGCATTATTACTTCAAATCTTCGCATCATTACTTCAAATCTTCAATTCTTCGCATTTTGACTTTGTCAGAAATACTCATTTTGCACTATATCTTTCAATTACTCAATAAATATATGATTTTATGAACTGATTTAGTTACTGTATATATATATATATATCATTTTTAAGTAACTTAATGCTTAAATTTATATTCTATGCTAGAATTTTATTCATTTTGAATATTAATGAATTATTTCCTTATGTAAAATGGAGGGGATGATTTTCAATTTACATATTTATTAAGGAGGGTGACACGCCCGTAGTATACCCGACTCAAAACTCTTGAACAGAAAAAATATTGGATTTCTAGCATAAAAGATTTCTTTATTAATGTCCCATATATATAACAAAATAAGAAAAAGCTATCAAAAAGAATGATTAAAATAACAACACAAAAACACTCAGAAATATATTTAAAAAACAAAAACTATGGGTTAAACATTTCGGAGATATCTCAATTTTAAAAGAATTATACTTTACAGTTGAAAAGGCATCGACTTACAACAAGTTATTGTACATTTGATGAAATAAGAAGTCTGTGTTCCCCCTCTTCCGAGTGGTTGTGGAAAAGAAGCTGAAAATGTATGAAAATCACCCCCTCCATTTAGGAAAATGATTCATGAAGATTCGAAATGAATAAAATTCTAGTATAAAATATATATTTAAGCATCAAGTTACATAAATGATTTATATACAGTAAATCAGTTCATAAAATCATATATGTACTGAGTTTTTGAAAGATATAGTGCAAAAAAGAATAGTTTTGACAAAGTCAAAATGCGAAGAATCGAAGAATTAAAGTAAGGCTATTTCTTGTTTTTCTTCTGTTTTGCGTCCTTTTGAAATTGAGAAACCTACCAGCCAGCCAGGAAGAAAAACAAACAAGCAAATAAACCAAAGTTGCAATTTCATATTATGTGACTGTGTGAAATCTGACAGAAACTTGTTTCATTTGATCATCTTGACATACAGGTATTTTAGTCAACAAAAGAATGATAGATAATGGGTCATTGCAGTTCTTTTTTCATTTTTTACATGAAACATAAAAAAATTATACATTTTTTCTTTACTTTTTTTTAGAAAACACATTAAATTGGCTAAAGATCTTTTATTTCAATTTTGTTTTGTTTTATTACTTTAGGCTCAAAACTTACCAGCACAAGGACGCAAAACAGAAAATAAAAAAGAAATGGCCTAATGATGCGAAGAATTGAAGTAATGATGCGAAGATTTGAAGATTTGAAGTAAAACCGATTCATTAGAGCTGATGAAAAAATCACTACTTTCTTTTTCTTTTCTTTTTTGGGGGGGGGGGGGAGAATAAAGCGTCCAAAAACGAGTCAATAGAATGCTTTGATGTTGTATCATATAAACAAATAAGACGGGATCGGCGTAAATATAGCAGGTACCTTCTTTTCCAAAAATAAACAGTGACGAAGATCATGAAAGCGGACGTTGATAGATGGATTGAAATTGCCAAAGAGTGCAAGTACTTACCTGAAAATGACTTGAAGGTATGACTGCAATCTTTTCAAAATCTTTTTTTATTAAGATACATTGCTTATCAGTCATTTCGAATTTCCTCTGACAAAGTAGAATATTGAACTTCCGTCATGATATCGGACAAAGTTAAGCTCTAAAGAGTTTTTATATCACCATTAGCCAGAGGTTGCTGTATAGGATGCTCGATTTGACATTTTTCAACCTGTAGGTAAGAATCTGAAGAAAACACGATTTTAAACAATCTTGCCTTACTGTCTGGGCAATATCCTGTAAATAAGTTTTTATCTAATTTAATTACTTGATTCATGTCGCATTTTGTTGTGTTCATAAATCTGGGTCATCCAGACGCTTGAATTTGAATTCTTACGGAATAAACCAATTTTATGACTTTTGTTTTCATAATTTCTCAATACTGTTCTGAATCTAAACTCAATACTGTTTAATAGAACACTCTATTTCACGCACGATTAGTTTATACCTTTGAATTTGCCCTTTATTCCGTCCTACACAGTAATCAGGAATCATCTCAATTATATCATTTGGCCTTTATTCCGTATTTTACAAATGGAGAACTGACTAGAAGAGTTGTTAAATGCTAAACGTTATGTTTACGGAATAAAGCCTAATTAAGTTTTCCCATTATTTCTGCATAGAAATTAATTATTTAATGGCTTTATTCCGTAAACATAACGTTTAACATTTAACAACTCTTCTAGTCAGTTCTCCATTTGTAAAATACGGAATAAAGGCCAAATAATATCATTGAGATGATTCCTGATTACTGTAAAGGACGTCGGAATAAAGGGCAAATTCAAAGGTATAACTAATCATGCGTGAAATAGAGTGTTCGATTAAACAGTATTGAGTTTAGATTCATGTCATTTATTCCGTTATTCTTAAATTATGAATTATTCCTAATATGCTAATATACGGATTAAATGCAAGATGTTTATTTTTTCATTTCTTGTAGGAAGCATCGTATCCATTTCAGGCAATTTCGAACACTCCAATATGAAATATGTGAATGAAATATCAATAAAATTATTTGTGCCGCCCCTTCTCATTATTTGTGCCGCTTTTTTAGAAACCTGTACAATTTAAGACACTTGTCCTAAACCCAACTTCTCCCTTTCAACGGAATGAAAAGATCATATGGAAAATGAAATGCAGGTTTCTAAAAAAGAGCGGTACAAATAACTAAAGGGGGCGGCACAATTAACAGGAGTATATATACTCCTGTTATTTGTGCCGCCCCCCTTTAATTATTTGTGCCGCTTTTTTTATACCTGCACATTTTAAGACACTTGTCCTGACCCCCAAAAAAAGCCAAGCCTCGTTTTCTGGTAGAATAAATCCCCCGAAGAAACCCTCTTCCCGGGGGACACTTCCCCCTTTCAACGGAATGAAAAGATCGTATGGAAAATGAAATGCGTCCGTATATATATACTCCTGTTATTTGTGCCGCCCCCCTTTAATTATTTGTGCCGCTTTTTAGAAAAACGCACATTTTAAGACACTTGTTCTACAGGATATTAAGGGATTTGAATGAAAAAAAAAAATTCTTAAAATCGGTTTATTCCGTACGGATTTGAAATTCAAGCGTCTGGATGACCCAGATTTATGAACACAACAAAAGGCGATTGTTATCAGGTTATTAGAAAAGGATAAAAACTTATTTGTGCCGCGGCACAAATAACAGGATATTGCCACTGTCTGTGCAGCTCACTTCAGAAATTGGAAAACTGAAGTTTTGTCTAATTTGTCAGCAGTTGTTCAGATTTAAAGGAGCTGATAAGATAAGGGCGGTTTTTAGCCCTAAATCTTGTGCCGTATTTCTTCCACATGACGATACATATGCAGACAAAAGATAATCATTATTGAAATAAAATGTATTTGAAGACTTTTTGTATGTTTTACTTTTTGATGAAATACTAATAAGATAGTAAAATGAAGGACCAAAGAGGTAGGGGGTACTCTGGTAATAAAACTGATAATATCGACCAAAAACGTAGAAATTTTAGAAAATTTTGCCTGAAATGGATAAATATTAACTACAAGATATCAAATACATCTACACTGTATATCAGAAATACATTTCCAAAGTTCTAATTCCTCTAATCGGTAAATAATGAAATCCGGAACTCAAAATACGGTCTCATTTTGTATGTAATGGCTATAATAGAGGCTTTTTAGCGCGAAATACACATTAGCGGAGAAATCCACATCGCTCCTGCTTATTTCGTTCTTAATTGTTGTACATTTCATTCGATCGTATTTAGAACACATTTTTTGATGGATTAAGGAGGGAAAATGGTCAAATTTTCCATATTTAATGATCTTAAAGATCGATTATATAACAATTACACCCCCCTTCCTTTTTCGGTTTTTCGTCTCTTGGGTAGTGTTCCCCCCATAGATACAGAACCCCACTTTTCCAGAAAATTTGTATCATGGATATACACCTCCAGTATAAGTGGCATTCTGTACCTCCGGGGGGGGGGGAACAATGTTCAAAAAAACTTTTCCGTTTTCTATTGATTTCTAAGGGAAAAAGACAAGTTTTGACCCAAATAGTAGCAATGTTATGCATAATAGATCTAAAATAACTTCAGAGTTTGATGGGATACTGCATTTCTATTAAATTAACGAACGATTTTTCTTAAAATTTCCATTTTCAAAATTCCACTTTTTAGGGCAGATTTTACGTCTTATCTTATCAGCTCCTTCATATTTTTCTTTCTGTTTTGGCACCTGGCAGCCCTCATATAGGGGCATAGATCTTGAACTCTTGTAACTAACGGCTTATGTTACATGTCCGTACGACCAATACTATGCTCACAGTGAAAGAGAATAGATTTAGACGGGGAGTTGACGTCGCCGATGTGATGTCACGCTAAAATTGATATAGAAAATCCCCTTCTTAATATATTTTCTTTCACTGTGAGCATAGGATTGGTTGTACGGACAATGTTTTTGATTTCCATTTATTTATTTCTGTACAACATCAGTGATTGGGATAAGCATGGGCCCTGCGCCATAGTCACATTTGATTGATTTAATTCTAAAATGGCACATTTAAATTCTACTTGTGGCGCATTAGATTTTTAAACAAATTATGGAAATCTTCTGTTCTTTTATTAAATGTGGTGATGACTTCACCATATTCACTTATTTTAAGTTCTGCATACGATTTAATTTGTTAACTTTTCGTATCAATTGATACACCGGACAGTAATTTGAAAGTACAGAGATTCAGATTGGTGTCGGCCATCGGCCATTTGCCAATAAAAACTCTGAATGGCCGATTAATATGTCCTGCATCTGCCGAAATGGCCTATTCCTTTCCCGTTCGTCTGACATAATGGCCGACAATATTTTCCCTCGATAAACATGTACACTGTAACAACAGTTTTAATATTGGATGGTAATAAAGAGTCTGTTGTACAAGCGCTTTATGTAATGGTAACTCGGCATGTTCTTGTTAAAGCGTGTAAATAACCGAGTCAAATAAAAGCTGCGTCTGGGCAAGGGCCAGCAAACTTTGTTTATCTCCAAGCAGCGGCCCTCTTGCCGCGGTCGCCTAAGCGGCACTCGAAGCTGACACCCCTGAAGTTCAGGCTGAACAACCTGAACATACTGTTGATAGAAAATTCCAACATAAATGGGTAACCCTATACCCTTGGTTACGGTATGATGAAACTGTGGACGCCATGCTCTGTAAAATATGCCTTGATGCAAATAGAAACAATACCTAATTTACACAAGGTAATAGAAACTTTAAAACAAGCTCCTTGAAAGACTACATTAAGTCTAACGTCAATCAAACAGCATTAATAGTCCCACTTCTACAGGAAAACAATAAGAAAGCCTCAGTTACACACCCATTATTTTCAAGTTTGTAGACTTCAATTTTCATCTCCAGATTGGCTCAGATTGCACCATTTTGCTTTAGATTTTAAAATTTTTCCGGGGGAGCACGCCCCCAGACCCCCTAGAAAGCTCGCGCTTTCATCGCTAGGCTCGCGGTTATACCGCTAGACGGCCTATACTTTTTCCATGTTTAGGACATAATGGCCTATAATTATGCCCCCGGAATCAAAGATTCGGGGGCATATAGTTTTTGGCCTGTCCGTTTGTTTGTTTGTTTGTCTGTTTATCTGTTTGTCTGTTTGTCTGTTTGTCTGTCTGTTTGTCCGAAAAACTTTAACATTGGACATAACTTTTGAATGGGAAGTGATAGGGCTTTCATATTTCACATGTGTATTCCTTGTGACAAGACCTTTCCATTGATACCAACATTTTTGACCTCGTGACCTTGACCTTGACCTTTGACCTACTTTTCAAAAACTTTAACATTGGTTATAACTTTTGAATGGGAAGTGATAGGGCTTTCATATTTCACATGTGTATTCCTTGTGACAAGACCTTTTTATTGATACCAAAATTTTTGACCTCGTGACCTTGACCTTGACCTTTGACCTACTTTTCAAAAACTTTAACATTGGGCATAACTTTTGAATGGGAAGTGATAGGGCTTTCATATTTCACATGTGTATTCCTTGTGACAAGACCTTTCCATTGATACAAAAATTTTTGACCTCGTGACCTTGACCTTGACCTTTGACCTACTTTTCAAAAACTTTAACATTGGGCATAACTTTTGAATGGGAAGTGATAGGGCTTTCATATTTCACATGTGTATTCCTTGTGACAAGACCTTTCCATTGATACCAAAATTTTTGACCTCGTGACCTTGACCTTGACCTTTGACCTACTTTTCAAAAACTTTAACATTTGGCATAACTTTTGAATGGTAAGTGATAGGGCTTTCATATTTCATACGTGTATTCCTTCTGATAAGACCTTTCCATTGATACCAAAATTTTTGACCTCGTGACCTTGACCTTTGACCTTTTAACCCAGTGACCTCACATACATGTACTTAACAGAAAATAGTGTTCATAATAACAAAGATGCCACCGGGGGCATTCGTGTTTCACAAACACAGGCTTTATTTTTTTATGCTCTAGGCCAAGTGTCCTATAGCTTCTGAAAACATTCAAAACATCATCATTTCCTATTGCAACAATCCCTATTTCAAATGTACGTACAAATGGACTTCACCAGTTAAGATGAATCGTGAACTTAATTTGTACACAAAACGCAAGTTTCATAAAAAGTTTTGTTATTAGATTTGGATGTACTGTAGTTTTATATCGAGTTTGTGTGCAATTTTTTTTTGGGGGGGGGGAGGGAGGGGTTCAGGATCAAATTTTAGAATTATAAATTCAGGATCAAAGCATGCAAGGAATCTTTAAGACGATCCTTTAAGACTGTTTGGTTCAAATGCGTACCTCTATTTCCAATTTTCATTTTTCATGTCCTATCACCCCATTGATGCAAGTTCTAACATGTATTATGTTTATTATTTACAGAAACTATGTGATATGGTATGTGAGCTTTTGTTGGAAGAATCCAATGTCCAGCCAGTGTCCACACCGGTCACTGTGTGTGGAGATATCCATGGACAGGTCTGTTTCAAAACATCTTACCATTAAGTCATGAAAAGCCAATACATGATACAAATTTGCATGTACTGGTACCGGTTTGTAGAGGAATGCTACTTGTACATGTAAGCTGCAAGAAATTATGTTCAATATCTGAAAAATGTATTTTTGATTGCTTATTGATACAGTGAATACATGTATGTGTTTGAAGACTGTTTAATTTTTTTCGAACTTAATCATCATGTTGTAGAATATATTGGAACATGTGTATCTCATCAGTTTAATTTTGATTTTAGTTTTACGACTTGATGGAACTTTTCCGTACTGGTGGCCAATGTCCAGACACAAATTATATTTTCATGGTGAGTGAACTTTACCGATGACCATCATATTGTAAGAGTACTGTCACATGCATGTATCTGTGCGTTTGAAGGTTTAAGAACGACACTTTCATTTATACAAATATTTCTTCATAGTTTCAAAATAGTTTTGATTCAAATACCTGTACTTGTATCTACTTTTGAGAATCTGACTACTTGATGATCACTTTTGTATCGAAATGTGCAGATAAGAGTTAGGAGGTCTTTTGACTGTAAAACAGTTAGTATATTTAATAACCCACTTACTTATATACATGTATTTATTATAGGGAGATTTTGTTGACAGAGGCTATTATAGTTTAGAGACATTCACCCTGTTACTCACACTGAAAGCAAGGTACAGGTTATTTTTCGTACTATATATTAAAAAAAAAAAAACAAAAATGAAATGAACAATAACATTCTATAGTGCTATATACATGTATTACTATATATTTTATTAATATATATACATGTATTAATGTAGTTGCTTTGTATGTTTAACTTTTCCTCCAATTATTTGGTAATCTACAATGCATTTAAGTTGAATTTTGAAAGCATGTGATGTGAAAAAGGTAAATATATTATACATTTTGACAGGTGGCCAGACAGAATAATATTGTTACGGGGAAATCATGAAAGTAGACAGATTACACAGATATATGGATTTTATGGTAAAGATTTATACATGAATAAATAATATACATGTAGATGACTTGCATTGTCTTATATGCCCTTGGAATAGACAATTTTCACATTTACGCAGCAGACTTGAATTTTAGACACTCCAAGACCCAACATCACAACATTTGACGTTATTTCTTACTGTGACGTCCAAGCAGATTTGTGACATCAATATGAAAAATATGAAAAATAACGTCAAAGGTTGTGATGTCAGGTCTTGGAGTGTCTAAAATGCAAGTCTACTGGGTTAATGTGAAAATGGTCTATTAAAGATATCTTGTATTTTACATGTAGTATGTGAGATATCTCTCTGCTTATTTATACCAGGAGTCTTTAAGATTTACCTCTCATGAGAAAGTGTAAGTTCATGTACACCTCATGTGTATCAATTTGATCCTGTGACATCTATTATGTGTAAAATCAGTAAGGTTCAAGATGATGTTAATTTGCAACTGAGCTTTTGACTATTTACACACTAAAATATGTCGAGTAAATTTTGTTGAAAATGAATAGCATATTATAAATGTTAATGTTAATGAATGTCTGTGCTATTGCATTCACCTTGTATACATGTTTTATTTTCTTACATTTTTCCGCAGATGAATGTCAGACAAAGTACGGGAATGCCAATGCCTGGCGCTGCTGTACCAAAGTGTTTGATTTACTCACAGTAGCTGCTGTAAGAATATTATTTATAGATCTTGACCTTCTTCTAATCCTCTTGTAAAGTAACTTGGAATCATAGTTAAGCATTTACTTTCTTCATTGCACATTTGACTGTTTTTATGACTGTAACATAGAGCCATGATAAAGTTTAATTCTATCTTGTAGATTATAGATGAGTGCGTTCTATGTGTCCATGGTGGTTTGTCCCCAGATATAAAGACGATAGATCAGATTCGTACCATAGAAAGGAACCAAGAAATACCACACAAAGGAGCCTTCTGTGATATCCTTTTGTTAAAATAAATCATAGCGTAATTTATGTTTTTAAGAACAAGAAATTTGGCATTTTTGCTTTTTTG
This sequence comes from Pinctada fucata, assembly GCA_028142955.1. Taxonomy (NCBI): domain Eukaryota; kingdom Metazoa; phylum Mollusca; class Bivalvia; order Pterioida; family Pteriidae; genus Pinctada; species Pinctada fucata. The sequence continues at coordinate 48,807,245 of AP027109.1, forward strand.
TTTTCCATGAAGTTTCATGAGTTATAGCTTTTGTTTGTTTTGCCACCTTAACAAATGCTACATTTGGTATGGTCTGACCCTGAGGATGTGGACACATGGGCCATTAGTCCCCGGGGAGCAGGATGGCTGTTTGGTGCCAAGGTCACAAACGAGGTCAGTAAATATTGTCTCTTATTTAGACTTTGGTCGGTCTGATGAGGTTGTTAACAACAGAAGGTTGCTGAGACCACGATTTATAGAGCAACATAATTGTATTCATTTAAGTGTCAGATCTTGTGTATTAGGCTTATACAGTTACATGTATTTAGGGTAAAATAATAAGATTCTATCAAAATAAGTCTTGTCAATTGAAATTTACTAATCCTGTATTATTGTGAAATTACATTGGAATTCATTGTATTAATTGTTCTTTTCATCCATATTTATTTATAGTTTGTCCACATCAACAACTTAAAGTTGATATGTAGAGCACACCAGCTTGTCCATGAAGGTAAGCTATGATTCCCAGTCTTGCATGTATTTAGTATATAGTGCTGTCCAGCTTATTGGGATAGTATGAACACTGGAAAGACATTCTTCTTGACTATCTGATGCTGCCATTTGCTCGTTTGTTTACTGCTGCATATCACTTTCAATCGAAGACCAATAATCACACTTAAGATGGCTAGAATTTCTGAAGATTTATGTGATATTCTTAAAATTAACTTTGAGTCTATGTACATGTACCGTATAGCAGCTCATATGTGGTAGAAAAGTTAATATCTAAGCCACCCTTTCCAAAATTTTAAGCATGTTGTTTCCATGATGTGGTAGACTTGTGTAAGAAATGATAATTTGGTCCTCTACACATTGTAATTATATGTTGTTTTGTTACAGGTTTTAAGTACATGTTTGATGAGAAGCTAGTAACAGTATGGTCCGCTCCAAATTACTGCTACAGATGTGGAAATATAGCAGCTGTTCTTGCTTTTTCGGGTATATTTTATTATTCATTTTGTTCTTTACATTATTACAATAAGCAGCAAAAGTAGGGATTATAATCTTTCTTAATAAAATGTCAAATTTACAGCCTGATTGATATTGAGTTTCTTGAATATGTCCTTTATTAAAGCACCATGTTTTAAGTACAGTTCTCTGTAAAAATCATGCAATAGGTGCTACATGGGGGTCAATAGAATGTGATGAAACTTTGCATGGTATTAGGATTCCAAGCACTTATTATTAATTCAAACTTGTTTATACCAAATTTTACTCGTGGTTGCTATGGTAACGACAAACTTGTTTTGCCAGCCTTATAAGCTGCAAAAATGTGAAAAATGCAACATTTGAGCATAAACAAAAACAAGTAACATATTGAAGAAATTCCAATTGTACTATTTATTCATTAAATTTGATACTCACATTTTCAAGATATATAATAATGAAATCAAGAAAGAGTTAAGTAATTTGAAATATAGCTTATGGAAAAGAGTGGTTATCATATAAATAGCAAAGATGCATGAAATTGCTATTTTTTGCAAATTTTGACCTTTAATATTTGCTAAACCCAGCTTGATATAGCAAAAACTTCACAATCATAATAAAATATCATGATATGACTTTAAACTGATTCAAAAACATTTTTGTGCAAAATATTTCATCAGCCAGAAAAATAGTGCTAAAAAGGGGGATAACTCTTTAAATGTGTTTTTTGCTATTTTTTGCAAATTTTGACCTTAAATATTTGCTAAACCCAGCTTGATATAGCAAAAACTTTACAATCATAATAAAATATCATGATATTACTTTAAATTGATTCAAAAACATTTTTGTGCAAAATATTTCATCAGCCAGAAAAAAAATGCCAAAAAGGGGGATAACTCTTTAAATGTGTTTTTGCTGTTTTTTGCAAATTTTGACCTTAAATATTTGCTAAACCCAACTTGATATAGCAAAAACTTCACAATCATAATAAAATATCATGATATGACTTTAAACTGATTCAAAAACATTTTTGTGCAAAATATTTCATCAGCCAGAAAAATAGTGCTAAAAAGGGGGATAACTCTTTAAATGTGTGTTTTGCTGTTTTTTGCAAATTTTGACCTTAAATATTTGCTAAACCCAGCTTGATATAGCAAAAACTTTACAATCATAATAAAATATCATGATATTACTTTAAATTGATTCAAAAACATTTTTGTGCAAAATATTTCATCAGCCAGAAAAATAGTGCTAAAAAGGGGGATAACTCTTTAAATGTGTTTTTTGCTGGTTTTTTTTGCAAATTTTGACCTTAAATATTTGCTAAACCCAGCTTGATATAGAAACAACTTTACAATCATAATAAAATATCATGATATGACTTTTAATTGCTTCAAAAACATCTTTGTGCAAAATATTTCATCAGCCAGAAAAATTGGACTTAAAAGGGGGACAACTCTTTCATTGTGTTTTATGCTATTTTTTTGCAAATTTTGAAATTTAATATTTGCTAAACCCAGCTTGATATAGCAAAAACTTTACAATCATAATAAAATATCATGATGACTTTTATTTGATTCAAAAACATTTTTGTGCAAATATATCATCAGCCAGAAAAATAGTGCTTAATAGGGGGATAACTCTTTAATTGCATTTTTTGGCTATTTTTTGCAAATTTTGACCTTTAATATTTGCTAAGCCCAGCTTGATATAGCAAAAACTTTACAATCATAATAAAATATCATGATATGACTTTTAATTGATTCAAAAACATTTTTGTGCAAAATATTTCATCAGCCAGAAAAATAGTGCTAAAAAGGGTGATCACTCTTTAAATGTGTTAATTGCTGTCTCTTGCAAATTTTGACCTTAAATATTTGCTGAACCCAGCTTGATATAGCAAAAACTTTACAATCATAATAAAATATCATGATATGACTTTTAATTGCTTCATAAACATTTTTATGCAAAATATTTCATCAGCCAGAAAAATTGGACTTGAAAGGGGGACAACTCTTTAATTGTGGGGGGGTGTGCTATTTTTGCATATCTTGACCTTAATTATTTGCTGAACCCAGCTTGATCTAGCAAAAACTTTACAATCATAATAAGATAAATGATATGACTTTTATTCGATTCAAACAAATTTGTGTGGAAATATATCATCAGCCAGAAAATTTGTACTAAATAAAGCCTGTGTTTGTGAAACACGAATGCCCCCGGTGGCATCTTTGTTAGTATGAACACTATTTTCTGTTAAGTACATGAAAGCCCTATCACTTCCCATTCAAAAGTTATGCCCAATGTTAAAGTTTTTGAAAAGTAGGTCAAAGGTCAAGGTCAAGGTCACGAGGTCAAAAATTTTGGTATCAATGGAAAGGTCTTGTCACAAGGAATACACATGTGAAATATGAAAGCCCTATCACTTCCCATTCAAAAGTTATGCCAAATGTTAAAGTTTTTGAAAAGTAGGTCAAAGGTCAAGGTCAAGGTCACGAGGTCAAAAATTTTGGTATCAATGGAAAGGTCTTGTCACAAGGAATACACATGTGAAATATGAAAGCCCTATCACTTCCCATTCAAAAGTTATGCCCAATGTTAAAGTTTTTGAAAAGTAGGTCAAAGGTCAAGGTCAAGGTCACGAGGTCAAAAATTTTGGTATCAATGGAAAGGTCTTGTCACAAGGAATACACATGTGAAATATGAAAGCCCTATCACTTCCCATTCAAAAGCTATGCCCATTGTTAAAGTTTTTGAAAAGTAGGTCAAAGGTCAAGGTCAAGGTCACGAGGTCAAAAATTTTGGTATCAATGGAAAGGTCTTGCCACAAGGAATACACATGTGAAATATGAAAGCCCTATCACTTCCCATTCAAAAGCTATGCCCGATGTTAAAGTTTTTGAAAAGTAGGTCAAAGGTCAAGGTCAAGGTCACGAGGTCAAAAATTTTGGTACCAATGGAAAGGTCTTGTCACAAGGAATACACATGTGAAATATGAAAGCCCTATCACTTCCCATTCAAAAGTTATGCCCAATGTTAAAGTTTTTGAAAAGTAGGTCAAAGGTCAAGGTCAAGGTCACGAGGTCAAAAATTTTGGTACCAATGGAAAGGTCTTGTCACAAGGAATACACATGTGAAATATGAAAGCCCTATCACTTCCCATTCAAAAGTTATGCCCAATGTTAAAGTTTTTGAAAAGTAGGTCAAAGGTCAAGGTCAAGGTCACGAGGTCAAAAATTTTGGTATCAATGGAAAGGTCTTGTCACAAGGAATACACATGTGAAATATGAAAGCCCTATCACTTCCCATTCAAAAGTTATGTCCAATGTTAAAGTTTTTCGGACAAACAGACAAACAGACAAACAGACAAACAGATAAACAGACAAACAGACGGACAGGCCAAAAACTATATGCCCCCGAATCTTTGATTCCGGGGGCATAAAAAGGGGGATAACTCTGGGGTTTTTTTTTTTTGCATATCTTGACCTTCAATATTTGCTAAACCCAGCTTGATATAGCAAAAGATTTACAATCAAATTAAAATATCATGATATGACTTTCATTTGTATAAGAACATTTTTATGCAAAATATTTCATCAGCCAGAAAAAATGGGCTAAAAAGGAAGGTAAATTTGTAATTTATGCATTTCTTGACCTTGTATACTTGCTAAACCCAGTTTGATAAAACAATGAATTACAATCACAATAATTTATTATGATACAACTATAAATTGATGGATTCCTCTGCCTTGCGTTTATAGTATCTCACGGTAGATGGCTTGACATCTTTCATGTTGGTTTTCAACTGAGACCTTAGGGGACTGACATTGATTTTTGGCAATTTTAATTCCACACAATCATCGCTCCAATTGGATTGTTGGGAAAATGTTACAATGGTTCTTTACGAACTCTGAAAAAATAAGATGCAAATTTGAAAACATTACCAACATTCATAGAAAATTAACTAACTCATTATCCATCTGTAAGCCCTATACTCTTGAATTTTTCACAAACATGTTTTGAGCAGTTATGTCACTAGAGAAAGTTCTGGTGTATAGTATCAAAGTAGTAGCCAATCAAAATCATTGAGCAGATAAGATGAGGGCCATTTTTAGCCCTTAATCTAATGCCATATCTGTATCTGTATCTGTATGCTAGTAGATCCCTCCTGTGTAAGGAGAACCCCTATAGAAATAGGGTAGGAGGGTCCTTGGCATTCCCAGAAGGGATTAATGTTAGATAACTGTACCACTACCTAAGGTCCCGCCACCGTGTCCCACAACCCCGTGGAAATGACGATGGACATCACAAAAAAAAAAAAAAAAAATATAGGGATATATACAAGTGGGGAAAAATAAAACAGACCATGAGGCTAATACATTCACCAAGACATCACATTAATCCGTCCGATGGAATGTCAGTAACCCAGCCGTTTTGGGTAGAGGAAAAACCGAAGTACTCGGGGTAAAAACCACCACTGATCCAGGGATTTTTCAAGTCCGTTTTTGGGTCCGATTATCGGACCCATTCCCAACGCCAAAATGACCTGTATTTTCCCAATTTATGATTGAAATTTCCCAATTTGAACCTCTTATTTTTTTGTAAAAGTGTTCTTCAATAAAGAGCAGAATAATGACGACTGAAATACCTAGCAGAAATACGACATTAACGATCGATATGTAAATTGGTCATAAATCTTATATCCGGTATAGGTTTACGTTTTAGTCATCAAATTGTATCTCCAGTATTGGGCACCCAGGACCATGTCGTCTCACAACAGCAAATCTGATACCAAAAATTACAAAAGGGAGTTTCTCCTCTTCTTTGTAGAGGATAGATACCTTTAAAATAAAATTATGGATAGTGACTATTAAAGAAACAACAGAAAGTATTTTATGTTCAGTAAACATAATGGGGGCGACTTGGACAGTGGGAATATGTCCCCTGTCAAGCACTGACTTTGAATCTGAATCCTGATTGATCATGATCAAAAGTAGCCCCTCTGACTCTGAACAGATGCATATGCCTGTTCCAGATCCTAGAACTTTATGAAGCACAATCTAAAGTATAGATGGCTTTACTAGTAGTGTTTCTTTTATTGAAGACACTTTGAATAAGAAGGAGTTATATCTCTGTGTAATGATTTATTCCATTAAGAATAAATTAAACTGTTGGAAATCCCAATTTCATTGAAACGCCGCGATTTTTCCCAATTTTAACGGACCCTGGACCCAAAGTAAAATAATCTGAAAAATCCCTGTGATCCCAGGTGAACGGCCAAAACCCCTGGGCAGTCCATTTGGACCCCCAGTTGCACCGTCACCAGACAGAATGCCCCTCTGCACAATCAATGCGACACTGTTCAAAATTTCCTCTGACCAGACACCGTAATTCGACAAAACCTAGACATATGGCTATAAAATGCCGAAATAACATTCTAAACGTATAGATGGTGGTAATTATATATATACATATTTCTCCCGCATGACGATTCGTATGCAGAATGAGCTTAAAATGCATCAAAGATACGAAGTGCTGAGTTGCAAACTTAAATGTAAGCATGAATATGCACAATTACAATATTCATGAATTGCCCTATGACCTTGACCTTTAACCTTTTGACTCCAAATTCAATAATCCTCGATTCATGGGAAACATTTTTGGCAACTTTCATGATAATAGGTGAAATACAGGCTCTAATATGGTCCAGACACCTTTTTCAATGATTCATCATATTTCTATAACCTTGGCCTTTGACCACAAATCAATAGGGGTCATTTTTTATTGATGGGAAACATCCAAAATGCAATAGGCGCTATCCTTGATTCATTGGTAACATTTGCGGCAAGTTTCATAATCATACTAGGTATTATATAGACTCAAATATTGTCCATTTTCAATTATGGAATTCCTGTGACCTTGGCCTTTGGACCCCAAAATCAATAGGGGTCATCTTCGTTTGATTCATAAGATACATTTCTGGTCAGGTGCAATACATGCTCAAATATGGTCTGGAAACCATTTTCCTATGATAATGACCTTGACCTTTGATATTTGCACCCCAAAATCAAAAGGATTCATGGGAAACAAGTTTCATGATCATACATGTAGGTGCAATACAAGCTCCAGTATGGTTATGAAACCATTTTCAATAAATTTTTGAATCGCAAGCGATATAAGTCCCCTACCGGTATTAATCCATGTCCTTCAACACTGCCTTGACCTTTACTTACACCAAAAGATGAATCCAACATCAAAATAAGTTCAATATGTGTATTAGAAAAGGGTCTGGAAAACAGGAAAATTTAATGAAATTTGCTATGAGGCCATACCTTTTGTAAGAACAAATAAATCAAACCCAACTTCAACTTACTCTTTATCATACTATAATGTATCTGCGTGTGGAAAATCAGCTCAATATCTACAACAACAAACATGAAAGACTGTAAACTGAGAAGTTCATGAAATTTGCTAAGTTCAGGGGCCATAACTCCTGTAAAAATGGGTCAATCAAATTGAAACACGAACTTGATTTGTATCACACTGAGATATATTCACATACCAAAAATGATTTCAATATCTGCAATACCATGGAAGAAAAGTCCGCAAAACTTAGAATTTCATGAAATGTGCTAAGTCCAAGGGCCATAACTCTTGTGAAAATAGCTCAATGATAACCAAACTTAAACTTGATCTGTATAACACTAAGATGTAATCACATATAAAAAATTATTACAATATCTACAACAACAGCCTAGAAAAGTCCGGAAAACTGACAATTTCATGAAATCTGCTATGTCCAGGGGCCATAACTCTTGTAAAAATAGGTCAATCGGAACCAAACTCAAAGTTGAGCTGTATAACACTTAAATGTATTCACATTTAAAAGATTATTTCAATATCTGCAATACCTTGGAAGAAAAGTCCGGAAAACTGAGAATTTCTTGAAATTTGCTAAGTCCAAGGGCCATAACTCTTGTAAAAATATGTGAATATAAACAAAACTCGAACTTGATCTGTATCACATTATCACATTGAGATAAACTTATGTGCCAAAATTCAGTTCAATATATGCAACGAAAGCAAAAAAAAAATCTGAAAAACTAAAGTGTGACAGACAGACGGACGGACAGACAAACGGGGTGGAAACTATAAGTCCCCTCCAGCGAGCCCGTAGGGGACTAATAATCAGAGACCTATGACTTTGACCTTTTGATCCCAAAATCAGTAGGGGTCATCCTTGACTCATGGTCAGTTAGTGTATGAAGTCTCATTGCACTAGCATCTATCAAACTTGACTTGTAGTCTGCAAACTGGAAAGTCTGGAAAGTCTGGAAACCTATTGTTGACGCTAGCCCGCCTAGATGCAGGCCTGCCTGTTTGAAAGGGGGTATAAATAGACGGGCCCCCAGACATGTTCTGAAGTATTATTGGGTAACATAATAATCATACTTTTGATCACGTAAAATACTTTATAGTATTACTTACATGTGCAGATAATATTTCTTCAGAATGTTGCACACTTGAAGTTTCCATTCCTTCTGTTGGTTACATTTCATGGGTATCCTATAATGAATTCTATCTATCATTTACATGTATCACGAATTCATACTTTAGTTCAGCTCTTCTGACCAACTTTTGAGCTTTAGACAAAGTACATGTAAAACAACACAAGGAAAATACACCTCTCAAACTGTGATCAAGTAAAAATCTAAGGAACACAATGTGTAGCATCCCTAGTCTTATGGCATCAATGTCAATGTAATCAAATACAAATATGCAGCTTTTAACCGATTCCAATTTCTATAAACCAATATCTTCAATAAAAATCACATAAAAATTGGCTTTCAAGGCTAAAAGAAAAGATTTTAAATATGCCTCTCCAATCTGCAACATTTAAATTAATTGGATTCTTCCTCTTGTCACAAGTAATAAATACATGAAGTTGACCTCTATTCTGTATACAAGGACTTTTAACAATTCCAATTAGTGCCCTTGATATTATTATCTATCTTCCTAACATTAGAAGCAAAAGTATTATAATCATCTAAAAAAATTCTCTGTTTTTGCTTATAAATATTTGACTTCTGTACAGGGTCATAATGGAAGCATTGTTCATCATCACTGAAGAAAGTCCTTAATAGATTTTATGTATAGGATAAAGACCGAGTTGAGGTCTGTATGAAAGTTAGATGCCCAAGGAGAGAACAGGGTGGTGTTTAAAGACCGAGGCCGAAGGCCGAGGTCTTTAAACACCACCCTGTTCTCTCCGAGGGCATCTAACCTTCATACAGACCTCAACGAGGTCTTTATCCGACTTACAAACCGCAGATTTTCTTAAATTTTCAGAAAAATAAAAATTCAAAAATTAAGACACCCCTGGTTTTCAAAATGAAACCGACCATGCAAATTATCGGGTGGACGGTAACGATTATCAGGCCATAGTAGCAAAATAGTTTGTTGTACATCCCGATAATTTTTCTGAAATTTTCTGAAAGGTACCCTCACTACTCTGTATTCGGTCAGAGAAGAAAATAACAGGTAAACAATGAGTTCTTTTTCCATTAAGGTTTTTGAATAGGTAATTCAATTTAAGGAAAGGTTTTCTAATCGAGTAAGGACAATATTTCTTTATTTTGTCAGTCAAGTTTCACAATATACATTTATTTGGAGAGCATATAGAATAATTGGTCTTCAAGAATCGCTTTGGGGATCTAGATTGATTTGAGATGGTATTTTGAGCTTTTATGGATAGAAGAACCTGCTCACATTTCTCATTAAAGGATTCTTTCGCGGACTTGAAACACAGTATTATCTATACTATGGCCGAATACTCTTAATAATCAAAACAATTCACACCCGCGACTGAAAAAATTTTCTTTTCTCCGCCCCTCATTGTTTTTTATTGACCTCCACACTTCATTGAACGTTGATAAAACCTGAAAAAATTTTCTTTTCTCCGCCCCTCATTGTTTTTTATTGACCTCCACACTTCATTGAACGTTGATAAAACCTGGTCCGCGGTATTTATGAAATAAAATGACCGATGAATAACAAAAGAATCACATTTGAAGGTTTGTAAACATAAAGACATCACCTTAATATAACAGTTTTATAGAACATAAACAGATTAATGAGGCAGCTAGTATTTCCTTAAGTTCTGCTACGCTATGAAAAATCAAATTATTGAGAGAAAAAAAATATTTATAAAGCTTACTATTGTAGATGATATATCTTCAGAATGTTGTCCAATGGTAGTTTTCATCTTTTCTATTGAGTCCAGTACATTGATGGCCTATAATGTATAAATAATGCATTATTCATGTGAAGTAGGCAACTCTTGGGGAAAAAAAACCAGAAAATTATACTTTACTGCTCTTTTACTTACTTTAATCGAAATTTCTGTTATAGAGGAATCCTCTGTCTCTGTGATTTGGTCCATTTCTATAACAAATGATTACCAGTAAAAGATTATGAATATAAATCAATTATAAATTCTTATTTTCAACATTATTAGTAACTTAGAAAAAGATATGTCATGTCTCGTTTTATCAGTAATACAGTCTTAAAAAATATTTTCAAATAAATACTTTTTTTTATCAACAAGGAATATCTATGATGTAATATTATATAATGAGAATGTAACATCGATTCTGATTGGTTAGTGCACAAGTCATTATTTTCCGATAATAACACTGCGGGCGGAAGATAATGACTTGATGTGGTATATTACTGATTCATTTTTCGTGTCCTATTCTGTTTCTTATTGTTTTCTTAGTCCAAGCGTCTAGAATTTTTTTCAAAACCTACTTGCCACGGGCAACTCATGACGTAAAATTTACTTGCCTGATCAATAAAATCACTTGCCCATCAAGAAGGAAAGGTATACTGCAACTTATTTTAAAGGCCATGTTGAAATGTGGCATATCTAGCTAAAAATTGAGTGCTTGATTCTTCAGAAATCAGAATAAATCAAAACCCTGTCTTACCGATAGAAGTAGGAGATAAAAAAGAAATCTGAATTAAGAGGGAAAAATGTTCAGCCAAGGCGCCGCCGCATACGTGTTTTACCCCCACATTCATTTTTTTTTCAACCAAAAAAAAAAAAAAAAATAGACTAGAGAGATGGGCTAACATATCCAATTCAAGAGAATTTACGAAATAAGGACCCCGATGCATGACTCCGTTGAAGGTGAAAACATAGTTGAACGTTTCTGTGATCTCATCTACGATGCAGACGAGAAGGCTAAATATCTTATAGCATTATCAGACAGACGTCAGCATGGACATCAGTGGCGGATCCAAGGAGTTCAAGGAGAAGGTTAAGGTACCAGCAACGCGTAAATGACAGCTTACATGGCCAGGCAGATGGGCAAAATTCTTATGTTCAGTTCACCCGAAGGGTTCAATAAAGTGTTCTATTTTATCCAGATAAAATATTGATTTTCTCTATGACATTAATTTGTATTCTTGTTCTGCACCTGAGATTTAAATCTCTAACGTCCACTTATATCTTATCTTGTCGAAATGTACTTGTGTTTGGGTTTGTCGGTAAAATTTTCATGTTATTTCAAGCGGTCATTCAATGGGTACAAACTGAAGTAATAAAACTGGACAGAAATGTCAATCACACGCTGAGGAAACAAATTACTAGCATAAAAGATATCATTACATTACAATTTGTAGTTGTTCTGAAAATGTTTTATGAAAAAAAAACCTGCCTTTCGCATATGATTTGAAAAAATTAAGCCTGAGAACCAACTTTTTATTTTTTGCTTGGCCTAATCTACTTGCCCATGGGCAAGTGAACACATGCTTTGCACTTTGCCGACCCAACTTTTCACTTGCCCCGTGCAAAGGGAAATGGGAGTTCTAGACCCCTGTTAGTGCCCTTGTTTATTGACCTAGGTGTTATGTATATGTATTGTATATAAGAAAGTGCAGCATCATTTGAAAACAATGTACATGTATGTAATAAATTATGGCGAGCAGCAGCGAGCAAGAGAAATTTTTGTTAAAGCTGACGGCAAAATATTATCAAAATGAAAGATTTCTTATAATACAAATTCATGATGTATTTTTCAAATATTATGACAACAAATAGGGGAATTGGACTTAATCTTATGAAATATGTATATAAAGCTATGATGTTTTGAAAATTCCAAAGGGGGGGGGGGGGTTCCGGACCCCGCCCTCCTCTGAATCAGCCAAGTAAGCAAACTAGTGAATTGTTCATAAATATCTTAAATCTCAGTAATGTCTGCTCGACCAATAAATTATTCTAATAAAAAAATGAAATAAAACAGACTGACCTGTGTCAACTCTGCAGAGATGGCCCCATCTTAAATGAGCTGTGCCAATTCGCACATCTGGCTAGATATTCCTCTCTGTGATTTGCACAATGATCCAGCATTGTGCCTCAAAAATCCGCATCGTACAGTGGGTCCCGCACACATTTACACCACGGTCGAAATTGGACGTCCAGTTCCAAATTCCGGTAGTGCGATCAAATGGCCTTCGCTCACAATATTTTGACTGACTTTGCACTCTCTAAGATGACCAGCAATCTTTTTATCACAATAAGTCAAATTAAGCAAAAAAGAATCACTAAATTTATCACTCTTGCCACACGGGGAATCAAAATACCTGCTGAGGAAACATTTTGCGCCTTCCTCCATGGGCGCCGCCATTTTTGTTGTCAAGGTAATCATAAAGGGGAATAACTCAAATTTCGATTTTAAACAGAAAATTCAGTTTAAAATTCTGAATAAACTCAACAATGACTGGTTTGCACAAAAATATGTTTCACAAAGCAAAATCTATTTGATAAATTCTTTTTATTCATATTCTACAGATATTCACATCTATATGGGTTTAACAGATATAAGCATGGTAAAAGGAGCACATTTCAATAGATTTATATAGAAATAGTAGTAAATTTTAAAAGGGTTGCCATTCACAGCATGTGATTCAGATATGACTGAAAATTCACATTTTGATTTCTAACGTTCCATAGATTTGGAATATGGTCAAATTTACAATAATTGTGAAAGTGCATGTAGCACGATGTTTGCAATTTGCATGATTCTTATAGAGAACTGTACTTAAGTTTAAATGTAAGATATGACATCTTCTATTTTTGTGCCTAATAAAAAGAAGTTCTAGTGTATATAGTATTTAGCCTGTCCTTTTGTCTCTTACTCTGCCAAAACTTTTAAAACTTTGGACATAAATAGTGAATGGTAAGTGATAGGGCTTTCATATTCCAATCATGACATACTCCTTGGGCAAGACCGTTTAATTGATATCAAAATGTTTGGCTTTGTGACCTTGATCTTGAATTTTACCCACTTTTCATATATATCCATGTAGCTATATTGAAAAAAGATGTCATATGTTTCAAAATATGTCTGCTTTCTTTTGATGTCACAATTATAATTGCCTCTTTCACAATGACATCGTAATGAAATACAATACCACAGATAACAATGTCTTGAATTTTACGATCTACAGCTCCTCTTATTTTATATAGCATTTGTGAACTTTACATATACAAATTTAATCATCTTTCCAGATGCTAACACCAAAGACGCCAAACTTTTTAGTGCCGTGCCGGACAATGAACGAGTCATACCTCCAAGGACAACTACGCCTTACTTCCTGTAATGAGATATCAATGGAAAAGACTTCATGGACTGAGAAATGACCAAAACAGTATAAATAGAAATTGAACATTTAAAACGTAGACAGTTCAAGCTGTCCTGTATTAAGATTTCATTGAGATTGTCACAGAGTGATACATTCTAGAGAATGCATGTTGCATTCAATATTTTACTTTGCAAATTTTTTGGAAATTAACAATGCATGTAAGAATTATGTTTGATATACATGTATCATATAAAAAAAAATTCAGAGTATTCATAATTCTGATTTCTAGGATACAAAGTCATAGAATGAGAAATTATATTTTGAATGATAACTTTCACAGGATGTATTAGCATAACATCAACGTATGAATTTGAAGATATCTACATTTTATATCTATAATGTATGTTGTTGTCTTAATTAGTTTGTCAAATACCCTATCGTACATTAATATATTATAATGCAAATCGAACTCTGTAAGAAAAAATGTAATGTAAAATCAGAAAATTGATGTTTGTCCATTTTTCAAACAAATCCTTTTCTATCCCTTTCTATTGGTAAACTGTTGCACAACTTGGTTTATGTTGATGATTTTATCATATGACATTTACCTCCATGAAGCTAATTAATGAATTTTCATAAGCATAAATTGAATGAATTTGCATTGACATGTGTTTTTAAACATGAAGGGATATGATTACTGACATGTAAATATCATTGTGATGTAAATCATGTTTTACAGGAATCCTTCCATTGTAAATAGTGTACATTTGTATACAAAATGTTGATTATAGTGTAATAAATGTATCATTTTTTAAAAGAAAAAACCTAGTTTAATCAGTTTTTGAAGTTGGGTCGGTCTGTAAAATTTGAATGCTTATGTACAAATTTGTAGAAGTTCTAAAAAAAAGAAGAACTTCAAGAAGTGGGTTAATTCCTTTGATGTCCAGATTATTAATAGCAGAAGTAAAGGACATATGTTAAAAGGTCAAAGATGTTCACATAAGGAGAATTGAGCATGGTTATAAACTAATGTACAGTTAAACCTGTTTATCAAAAATATAAGAAAATAATTACAGATGAGCTTACAAGAGCCATGAAAACTTGGAAAAATCAATCTAACAAATAGTCTGCCAGTCTGAATAAAAGTGAGAAAGGGAGTCAATCTCCTACGCATGCGTCCGATTTCAGTTCCGCTTTTCTTCACTTTGAAATCTACCTCTGCCGTCATCGCCTATTGTTTGTCTGCAAGATTCTTGCAGACTGGAACTAGGGCTTCATATTTGTAAATAAAGTTTTGCAAGTATATACCATCAGGTTTGACTACATTTATAAGGTATACAGTGTACATGTAATTTCTTTTTTTTCGATGCAATACGATGCAGTATCAGGGATTCTTTCTGCATTCGTATGTTGCCAACACGATCAACTGAGCGATAAGTCTCCAGTAAAAATACAAATTCTACCGGTAGCTATAAATTGAAACCTATCGTCTTAAGACGTGAGTCTTGTAAATTTTCCTACATCAAGATAAGAGTCGTTCCTTCATTGCCCATTTTCTCACCCCTAAACACTTGAATATGTGCCTCTGTCACTATGACGACATTCCGTACCTGCGATGCCTCTTGGGTTTTATCATTGCATGAAATGTCGTAGGAAAATAGCGATGACGGCAAGCCTGTGCCGCCTATGACCTTGTTGCAAGTCGAAAGGGAGTAAGACCAGGAACAGAAGTGAGAAAGGGAGCAAGACCAGTTGCCCATAAAGAGTAAGCATTCCTTGCAGAGATGCCAAAATTTTTTTTGCATTTTGGTGATTTTGTATTTTGTTGTGGGTGCTTCAACCACGTTCTATGGGTGATCCTCTCCTTTCTTTAAAACATGAAAGGAACAGTCCAATTGATAAAATTTGAATTTCGCAACATGTCAGTTCAGTAATAAATGGTCCTTTGGTTAGATGCCAGAGCATTTTCTAACATTCCTAGACCATGGAATCTTTTTTGTTGTGACCATTGGACTTCTTCTGAAGAGGTAAGTTAATCTCGAATAACTTACAGGAAAGCCTATCTAAAATGATATAAAGAAGATCCTGACGACAATCTTAACAGCACTCGCAATAGAGCACCAAATTGAGCATCGACAGACCCCTAGCTGGAGGTGGGACAAGGTGCCCGGGAGGAGTAAGCATCCCCTGTTTGGCTAGCCGCACCCTCAACCGATGTTCACGCACGAAAATGTGTTATTGCGACCATGTCAGGGAAAACATTTAAAACACTTACTGTCAAACCCCTCACGTGGAACTTAATTACGAGCTCCACATGAAAAAGGGCATATTACCTCATAATGTCCTTTACACTGAGCTTGCCCATACAAATCATTTACTGAGATATAAGGAGACCACAAGCAGTCAATTGTTGATACATGGAAAGTGAAACTGATATTAGATTGAAGTTTACATGTTGAAAAGGGAACTTTGCAGTACATATACTGATCTTAAATTTAAATCAGCATGTTTGATGTACAGAGGTTATCTTGTGATTTTCAGCATTGTATAATATCCTATTACGAAGCTGATTTATCGGCCTTTTAGGTTTCTTTAACTTCCATTTCCTGTATAGATTGTCCTTAAAATGCCAGGAAACCACAAAAAATGAGGCATTACCCTGTATGTAATTGAGCGACATGACACATATTCGAACTTGACCTGTATTTCTTATGTATAAGCTATATCCAATGAGTTAAAAAAGATCCTGACGATAATCTCAACAGCACTCGTAATAGAGCACCAAATTGAGCATCGACAGACCCCTAGCTAGAGGTGGGACAAGGTGCCCGGGAGGAGTAAGCATCCCCTGTTTGGCTAGCCGTACCCTCAGCCGATGTTCACGCACGAAAATGTGTTATTGCGACCATGTCAGGGAAAACATTTAAAACACTTACTGTCAAACCCCTCACGTGGAACTTAATTACGAGCTCCACATGAAAAAGGGCATATTACCTCATAATGTCCTTTACACTGAGCTTGCCCATACAAATCATTTACTGAGATATAAGGAGACCATAAGCAGTCAATTGTTGATACATGGAAAGTGAAACTGATATTAGATTGAAGTTTACATGTTGAAAAGGGAACTTTGCAGTACATATACTGATCTTAAATTTGAATCAGCATGTTTGATGTACAGAGGTTATCTTGTGATTTTCAGCATTGTATAATATCCTATTACGAAGCTGATTTATCGGCCTTTTAGGTTTCTTTAACTTCCATTTCCTGTATAGATTGTCCTTAAAATGCCAGGAAACCACAAAAAATGAGGCATTACCCTGTATGTAATTGAGCGACATGACACATATTCGAACTTGACCTGTATTTCTTATGTATAAGCTATATCCAATGAGCTAAAGAAGATCCCAACAGATCTCAACAGCACTCACAATAGAGCACTATGTTGAGCATCGACGGACCCCTGGCAAGCTAGAGGTGGGATCAGGTGACCGGGAGGGTTAAGCATCCCCTGTTGGCTAGCCGCACCCGCCGTCGATGTTAATGCACGATAAAGAACACAGTATATAAAATGCATGCACTGTCTGACGTTATGTCTATATAGAAAGTGCTATGGCGACCATGTCAGGGAAATAAATTGATTTCCTTTAAATGTCAGGAAACTGCATTCGGGACGGACACACATACATATGCCCTCGCACGCAGTGACAGTACCGGTATACCCCTGTCATTTTGGAGGGGGTATACAAATTGTACCAAAGATATCAATATATATGCAGAATTATTTGTATGTAGCAAATCTGTGTGTTGAAGTTGAAGGACAACTCGGATACTAATATCCCAAATTTAATGTCATTGAGTGTAACTTTGAAACGTAGAAAGAAACGTATCAGTCAGGACTCGGGCACAATTATGCCTATAGGAATGCTTCCAGTAAAAGTCAATGTTAAAACGTCTTCAAATTCAACAGCATCATTTAAGATCAGATAAATTCCAGCATGGACCAGACATGCACGTATATAATATACAAAATGTATAATATGGCCAAAAAGTGTGAACGTCATTATGTCCAAAGATGTACCAAAAGACGTAACAGGTTGTATGGGATATGATGCTACAGGACTCACGTTTTAGAAATTCCAAGAAATATTGGTAACAGAAATTTTCGAATGCGTTGAAGAAACGACCAACACTCACCAAGTGTCACAAATGTTTAACGTCTTCAAATTCAAATTCCAGCATGGACCAGACATGGACGTTTCTGGTACTTAACCCTCGTTAGTGATCCTCAATCTTAACAATGTAATATGGCCAAAAAGTGTGAGAGTTATTATGTACAAAATATACCGAAAGACGTAGAAGGATGGGTGGAATATGATGCTACAGGAACCACGTTTTAGAAATTCCAAGAAATTTTGATAACAAAATTTTCGGCTGCGTTGAAGAAACGATCAACCGAAGTTGATCTTTCTTTAAAACAACAAATACTGTTTTGTTGAACATCTTACTGGCAGCTATTCTGATAACGTATGTTGAAGTCTTTTTCGACTGAAATAAACACTTAATTATATATTATTTCCGTTGGAATGAGTAAAGACAACAAATTTCATTCTTGGTATTTTATTTTGAATTAATGTGTATTGAATGTAAAATGAATCTGACATGTGACGATGCATTGGTATTTGCAAAACGGTAGTGAACATTTGAATGAATATCATATGTGTTCATATAAATGTGTTCATTTCAAGCTTCAAATTCAGCTTGTTCATTGCTAATAGGTAAACCTGAATCTGAACTTGGTTCGGTTAATAAAATAATAGGATCAGCACATTTTGATTTGTCTTTTCCTTTTCTTTCATTCAAAAACTCGGATCTGACAGTCACATCAGAATCAGTAGTGAGTTTGACACATGGATTAGAGTGATTCATAGGATGTACTATACGCTCTCCATTCTGCTGCATACTCAATAAAAATCTGTCTTTGGATTTTTGCTGAAGTTTATCATTGAGATTCTTCACTTTTTCTTCCATCTGCAAAAAAACCAACATTTATAAACCTGATACACGTAAAATTTATATATAAATATGAAAAAATACATGAAGCTATTGACTTTTTTGTAAATGCTTGGAATGAACAACTATAAAACCGTTTCGTTGCTCTTGTTCTAAAGATAAAAAGATATTCTGCAGTTCGATTTTATAGGGATATAGTTTCTTCAAAAAAGAGTGTAAAGTTAATTTTTCATATTTGAAATTGAAAGATTTAAATTTTAGTAATGGAAATAATTGATCAAATTTTAAGATATATCACATAAACAGGCGTTGAGTCGGTACAATTTAATCGGTTAATTCAAGTGAATATGATTGTTTACCTCCGCTATCTGTTTTTAATACAAATGATTGGTTATTTCAAGAGTAAAGATACTACAATATGATTGGTTACCTCCCCTATCTGTTTTTGTTTTTACTAAAATATGATTGGTTATTTCAAGTGTACATAATACTACATATACTACAATATGATTGGTTACCTCTGCTATTTGTTTTTTGAGTTCTTCATTCTCCAGTAATAGCCTCTGATGCCGTTCTTCCTCCTCCTTACTGGCACAGGAATCAGACAGTGTCCTCACTTCTAACTTACTCTTCTTGGGATTTCGTGTGATTTCAAATATCTGTACCAAAACCAAAAACCAAAATTTAACTTGTTTTTAGCTATAGGAAGTCGATATTAGTCCCAACCATTCATTAATTGTCACTTTTATTTCATGTGTTAATTTGAGCCAGAGACTCATACACTTTAGTGCATTAGTATTATAACTTGCTCCTTCCTAAGCTTAAAATAATACGGAAGGATTCCAACTCTATACCTTCTTAAAGGAAATTTCAAACCGAAAAGATATATAAAGTCTAACATTTTTGCGAAATTCTTTAAAAGTCTAGATTTGTCTTTGGATAAACATCAAAGAAGTACCTATCACTATCAGTTGTCGAGAAGGTAAGGAAAAATCATAAGAATTTCCATTGGAAAAGGTACGATGCAAAGATTAACTTACTTTCGGAGCAAAGATGAGACCAAGCGATAGAAATGCACTAAGTAATATGGCTAAAGCTAGGAAGGCAAACTTGGCATCTTGTTGTGTACTTATGATTAAAGTAATGGGTGCTGTAATCACACACAGGACCTAGAAAATCAGAAACGAAAATACCGTAACTTGATTTGGGACCACAAGTCAAACCATGAAACTAAATAAATCGTGCAGATTTTACTTTCATCTATGTACAATAATAACAGTATTACAGTCTTCTTAAGCGTGAAAACGCAAAGGAATAAAATCTCCATTGTCTTGCAAGCAAGAAACATTATTTAGCCATTTTGTTTTCAAAAGTTAGTACAGGATAAATATTCATATTATAAACTGACCACGACATTGTAAATACTCATTCCAACAAAGCGCGAGTCGTTGACTTGCTTCAATTTTACGCTCCTCGTCTCATAGGCAAGAAAAATGCCAAATAATAGCAATATCCCCTTGTATCCAAATATAACACCTGAAATCAATCAAGGAAATAGTGTTTACTAGTATGTGTTAAACGTCTCCAATTCAATAGCAACAGTTAAGAACAGATCAATTTACAGCATGGACCAGACATGCACGTTTCGGGTACTTGACCCTCGTCAGTGATCCTCAATCGTAAAAATGTAATAAGGCCAAAGAGTGTGAAAGTTATTATGTCCAAAATGTACCAAAAGAGGGATGGGTGGGTGATATAATGCTACAGGACCCATGATTTAGAAATTTCAATTTCGACTTAAAAGGTCACTATACTTTATATTCATAATCAAGACTCGGTTATCTTTAGATTTCGTATAAGCGTACTTAATAAATTTACCTAGCCAAATAGAGATATTTTTAGAGGTACATAGTTCTAGATGTGGTCTAAGTTTAATGTCTTCTTTCGCATTAATTGGTTCTTCGTCTTCGAAAATCTCCAGATCTCGGTAAAGCGGATCCAATATCTGCCATGTTATCAACACTCCAAGATCCACCAATAGAATTACCAATAACACTGTGTACATCTCACATGTACGAACTACCTATTGGAGTATACGGGACAATATCAATAAAAAAGATTTCAACATCCAAGATAAAATTAACTGAAATTGATTAAATTTATCGTTCTCTTTGTTCAACAACATAGAATGGCAGCAAAATACTGACGACGTAGCCACATAGATTTAACTTTAATTTCACAGATCATATTATTGATAGACATTTTCAAAAAAGATACAGTAACTTGATCTAGAAATTCATTAAGATATCGTTCTTTGAACTTGGTAAAATTTAAAGTAGAAAAAACCCACAGTGACAGATGAAAGCTAATTAATCAATTTTATGAAAACTTCGTCGATTTCAATTTTGACCAAGAAATAAATAATAAATGCCAATCTATGAAAGATCGACTTAGTCTAGAAATCTTTGAACAAATGATTCCTCGAATTTCATTCGATATTTTCAGAGAAAAATGGACTGGTACATTGTATACTGCCCTATGACAGCAAAGTCGTATGTTTAAAATTTTAATTTTAATACGTCATTGGACAATACCTTTCTTTCCTTTTTATCTGCTGTGATTATCCTATGGACGGTCCATATCTTTGAAAACATTCCCCCGTACCCCAGGGAAAATCCTATAGAGAGTAGCCACGCCCTTACTTGGCAGACCATGGAGTACATATCAGGATGGACGTACTTATTGTCCAGTCCCAGGGGGAAGACACAGAGAAGGCTGAGTAAACTCCCTATCACTGTGATGTTGTTAATGGTGGGCTGCGAGTGTTTGATGCACCTTCAGAAATGTTAATGTTTCATTCATTTACATGACAAATATGGATAAAACCATATCTCTATTAATACAAAATCGTTTATCTATACTATGAACAATAATTGATTAAATGAGATCAGTGGATTTATTGGTCTAATTATCGAATCTTCTCACTCGTCGTAGTTGTAACAGAAAGTCCCTTTCAATCTATTGAGATGTAAAGATGTGTACAAATAAATCAGTAAGTTTGGATAGGCAATTGATCAATTTGCAAATTTTAGTTGTCAAAAGAACATTACTCTAGCTGAGTGCATGATCATTTACCTTCTATTTCTATTGACAGTATTGAAAATCAAGCATGCAAATCCTAAGCCAAGTCCCAAAGCGGCAAAGGAGCACATTGTTATAAAAAGCCCCACGGAAATCACACGGGCCGTTTCCACAATTAACGTCTGGTCCGGCGGCGGTGCACCTCCTTGTTAAACAAAAAACGCTAAGTTGATTGAAAACATCGTCTTCCTCAATTATTATAACAGAATATAAGATGGACATTAATCGAGTGGATAAACCCATGCCTCAGACATCTTAATGATTTGGAAGAACATCTTACGTAATAATCGCTGGCACTTGTGCAAAAGAATTAGAATACCGATACAAGAGCAAAAAACACTGCATATTTTCTCTTGATGAATTGGAAAAGGCATTGAAAACTGTTCTTTGTCAAATCGTGAAATGTTCTTGCTTCGTCTATGACATACAAGTAGTGAGTTTTTACGTCAGATGGAAATATGAGGGAAAACTTCTACTGGAAAATAATATGCGCTTACCAATCCATTTTTCTGTGCCAAACCAAGTTAGATTGTCGGAATTGTAATGGTAATATCCCCGCTTGTAATACGTCCCATCTGTGACAGAAACCATAACTTATATTAATGTCCAAAAACTATACGCTGTCTGCGTAAAGCAGATTATGGTTATGATGTATCTTTGCCAATAGAAATAAAAACAAATCCAACTGAGCAATTTAGAATAGAAAATTAAATTTATTTTCATAGACTTGACTGAGTCATAATCCGTGGAAGAACGGCACTATCAAATGAAATTTTACGCCTAAAAGTATGAAATTAGAACAATTTTGAGGAAAAGAATAAGTCTACAGAAAAAAAGTTAATGTGTCGAAACCATTCTTTTATGAGAAATATAACTCACTTATCATTTGTTCAATCTGCGTCCAAGCAATCCGGTCTCCTTGAGAAGAAAATGCAACATTGCCCTAGAAATAAGAGTACAAATCCTCTGTGATGAAGCCAAAACAATTCTTTCTAGATATGTAGTGAATTATTACAGAAAATTGAAAAGGAAGACTTTGGGCTTCTTTAAGTTACGAAATGTCATTCTTACCGACACCCCGAGGAAGGAGGTCTCGTTCATGGCAGACAGAATCTCCTGGGTAATGTCTGTTCTGTCGTACTTGAATTCCTCAAGGGTTGAACCATTCTGCTGTAATCTAGAAAAAGATGCCTTACATCCGTAAAAATTCTTTTCGTGTCATTAGAATGAAAATAGTAATGAGACATTGAAAGGGCTTTCTTTATTTCGTAATGCATATTTTTCTGTGAATTCAATTGTCTATCTAAATGCTGAAGGAAAGAGAAATGGAAGGTTTCCTGATTGGCGCCGCTTTGTTGATGCTATTGTCACATTTACGACGTAACTTGTTTTGAATAATGAGAAAATCTGGACTTTGAACAATCGTTTTAGAGCTCAGACTCATCTGTAAGCATTTGATAAGACAGAATCATTTAAACTTGGTCAATTCATGTATTTCAGTCGTTAAAAGAAGTCGAGAATGCTATAGATATGTTGAATTGTCCTGAATCCCTCCTTTCTTTTGATGTTCTGTCTATAACAAATACCGTTAATGAAACTCGGTCTTGTCATGATGAGATAGAAAGTTCAAATGTTTTGGTCTATGTTCTTACTTTTTTGCTGTTTTGTCTAAGGCAAGTGCCAGCGCCCATACAGCGTCATAAGCCAATGGTGCCTCTGGATATCCCACGATCTGAGTGGTATCCGTGTAGTTTAATTGCTCATCTAGCTTCTCCTTGAAATCCTCCGATGTCTGGAAATCAAGAGGAAAAATAGTGAAATGCTGAATATTAAGCTATTTTAAATTTTACTTTGTCTTTTATAAATGTAATATTTTCATTCAAATAATTGAAATCGTTTGAAATGATAAAAAAAAAAAACTATTTTGTGACAAAAAAAAAAAACACATAAAACACAAAACATTTCAAAATATTTCAAATATTTCTATCCCATGAAAATTTTCTTAATTTGTGTTTTTATTTGTTATCATCCCTTCCCTCTGGAAGAAATATTTCAACCTACTTCTATTTTGTGACCAGTGATCGCTGAATTCCCGGAAACATGTTCTTTCACTGCATCAATGATACTGATATAAAAAAAAAGAACTTACCATACCGGACCTGGTTTTGACCTTGTATTCTTGATGTAGCACCACGGCCTCGGTAGTAAAATGACCTTCTAGGGCCTCCTTAAGTTGATCTGCCGTACAGTTAATTTTTGGATCTTGCTTTCTATACCAATTGTCAGGGTACCATCCTATGATAAACCAAACATACTTCTTTCCGAACAGCTTCTCTTTGTATGCCTGCAATTATTTGAAGAAATGCATCGAACCCGTACCATTGTTCAGGTCTTATTGATACCTTACTATTATGTCCGATATGTCTGAATCATTACTTCGGATTTTACGGAAAATATTTCAGTTGCCTTCATTTTGCATTATTGTATGCTATACTGAAGTAAGGATCTATAAATCTAGATATAAAAGAAAGAAAGACTCACTTGACAGAATACTTTTCTGGCCATATTTTCATAAAACACACCGACAATTATTCTTGCATCCTGTCTCTGAAGAGATAGAGATCAATCATAAGGCAAATATAATCTTTTTCTTATTACAAGCTACGAAAAATTGAAAAAGGTATAAAAAAAAGTCAATGTCTGGTCTATTCTGTAAATTTGACCTGCTTTGATAAATGACGCGGGTACTTTGAAGACTTATTACACTAAAATGTTGGAACGCTGCAATGAAAACATCAAAACGCTTGTGTTACTTACAATTGCAATTTTAAATTAGGGAACAGAGTAAAACAATCACCAAGAAACATGAAAAAAAGAGAACACTCGCACCAGGAGTACTAAATAACAAAGACTACATGAACAATGAACGGAGGGAACTTAAAGTACACCTAGGACCGACTTCTGAGGACCATACATGCCTTAAAAATCATAGCAAATAATAATTACAATGTATTTAACTTTTATATACTTATATGATAATGGAGATCTACCATAATTCATTTCCTGTAATACTATTAAAGATATAAGGAAATAATCTCCAACAAGATCACATTGTAATGATTGAGCAATATGGTAACATAGAACACACAGCACAACAAACACCGCATTTACAAATACTGTAAACGTGGTTATTTTCGTGGGGGAGGGGAATATTTCGCGATGATAAAATCAATACTTTTCGTGTGGGGGAAATATTCGCGATGAAATTGTCTTTCCCATTGTAAAAATGCAATAGGGATATTTTTGCGTGGGGGAAATTTTCGCGAAATCCCTCTATTCGCGAAAAACGCGAAAATTACCCCCACGCTAAAATTTCAATGTTTAAAGTATCTGGAGACTAGACAATGAGAGTAAATAGAATGCACACTCAGACGACCATCAGAAACAAAATAAACGAAGACACCATGCATGAAATCGTGATCGACACATAAATAAAATGAGTTGTAGAAGAGTGTGAATGTCAAATAAAAAGCAATAATCAGAAACCAAAAATCTTAATTGATAGACATATAAAACGTGTCTATACAGACAAACCAAATAAGCAGATCCCAAATAGGGACAATAAACAAGGAGATTTATGTGTACATAAGGATGTCAACGTATGACCATCCGTCATGTACTGATCAAGATTACGAATATTTTCAATTGATAGTAGTTTTGACATTATTTCATTTCAATCACGCTTATTGATCATGAAGCCTCATAACTTATACATGATTTCTGAAATTGGTATAGAATTATAGATCGATACAATAGAAAACTCAAGTCGCGACGAAAATTTATCATCACTTCACTCTAATGATAAAAGCATTTATGAGAATTACCTGTTAAGTATGATTAGACTCAATAATTTTAACATTTTGACAAGAAGATTCAGGTGGCCCTCTTAATCTGTTGCGAAATTTTCTTTTATAAAACACCCATTTACCCTCTCAGGGGTCAATACAAATATAGGCTTCTAATAGTTAAAAACATTTTAGGTATTTCATCTTTTCAAGAACTCATTGTGGGAATTTCTACTTAGTACTTTTGTTTTATAGATTATTGATGCCATATTACCCATCCAATACATCAATACCGTGCATATCATGATGACAGTCTTCGTAAATCAGTTAAAGAAGATCCTGCCGATAATCTCAACAACACTCACAACAGAGCACACAAATGAGCATTTAAGGACCCCTAGCAACCTAGAGGTGGGATCAGGTGCCCGGGAGGTATAAGCATTCCCTGTTTGGCTAGCCGCACCCGCCGTCGATGTTCACGCACGAAAATGAAAACAATATCTAAAATGCATGCGCTGTCTGAGGTGATGTCTATATAGAGAGCGCTATGGCAAAATATTCAAGACACTTACTGTCAAACCCCTCGCGGGGAACTTTTTTGCGAGCTCCACACAGCAAAGGGCATAAGTGTGACACAAATGAGTTAAGATAGCAAATGTTCTATTCCCAAGATATATGTAAGACTAAATACCTTCAGGTTACGGACAGCATTTTCAGGATCGGTGAGAAAGTTCTGACGCACAACAACTTCTATGTTGGCTTGTCTGACTCTTTCCTCCAGGTCTTCGATCGTCTGTTCAAACCAGAAATTTGTTATGAAAAAATAATCAGTTCATTTAATGTAACAAATTTATATAGAATCAACTTAAGAAATCAGAATATCATATTTTGAATTTATCAAGAAAAACGAAGCGTCCAGTGCCCAGTTTCAAAAAATTCTTACAAAAAAAAAATCGTAACTTATGTTGTTGTATAAAATGTTCAACATCTTTTCAATGTAGATTTTAATTTATTTTCTAGTATCATTTCTTCACACTAAATATAAATTCAGAAACAAAATATTCCGATGTTTAATTTACAAGAAGAACTATACTATCAAAAGTTATGTAAATTTTCGTAAGTAATTTTGCGAAACTGACTGCAGACCTGCCGCCAGAGAGCAGGTTTTCTGGATAGACATGTCTGAATTCGGCGCACTATACTCGTACTTGTATTTTTCGGATGATAAACCTTCAATAGTGCTACTTTTGAAATAGAAAATTATTAAAAGTAGAATAAAACAGATAAGTGTAGCATCCCATAGTTTCAATTCGAACTTTCATATATCTATTTTTAAAGTTCTGTTAAATGTATTTTTTCTAAACTTCGAAAGCCTTCGGATTGTGGTTATTGGAATATGGTTTCGGCTTTTATGTTTGACTTTCGATCACTGCGGGTCCCAATTAATTCCTGTAGGGCGTATTCAGAGGTACTGGATATTGAAATCTAAGTTCTATGGTTACCATTTTAGTGCACCATTTGCGCATTTCAAAAAGAAATGTATATATTTTGATCAGTGATGCTCGATGTTCAGTGGTACTTCTAAATAGATCCTGGAAATTACAAAGTGTCAAATATTGTATGTCTGTTGACCTTATCAGAAGAAGAGGTGAACGTGTAAATCGGTTTCGTCCTGTTTATCTCTATACGCATGTCCAAAAATGAAGCTTTCATCATATCTTTAAACGATTACTAGTATCGTGTTTCACATGCATATTTCTTTTGTCAAGACTAATTCTCATAAGATGCCAAGATTTGACCTGAAAAGGACTGTTAGATCTATATTTAAGCGCGTTTCTTGCAGCATTGTCTGTAAGATGTAATTTAGGTCCTTGATGTTTTTTTCTTGTTTGTTCCTTTGGATTTTTAGGTTACTATAGTGGATATTAACAGTTAATGGTATTTTCTTTTATATTAAAATCTTCAATTTAACTTGTCTATATTTATATTTTACATTAATCGAGTATTATGTTTGTTCGTTAAGATTTGTCGTCTTTTATACCCTTTCCGCTGCCCATAGGATTTATGAATGGCTATATGTTTACGTTATCAATGCTTACACATATATACGTCATCTTTCACTAAGTTTGACAAGGGGTGTACGTTTTTGGTAACCTTTCATCCAGGCAATAAATTTCAGTAGAATTTGATTACTTAATAAGGAAAATGTGTATGCATGGTCGTCGTATCTGATAAGTGTCATTTCTCCATGCAGCCACGTCACCCGATATCAGCTGATTAATTAACTGTCATCTCTCGTCAGTGTCAAACATTGCTTAATGAAATAAAAATGACAGCTTCACATCATCCGGGCTTTTGACATCCTTATATAGAAAGAGCAAATTGAGATAATCTCGATCGCTTCATCCTTGGATCTTTGCATTTTTTTCTACGAACCCTGCTGAAATTTGATCAACGAACAACGGAATTGACGAGGGAATGTTAAAAATCTGTTTTGTCATTTTGCAATAACATTCTAAAACTTAATTATGTTTAAACACAATTTTTGAAAGATAATGAAAAGCTGAAAAATACCGTACAAAAAAGCACGAGCCTGCATTGAAAAAGAAAAATACTGACCGATGTAAAGACTTCCTGAGTTTCCTGTATGGTTGCTATCCTATTCCACTTGAATTTTTCAAAGAGTTTAACTCTTGTAGGGTTGTGAAGAGTTGCCGATGGATGCGTACGGAAAAATGTAGGAAATCTTTCCCTGTTGGACAATGCTGGTGAACTTGACCCATATCCTAGCTGCAAAACAAGTAGGAAAATATGAAATCAAGACGTTCGAATCTGCATGCAATTGGTGTCAGGGTTAACTTTTATTTCATAACATAATCCCAATCCATGAAAGATCAAATGAGTGCTGTGTTCTCCGAAAAGCCAATACTGTAAACGTAGTTGTTTATCGACGGGGGAATAAACATCAAAACCTTTCTGTATACTTTTTCGACATAGTAACTTTCATACTTTTTGGCATATTACATTGTTTAGATTTAGGATCACTGATGAGGGTTAAGTACCCGAAACGTGCATGTCTGGTCCACGTTGCCAATTTATCTGTTTTTAAATGATGCTATTCAATTTGAAGACGTTTACCTTACGTTTTTGGGAAATATTTGCGATATTAACGTCTCTACCTTTGTAAATATGCAGCGGGTTTTGTTTCCGCGTGTAAAAAAAAATTCGCGAAAATTAGTGAAATAAGCAAAAATTACCCTCACGCGAAAATTTTCACGTTTATTGTAGTGTAATTAAGCTTCAGTTTATGAAATTATATTTGTATCGACATTGGTCTAGTTAAACGGAATACGTTCAAACAAAAAGTATCTGTCCAATATACCAGGAATTCCTTTTCAATCAATACATTAAAACCCATGAAATATAAGTCATTTTAAAGAACTAAGCCATGCCCATCATGTTTAAATGCTGTTTTTTCTTTCTTGATAATCGTTTGGGCGAGGTCTATTGATTGATTTTAAGTATATATGATATTTGTTTATTTGAATGTTAATTTCTGCATGTTTATTTAAACGGTTGCTTGTCTGTCTGGATGGAACTATCTGTAAATAATGAATTCATATTTCAATTAAAACAAACCAACAATGCAAGTATTAGTTTCTTTCCTTTCTTTGCATGTCTATTAATATTCATGTTTAAATGGGGAGGTCGTTTTGGTTTGGTTTATTGGTAGAAATTTGTTCATCTGAATGTTGATAATGCTGCTTGTTTATATATGGTAAATTTTGTCTGTTGATGGCTTTGCCATTCACAGTGAATTCCTATAGAAAGTATTACTGTGATCTCCTACCTATTTATCATGGAATCCTGTTTGGACCACTTCGTGTCATTGTGCCATCGCCGGCGATGTCACGATGGCGATGTTACGATGTTACGATGACGATGTTACGATGCTACTATGACGAAGTTATGATGCCACGATGGCGAAGATACGATGTTACGATGGTGAAGATACGATGTTCACGCCGTGTCATCGCCGTCGTAACATCGTGCAATCGCCGACGGCATGATGGCATGAAGGTCCAAACAGGATTCAATAATTTATACGTTGTTCTTCATGGTGTTTTTCCATGTCTGTAGGTCGTTATATACAGTATGTTTTCATTATCTCCCTCGATCTTTAAAGGATGGTCTAACTTGCATTTTTCCAACCTCATTTGTATGTGTTCCTTTTGTGATAATTGTAACTTTGTTACGTTGGAGACTCTTTTCCGATTTGTATTATATAAAAAAACCAAACAAACAAACACAAAAATTAAAAACATACAAAACATAACAAAACAGTGAAGTAATAAAACAAAAAAATCGATGTGGATCGGCTAACTGCTAAGGATGGACGACACCATGATTTGCACGCACACTGACATGGCAACCAGAGGGAAAGAAGAAAGTTGGAAGGTCGGAGACTACATGTAGAAGGACAACCAAGCAAACAGATCAGATCAGAGCTGGGATGGGATGGAATAGTCGAATGTATAACTATAGCCAGAGACAGAGAGAGTTAGAGGCAGGGTATCAGGGCCTTATGTGCAGGTTATATCATACAAAAATACCTTACAAAATCGAAGTATGCTACCGAGTGCAGTATTCACTAGCTGCACTGATTTGGGGGGACTTCCTACGCTGACGTTAATAGTAAGTTTATTCAGGTTATGTGCGCTAGAGCCAACTGAAATAAATCATCTAACTTAATTTGAAAACATGACCTTTCAAGTTTAACCTCCCACGTATAAAGCAACCATTCCAAATGTATCTTGTTAATGGGAGTTGTGACAAAGATGCTCATGTTTTACGCATCTCAATTAATTTTTTTTTATTTTTTTGTCAATCTCTCAATTCATTCTACATCAAATTATATGTAATCTTATAATAGTTTTGAGAGAAAGTTTTTTTGATGCAATACATCCACACATCATTTATACCACTTTCATACCGTCATGAGTACTTTACTGAGATGAAAAATCGATGTTGTATGGTGTAAAAAAGAAGTCATAGTGAAAGAGAGAAGAAGAAGAAAAAATGTTATGTAGAAATATAAGATAGGGAGAGAGAAATCCATCACAGCACAAAGACACCCTCCATACACACACATGCTCTTCATTATACATATTTCATACACATTATTCAAAGTTATTTTCAAATTCAAAACTGGTTATCTCTTCTTATATGGCCTAAATCTATGTACATAATGAAGTTAGAATTTGTTCGGAACACCAACGTACGTCAAGACTTCAAGTGCGAATGAATGGATCTTCTTGATGAGTCTCATTGATAAGATAAGATATAGGGATAGCCCTGTCTGTAAACTCAATTAGACGGTAATAGTCTTGGATGTCATGATGTCGTTTTAAGTCAAAGGTCCAGAATCATTGTTTTCTGCCGATGTCGTAATGTACGGGATTATAGCACTATTCTTATCTCTTGATGAATTGAGTCTTTTTGTTTTGATCGTAAAACATAATCGGGCATTCAGGCCACAGAGT
Source organism: Pinctada fucata (assembly GCA_028142955.1). Lineage (NCBI taxonomy): Eukaryota > Metazoa > Mollusca > Bivalvia > Pterioida > Pteriidae > Pinctada > Pinctada fucata. Next base: position 48,838,398 of record AP027109.1, read on the forward strand.
ACACTGTGTATCAGAGTGTCAGAAAAATAAATTCTACTTAATAATATTCTAAGCCAACAACATTCAAGAAGAGAAACTACAAATTCAGAGACAAGACCATGTTTGTGTGGGGTTTTTTTTGTTATTATAGTACCAATTCTCTTCATATACAAGCAGAGAAAAGTTAATCTGATTTCAAAGATAAGAATTATTCTGAATTTGATTTTGAAATGAATTTTTTTTTCAAAACATGTATTTAAATGTTCTTGATTATTTCATCTTGCATTGTATTGAGAATTTAAGAATTCAAACTCTAACACTCTTACACCCTAACACAATGCGAGCAGTCTTCAAAAGGGAAAAAATATTAAAGTACAGCGCTACAGACATGCAAGAAGCCAGAAGAAGTCCGTGCAGCAACTTATAATGAATTGTAAATAGATTTCTTTTCCTCAAACAAATTTCTAATGTGGATTTGTAAGGATTGTTATGCAGCCATTCTGTTATATCTCGTTTTGTGAGAGGTGCTTTCTCAGACAACAGCAACTGTAATTCCAAGTTGACGAAGAAATACTTTCTCATGCATTGTCATTTCTGTTTGTGCTTTGATATGGTGTTCACACGTTTATTTTCTAAGTTTCGACGTTGTCAATAATGTGTTTATATATAGATATGCGGATGCTTTCCTTATTCTGCGTTACCTAAGTCGTAATGAATTTTAAAAAGAAGTCTGAAAAACAGATAAATGTTAAATGTCTTCAAATTCAATAGGATAATTAAAGAACAGATACATTTGTAGCATGGAACATACATGCGTGTTTCGTGTACTTAACCCTCATCACTGATCCTTCAAAAAGTGTGAAAGTAATGTCCAAAACTGTACAGAAAGACGTAGCAGGAAGGGTGGGACATGATGCTACAGAGCCCACGTTTTAGAAATTTCAAGAAGTTGTGAAAACAGAAATTTCGAATGCGTTAAAGAAACGATCTACCGAATTATCAAATTATATTGCGCCTCTTGTTGCAGATTTATTTTTACACACTTATGAAAAGGAATTTATCCAAAATCTTCAAAAGCAAAGAAAAAATGATGATGTGAAATGCTTCATTGGTACTTCTAGGTACCTGGATGATATTCTTACTATCGACAATCCTGTTTTTGAAAAGTATAAAAATATTATTTATCCACAAGAATTGATTCTGAATAAGGCAAACGTTTCAAACACAGAAACACCATTTTTGGATCTAAATATCAAAATTGTTAAAGGAGAGATCCATACAAGTGTGTATGACAAAAGAGATGATTTTGGATTTAACATAATAAATTTCCCCTGGCTTGACGGTGATGTTCCTAGATTTCCGTCCTATGGTATCTATATTTCACAACTCATCCGGTATGCTAGAGCATGTACTGATGTTTTGGATTTTCATAGTAGAAATTTACAAATTACCAAGAAACTTATAGGACAAGGTTTTCACTTTCACAAACTAGTAAAGACTTTCTGGAAATTTTACAAAAAAATATTGTCAACTTCTGAAATTCGGACAAATACAGGCAACAGAGTATATTACTTTGGGTATTTCACAACCTGCATTTTATGGTGACATTATTAACAAGATAAGAAGGATAAAATATCACTATCGAAAATGCGTCAGAATCATCAAATGCCTGATGAATCTGACGCATTTTCGATAGTTATGTTGCCTGTCTTAGACCCTTCTTATCTTGTAGGTGCAGGTTGTGAAATACAAAAAGTAATATACTCTGTTGCCTGTATTGATCCGAATTTCAAAATTTTTGTTAAATTTCCAGAAAGTCTTAAGTCTTGTTTGTGAAAGCGAGAACCTTGTACCAAAAGTTTCTTGGTAATTTGTAAATTTCTACTATGAAAATCCAAAACATCAGTACATGCCCTAGCATACCGGATGAGCTGTGAAATGTAGATACCATAGGACGGTAATCTAGGAATATCACCTACAAGCCAGGGGAAATTTACTATGTTGAATCCAAAATCATCTCTTTTGTCATACACACTTGTATGAATCTCTCCATTAACAATTTTGATATCCATAAGAGATCCACAATGTATGCAATTTGATCGGATGTTTTAAATGTAATAGGTTTAGTAAATTCAATTTCGCGAAGTGGCAAATTATACATAAAGATGACATCCTTTTAACATAAAACAAAATCTCTTTAACATAAAACAAAATCACCAAGACATTAAAATGTATACGCATATGGTATCTTGTATACAATATAGATAGGCCGAAGAACCCTGTCTCTTAGATGGATGGTATTAGCGTTGCTTCTCGGTAATTTGCTTCTTTCTCTTCTAGGCTAAAACTAAGTTAGCTAATTATGTTTTAACAGCATACATGAAGTAATCCGTCACCTACAGCGTATTCTGTCATTGAATGCTTGATCCTCTCTCAGGGAGTCTGAAACCACATCTTCGTCTATTCCCTATTTGCCCTAATATGGTAGTTGCCAGATGAGACAAAGAGCTCATGTTTGAGTCTTCGGAGTTCTTTTTTAAAGGTATCTCTAATTAGAGTAATATTATACCGTGCCTCCTATACCCTAAAAATTGTTTATGTTAGATTGTTCATTGACAGAATAACCATAATATTGTAAAGTAAACATTAAAGAAGTACCTTACAGTTATTCAGTCCCAGAGTGGAGAAGGCAAGGCAAGATAATTAGAATTTCCACAGGAACAATTGCGAACCTCGGAATGAATAACATTCTTAAGTGAGACCAGGTGCCCGGGGAGAGTCAGCGTCTCCTGATGCAACATCCATCGCAACAGCTCCATAGAAACTTGTCAAATTCGGTGATTGTCTCGATGTACATATTGAAATTTTATACTCAAAAGAAATTTATTGAGGACAGAGTACTTTTAGACTTAATCTATTATTTTTTCAATTGCCTTAATTATCAATCATTTTGTCTGTGTCATCTTTGCTGTGATACCTACATTTGTTACATTAATGTTAACATCATGAAAAATATCTTTATCATTATTGCCGTATATAGATACATCGGAACAGTAATGGAAATCGCGATTGATAGAGAGCTGAACTCAGATCTTTCCTTTACTGTCAATACGAGATTCAATGCCATAAAGAAGTGGAGAGAATTAAAAAATATATACCTTAGGCCTATATCTATATCATATAGGCATGCTTTAAATTGTATCTTTCCTTCCTTTTGGTTTGATTTGGTCGATTTTTGTCCTATATCATTATATCCGGTCTTTTGGTATATTTTGGACATAATTTTCACAGATTAAGTCCATTGTTTGGATTGAGGATCACTGACGAGGGTTAAATAACCGAAACGTGCATGTCTGGTCCATGCTGTAAATTTATCTGAATTCAAATGATGCTAATAAATTTGAAGACGTTTATCATTCGTGTGCGAGTTGCTTTATCAGTTCTCGTGCGTCGAGGTTCGAGCTACATCCTCGCTCCCTTTCAAATTAGTCTTTTGTTGTCGGTCCTATACACGTGTGCGTGGACGGACATGTTAGTATCGATTATATTCGAGAGTCTTGTTTTTCTTCGTTAGTTGTTTGTATTTTGTATGGAAATGGTATTCGTATTTGATATCTTAATATAAAATTTAAAAGTCTTTCCTAAACTATGAATATAGAAAACAAAATAAATTTGAAATAAAATTTAACTTACATTTGATAGTCTTCTTATCAGGTGATTTGCTATTTTAGTTCTATAAACATTGGATGGAGAATAATGTGAAAGTAAAACATACAGCTCGTTTTTGTAGAACAAATTGCAAATACTAGTTTTATGTAATCAAGTCAACCCTAAGCAATTCAAGAGCTGTCTAGACACATAATTTTATCCCAAAGCATCAGAATCATTTGAAAGCTTTTCAGTCTTCAACTGTCTGACTTCAGAGTCTCCTATCCAGTGAGAGATTTCGGTTACATGGTGCTTCATTTTCAAAATGGATCTAATTCAACATTAATGACATCTATGAAAACAGCACTGCCCTATGACTGATCACATCGCAAATGACATTTCACATCGGAAGTGTCGCTCGAATTTCGATTCGTTATGGTGGAAATTTTTTCTCTGTCGAAATTTCCATAATCTTGACATAAAAATCAACAGAGAATGGACGAAAAATAAGAGAGAACACTATATAGAGCACCTCACGTTTGGAAACATATCTGATGTTCATGAAATTGCTCTTTGGCGATTTCGGGTGTCTATCTGCTGTTTTCTCTGTTAATGTTTTGAATTTATTGTTTTTCTAAAAAAAAAAAACCATTACTCAATCTATTTTTGATGAAAAAAGGGTTAAGTACCCGAAACGTGCATGTCAGGTCCATGCTTCAATTTATCTGGTCTTAAATGATGCTGCTGAATTTGAAATCGTTTAACATTCTTTAAGATTTTGTTGATGGAGAGAGAGAGAGGGTTAAACATATTTCGACAGACTGCTTGTTGTACTATACAAGAGGAATACAGAAGGGGTGTAAAATGTATTTAGATAACCATATTAACGAGGATTGAAAGAAAAAAATCCAAATAATTGAGACTATTCCATGTTAAAGAAAGGAGGGGATCCCCAAGAAAACTAGGTTGCAGTACCCAAATGCGAAAACACAGAAATGATATGCACAAAATTGATACGACACATACACGATGAATACCTTTTAATTTGAATTTTGTTGACTAGAATTATCGAGACCCTATAAGTATATTCTTCAGTGTTATAATTATGTCTTTTTATTCCTCATATCATGAAGTTGAGGGAGATTTGATATAATAAGTACAGAACTCTTACAGTGGCTGCATAAAACCGAACAGTTCGTGTTTACTAATTGTTCATTATTTAAGCTTTATTTCTATAAATACACAATCAAGTTTGCGTTCATGGAGTACTAGGTTATGTAATCACTGACGAGGGATTAGTTTTCCTTAAATCCTTCGATGAATTTTGGTTGGTCGTTTCTTCAAACGCATTTGAAAATTTCTGTTCACAAAATTTTCTCAAATTTCTAAAACCTGGGTCCTGTAGCATCATTTCCCAGCCATTTTGCTATGTCTTTCGAGATTGAGAATCACTGATGAAGGTTTAATAGCCGAAACGTGCATGTCTGGTCCATGCTATAAATTTATCTGCTCTAAAATGATGCTAATGAATTTGAAGACGGTAAACATATGGAACTTGTCACAGTGGACATACATAGGGACTCAAAAATCGGAATAAAACGAAAGAATTTCACAGTATTCCATTGATTATACATGTATTCTTTAAGTTGCAATTTCACGGCAATCTAATTCAGTTAAATCACGAAGTACTACCTGTCTTTTAAGTATCGGTCTTAAAGAAATGTTCTATACTGATTCCAAAGCAGTATACCTTCTAGTGTTTACGCGATAGATGAATTTTAAATTGACAAATGTAAATCACTCACTTCGGAAATCGCCAAAAAAAAACTTATTTCGTACCAAAGCGTTCCTATACTGTGATTTAAGTATTCCAGAACTAAGGAGTATCCCCTTCAGAGCTGAAATACTTACTTGACCTTGGTTTCTAGATATTTTTTTCTAGATTAATGTTAGGAAATGAAATATTTAAAATGTACCTGATGGTTGTGACGTAATACATTGTTGAATCATGAAACCTACCAAGAAAAGCAGAGCCTTTATTTCAAAGATTTTGCCTAAGGCTTGCACCAGTATGACTCCAATTTACGTCTTTAATGGCTTCAAACAATCACCAACTTATGGGATGTCATGATGTATCTTCCATTCCTTATTTTTAAAGAATTCTAGGATCCAATTATGCAATGAACATTTTCCTGAATGAGTAATTAGAAAGATTCTGATAACGTACAGCTGCTCTGTTCTTACTGAAGTCAAGGGAAACGCCTGTAACAGTTGCTGTGGAAGGATTATTTACTTGAACATTTTTCCAAATAACATTGACTCAAACACTTAAATTTTCATATGATCTACACCCGTGCGCTTTTATTTCGCTGTGTGGAGCGATTAAACACGTATGTTCCCCGCGATTGAGAGTGTTTTCCAGTGTATGTACTACCCAAAACAAATGTCTAGTGCAATTCGATTGGTTTGAAATGTTATTTAAGAAGGTTACGAGTGGGAAGACTTTCTTTTTATCATCTAACCTTTTATCGAATGAATACTGTAAACAAATGTATATTTGACCTTGTTTTCGCAACAACTACACAACTAATTATTTGCATTACTTTTTATTTTTGCAAGTTACTTGTGACATAAGCGATTTCTTGATTCCTAGATATATTGAGCTCTATTAACTTCTTTAAGGACATTGTTTTAACTGAATGAAAGGATATGGGGGGGTTCTTTTTGTTATTTTCGTCCACCAAACATGCTGCCGATTTTGTTAATCAATTACGTCCGAATGCCATCTGGTAAAAAATCACCTGCAAGTGACAGCAAGTACAAACCCTACAAAACTTTTACAGTGCCACTGCAGAAAAGTTGAAACTATGTTAGCATGAGCTAATCTGGTCATTGAGAATTTAAAAATGTATAGATCTGAAACACTTCCACTTATCCCAATGCCTTATATTTACTGTTTCTAAGCAATAACAATAATCCTAAAGTCAAGTCCCTTTAATGGTCGACAAAGTGCATCATAACGAATAAATCAAATTATTGCACAGAAAATCGGTGAACACCAATGTGCGAAATAAGATTTACTCAGTTATTTAACAATGCATTCATCCATTAAGCCTCATGACATAAGTCAACTTTATATGCCTTTATCGCCATTCTCCTACACAGAAGTACATCAGCAATTTTCCCGCTCGTTGTGGCATGGTAGGATAGACCCATAAAGACTATATGAGAATATCAGAATGAAACATTTTTCGTGCTTAACGTATATTATCATGAAACATAATGATGTTTAAATAACTATTTGCTAATAATGTACGTAAATGGATTGTGATCCAAGAGAAATTGTCAATGTCTTCAGTACGTAAAAATTGTTTTATTTGATTTTTAACTCATTCTCAAAATCATAGAAAGAAGTCAAAAGGAGATAGAAATAAAATATCACGGGGAAATGTCAACAATCTTATAAAGATATTACATGTATATAAATCTATGAGTGAAACTCAAATACTAAGAGTAGAAACCGAAAATCATTATCACAAGGCATAAATTGTATATATTCCATATTCTGATGTGTCTCTGGCACAAAGAAATAAATACTTGAACTTGAGATAATTAAGTCGTGGCCACGGAATAATTATGTCGTGGCCACAAGATATTAAGTCGAGGCCACGAGATATTATCTCGTGACCATGTTATACTAAGTAATAAAAAATGCACTCTTCTCCTCTGTGCTTCCATAGGTAACTTTTGCGCACTTTTCAATGGAATTGCGTCTTTTAGTAGTGACGTCGTAATGATAAAACAGCGTCAATAGATGTTGACTCGGACAATTTGATCTTTCAAACAAGATTGGAAAATGGTCTATTAAAATATATTATTTTTGCCTGGTTAATTGCCGAAATTTGTAATAGAATGTTCCGTCATTGGCTTTCAAGTGTAAGTCATAACTTTCCTTCTAAATAAAATGATATATTTCAAATGGGACCTCTTTAAAATTTCTAGACTTAATATTCAATAATAATGCCAATATATAAATATTTTACCGTCATAAATTTCTATTGTAAATACGAATTTCACTGAATTTTATCTGTTCGCCTAAAGATTCAAAATTTTAAAAAATGAGAATAGTTTGATCTGATTTGACATGTTTGATATTACCGGCGTGTGTTGCCTGCAGTCGGAGGACGCTCGCTGGTCCTCCCTACATTCGGGGGATCGCGATTGCCTTGTAAATGGAGATTTACACAATTATTTCATATTCCCCTGGATATTTGCACAATTGTACGTTCTTCGATACCTCTTGGTAGTCGGAAAAGTGGGAGGGTTTTGCGCACGTAATCCAGGATAACCATACCTTCTGCTATTTCCGTGGCAGATGGCCGTCCTAAGTCGGCACCGGTTGCCCATTGGTCTCGTTGGTTTATGTGTAGTCCTTTGTGTTTAATGTTTCATTGTTGTGCGTTGACGTTCCTTGTCCCTTACGCGTCTCTTTGTGCTTGTCTGCTTTGTGTTTTTGCATCGGGTGTTTTGGGGTTTTGCTGTGGGTGCTACAACCTAGTGTTGTTGGAGATCTCCTCCTTTGTTTTGACACCTGAACTACGATTGGCACTTGCTCTCTGGTATACAATACATGTAAGGGGTGCTTTTTTTCACTTTGACGGATATAGATGTAAACCGTTTCAAAATGCAATACCAGTGTAACATATATCAATAAAATGTGAAACTTAAATTAGCAGCAAGAGTATGTGTTTGTTTATTTTAAACGTATAATATTTTTCAATATTCCCGCACCCCATGCAACTTACATTGCGTCATTCGATAAGTTTTAGGATGATGAAAAATAAATCTATTTATTCTGAATGTATCTCCGACAAACACAAATAAGAGATACTCATTTTGGCAAGAATAGAAATTACAATTACATGAAAGGGGAAAATACTTCACTCCTAACTGTCACAACCTCAGTAGATGCTTATCATCAGAAAGAGTCGCCTGTTTAGCCGAAATGTCCAACGTTCAACTCTATATCATTCAATTTCCATTGTAATTATTAAGAAGCGACGATTCTGATTGGCCGAGAAATTTTGTTGATACCTACATCAACACAACGGAAGTACGCGCTTAGCAACGTCATACGCAAGGTCGTTAGTAGCACTATTTCAAAGTTGCGATTAAACGTTGAAAATCTACGAAATGAAATGATAAGTAAACAATGTAATTTTTTTTTGGTTGATCGAGGTATCAACACCAAAAATTGAGGGAAAACTTATGCATCTTGCGCTACGCACACGATGCAGTTTTCCCTCAATTTTTGGTGTTGATACCTCGATCAACCAAAAAAAATTACAATGATTTTTTTTAAATCAAGGTTTGAAAATGAGACAAAGATGAGATCCCCAACATGACCTGGTGACAAGACTGTCAGGAAAACAAGACGACATCTATAAAAACACAATACAACGACAATATTAGGTCCTCCAAGAAAGCCATTAACATATCCATATAAATGTGACCACCAACAACAAAAGATCAGGAAGACTAACAACACACGAAATAAAAAAAAATTAAAACACAAAAGGCGGAGACAATGACGGTATAAACGAGTTGACTTAGGTAGACGACACAAAACGGAATCGGCTTCCTCAATATGCATATCCTTCAGCCCCTGCTGTTTTATTCCTTTCGCTTAAATAAGTCATAACTAAAGTCGATGCAAAACAATGCAAATGGAATAATCAAGGGAATCAAATTGTTGATAAAGAATGATCAAAGTTGCATGTCAAATAGTTAAAGAATGATAATGAGTTACCAATGGACAACACATGGGAAGTTAATAGAATAAGCCTATCCTTCGTTTTGATGAATGACGGGGCTAACAATGTGCCTTATTTTTCACAACATTGTTCTATAATTGCTATAAACAAGTAATTTGCATACAGATGTTTACCAGAAATGGTGCAGATGAATGACTTAAGGTGTCCCACGGGAGGTAATTTAGCTGGTCTTAATATCTGTTTTATACTGATTTACGGCCCATACTGTCAATAAAGCAGCCCGATAGTGGATTTCTTATGGCATAATAAGCAACATCGTGATGTGCTATTGCTAAAAACTGACACAGTGGTTATTCTCCCTAATGAGGTCTTTTGTTTATTCGCGGTCTTTCAAATATATTTTCTTTACTTAATTAAGAATAGTATTTGTTTCTTCTTTATTTCATTGAACTCTGTCATTGAATCTGTCTCTGTCATTGAAAAAAGAGTATAATCTAAAAGACCATTTCTAAATCATTGATCCCATTGCATTCCTTCTTTATAGAAAGAAAACAAAATTTTAATGCATCAGTTGTATTAACCTGATCATGGTCTTATTTCTACAGGAAAAAAGCAAATAAATAAGTATTACAGTAATTTATTTAATTCATATTTCAAAGGTATTTCTTATCAGACCACAATGCCATGTCCTTCAATTCTTTCTTAATTGTGGAAGAAACAAAACATAGCTTTACTTCAGCAAGCATAGATCGGGCTGTTTAATAATTTAGCTTGATGTCTTGTTGATTTGGACCACTCTGCTGATGTTTTCAACATGACCTTATTGTAAAGACTTGTCAGCTGAGTTCACTGAAAAGGTGAAAGTATTTCAGATATTATCCAAATATGCAGGTTTGAAGGTCAAAGTAGGTTTCAAATTATCAATATTGAAATATATGTTTTTTCGTAAAATCCATAGCACAATATGCGCATTTCACAAATAATGTGTCAGCAGTGATACTGGAGGTCAAAAGAAAGGAAATCAAAATAATATGAAATTAAGAGGAGCAAAAATCTATATCTGACATGAAATTTAATCAAACTGTTAAGGACAGAGCTCTGCCGTGAGTGAGATATCCCTTAGTTTAAGGAAATTTTCAATAAATTTTGCGACGGAGAATTTTCAAACATATTTCAAGTCAAGTACCGAAACACTATAAAACTTGGCTAACGATACCCTCGGAGACCAAACAGCCCACCAGCAGAGGTTTAAATTTAAAATTTCACTGCACCATATGCGCATCTTAACAATATATGTCTCATCAGTGATACTCGAGGCCGAAAAAGAGAAAATCCAAATAATAATAAGAAATATAAAGAGCAAAAGTGTCAGCTTCTAAGGACAGAGCTATGCCATGAAGTTAAAGGAAATTGCTTATTGGTTGAATGTGTCGCACACTATGTATGTATACATCGGAATGATAATTTGCCTGTATAGAGTGTCATCAACTCGTAAAAAAATTGTTAACTGTCACACACAATATCTAACGCAATTCAGAACCTTGATCACTAAGGTGTCATGTATGTTCCTCTTCTCTTTGGCGAAGATATCTATGTTAAACGTCTTCAAATTCAATAGCATCATTTAAAACCTGATACATTTACAGCATGGACCAGACAATGCATGTTTCGGGTACTTAACCCTCGTCAGTGATTCTCAGTCTAAACAATGTAATATGGCCAAAAAGTATCAAAATTATTATGTCCAAAAATGTACCAAAAGACGTAGCAGAATGGTTGGGATATGACATCGGAATACATCGGAATAATAATTTGCATGTGGAGATTGTCACCAACTCGTAAAAGATTGTGAACTTCACACACAATGCCTAACCCAATTCAGAACTAGTCCTTGATCACTAAGGTGTCATGAACGTTCCCTTTCTCTTTGGCGTACATATCTATGTTAAACGTCTTCAAATTCAATAGCATCATTTAAAAGCAGGAAAATTTGCAGCATGGACCAGACATGCACGTTTCGGATACTTAACCCTCGTGATCCTCAATCTAAACAATGTAATAAGGAAAAAGAGTGTGAGAATTATAATGTATTATGTAAAATGTATCAGGGTGGGTGGGATATGATGCTACAGGACCCACGTTTCTGAAATTCAAAGAATTTTGATAACATTGCAGCATGGACCAGACATGCACGTTTCGGATACTTTAACCTCGTGATCTTCAATCTAAACAATGTAATATGGCCAAAGAGTGTGAAAATTATTATGTATTATGTAAAATGTATCAGGATGGGTGGGATATGATGCTACAGGACCCACATTTCAGAAATTTAAAGAATTTTGATAACATAAATTTTCGAATGCGTTGAAGAGATAGCGATCAACCGAAGTTGATCGAACTTGGCTACATGTGCCCTCGGGGACTCCTAGTCCAGTGACACTCACCAAGTGGTTCAAATGTTAAACGTCTTCAAATTGAATAGCATCATTGAAAAGCAGATCAATTTGCTATGTTTCCCCTCGATTCTAAACTAAAGTGATTCAAATGGTCTCTTCGGGATTTCGGTTTTTGTTGCCATTTCGGAGTTAATTTTTTTTTCGTACAATTTTTAATAATCTTTGAGTTTTATTTATTTGATGCACGTTTTAGAATGTAAAGTATTTCTTTAAAAATTTAATCCTAAAGCATTTGTATAAATTCACATCAAACACATAGAATTACTGTCCTGTTCACTAAATCCAGAGCACCCTGTTTGGGCGATTCATTCTGTCGTCTGAAGAATTTTGCTAAAAATTATTGTTTCCGAGAATTGATCTCCTATAGTCGTAACTGGAAATTAACTTCAACTTACCCTATCAGCTGCCTTCAAACCGCAATATGAAAAAATAAAATAACTACGGGAAATTCCCATGTTAATTTCAAACCGCCACCAAATTGTTCTCCGTGTCAACAATAGTAAACAGTGACGTCAAAGCCTCCGACGTCACACATTTTCAGCGATTTTACTATAGAAAATCCCCGTAGACTTTTTATATTCCGTCCTATTTCTAACTTAGCTGACGCACAGATAAAACAATGGTATTTTCTGTTACGACTAAAGGAGTACTATACAATTGATACCTTTTTGGAAGATGACATTATCATATTTAAGAGAAAACCGGGAAAACAGGGTGCTCTGGAATTAGTGAACAGGACAGTAGAGTTAACACAAACAAGTAACATAATTCTTTATAAAGAATCTCTGAGAGAACGAGAGGCTGTTAGTAGAAATATTTCGTATTTCTCCTACGAATTTCGGATAACTAGTATCAAACCACTTTGAAATTCTTTCTGTGAATATTCAATCAAATGAAGCACAGGCTACGTGTTTGTCTGTTGTTTTGCTTGTCTACTCTGTGTATTCGTATATGGTGTTTTGCTGCAGATGCTGCAACCGAGGTTTTTTTTTTTTTAAGATCCCCTTCATTTTATGATAATGTGGATGAAGATGAAATGTAGATCGTTCATTAGACTAAGCTGTCCTTCACGTTTCTATTCAGCTGTGTAATTGTGTCCCTGTGATTGTTCGATTTTTCTTTCCTCTTTAGAAAGTTCTGTTTTTATATTTTTTCAAGAATTCGTAAGCATTTTGATTGTGATTTTTGGATTCTGATTTCGTGCTTGTGATTAACTCCCATTTACTGACAAATATAATCAGTTTTCTTTTGGATAGTATCTTCTTATGTCATTGGAATGAGGACGTCGAAATGTTTGGGACCTCCTCCTTATCATGCAGTGATAGTTTAAAAGAGCATGATCGAATACTATTTAGCGCATCTTATGATTAATCCCTGGAATTCCATTGGTTGAGCGCGCGGGGACTATGAGAGAATAATTCCCGGCGACTGGACACTATTGCTTTTTGCATTAAAGAGATACGTCGCTATGAGAATAACGCGTTCTAGATGTCGCCACTTCCTTGTATAACGGCTTCAGTGTTAAAGTGAATAGCTATAAGTCGGTCATTCTAAATTGCTATCGAGGCAATGTGATGCAATAAACTTATTGTTATACCTCATATGATTAATATGACGAATAACGAAATCTGATCGGTCTAGAGACGTCAACGTGGGAGAAAGACAAAACATCATGTCTCTCTCCGGGGACGTCATTTTACCCTCCAGAGACGTCATGTCTCACGGCGTCACGCAACCTCATATTTCACGTTGGCTTTAGATAAGCAATATTAACATACAGAAAATGTAAGGACAGAGCTTCTGAGCTCGCTCCTGAATACGCTACTCTGTCTCTCTTTTTATGTAACTACTGCAGGCTACAAGAATGGCCTTTCACTTAAGCTTTCGGTAAAATAAACAGTTGGGAGGGAGACATGACGATTTGTTCAACCCCGAAAAATCATATCACTCTCGGGCTTCGCCATAGGGAGACATGGTTTTTCTGGGTTGATCAAATCGTCATGTCTTCCTACCAGCTTTTCAATAAATGTATATTTTTGCCCATTTATGTAGGTACTATTCTCTTATAGTGATGCTAGAGCATTATTTCTTCAAAAGCAACAATATGAGAGAATAATACCCACGCAAATGGGCACTAATAGGTAAATATTAACAAAGAAATCACAGTTCCATGTTTTGTGAAGTTGCAATATTCATTCATGAAATGACAATAAACAATACACAACACAATTACATATATTATTCCTATCTGTTATGATGATAACAAATCTCCTGAAAATGTAACTTTTTGATAGATGTCGTGTTTTTTCTATTGTTCCAATAGATATTTTGATGTATTTCAGATAATAAAATGATTCTAGGTAAACAAATCTGTAATGTTCTCATACTCCTTTTATTGAGACAACACTTGCTGTGATCTTTATCAGAAATACAGTATTGTTCCAGAAGTCTCAGACCATGTGCTCGGTGACAATAAAAGTGTATGGTAAAGAACTCTGGAAATTGGTACTTAAAAATCACACATCCCAAGAGCATACAAAATCAGACGAACATTGCCTAGCAGTAGATTACAAAGGGAATATATTCATTTGGCGTAAGGTGGAAACCAAACAAAGAAGAGATATCAAGTGACCAGGAGGACTGTAATCTTAAGTGTTCTGCTAACGAGAAGTCCCCGGTTACTAAGTTGTTGTAAACGCTGTCAAAAGAAGATACTTGACATTTTTCATGCTCGCGGACTTCGGATTTCGGACATCGCATTTCGATGGGACTTTGTCACAAACGCAAAATATAAATTCTGTTCCAATGAACCTAGAGTACTCTGCGAAAAGAATTTCTTTGTTTTCATTTGTATAAATACATATTGAAAGTTGTCCATTGTCATTTCGTCTATGTTTGTTCTGATTTAACGTTTTTAATCGCGCCTGATTTCTTTTATATGACCCCTAAAGTGCGAAGTCCGGAGTGCGAAGTCCGAAGTACGTTAACTTGATAAATGTCCATTAGTGTCTTTTAATGGGTACTTACGACTATGAGGTTCCACATTTTAGCTGCCTGTGCCACAAAGGTTGACACGATGCTACAACCAGTTAGGACCATCATTTTGGTAGGTTCTGTATACAATAACTCATACAGAACTTTGGTTCCCAATCCAGGCTGACACTGTAATCGAAAATATGAAATATGTCTTGAATTGATTTATTGCACTGACGTTTGATTGAACAACAGACTTTGAGGCAACAAGAAAATGATATGCTTTCTTAAAGAAAATCATTACTTTTTACTTGCAATCACATGTATATGTGAAAGTTGAAAGTGTTAATATAGCTTTTTTATTCTTGAAAATGATGCTTGTTGGAAAACCCCTTTTTGTAGTTTATTTTATCCTCACTAAAGCAAACGTCCGTTGATACGTGTCTACGAATTGACTATCAGCAATCAAACGCTCGCAGTGGCTAATACATCGCTACAGCTATCGCATTAGGCAGAATGATTCTGGTAATTAGCGTAAACATTTGCTCTTTTGTAGAAGTCAATAGCAGATCCAAATCTCTAGATCACATGTTGAACGACTTCATTTCATTTCATTAAATTCTAAAAGCCCTTCCGTGCGTTTTGGTTTGAAATTAATGAACATGGAGTAATGTGACCAAAAGGAGGGAAGTTGCACTTCAATTTTACTGTAAAAAGCTGTGGATTTTAATACCTCATGGTGAGGATGCTTCAACAAATGCATTAGAAACATAATGAACCGAATTAGTCTGAACTGGCACAGGACAATGGTCGTCTGTAAAGTTCACTGAGAAGTACATATTAGTGCAAAGGGACTGTACTGGCATATATTGTAAAGTTCACAAATTCATCAAGGGAGACGACCATACAATTATTTGAATATAGATTTAATTTCGTTTAAAGTTAATCATTTTTTAAAGAAACAAAGTGTCTTATTTTGTGCGTTGTCATGTGTAAGCAACATGGACATTAAACCCATTTTACACTTGTGTTTTATTACCTAGTCTATGACAAAAGAATCTTCGTGTTGTAAAATGCTGTGAAACAGGGTTTTTCATGAACAGATGCTGAAAATGCATGCATCAAGATAAAGTATAATTAGGAGATCCCCAGCATGACTACAATGTAGTGATCACAGCGGAACACACGCATGGGATAAGGAAAAAACGAACAAAACGGGGACAATGATTCCACTTGTGCTTATGATCATATAAATTCTACTACTCGAAAAAAAGTGAAATATGAATTAATTCATCTCATTCTATCAGTCACCTCCGATTTAAAATCGATTGTCTGTTTAATTTTGTAAATGCTATTATATAATTGCACGAGTCAGACAAGTCATGACAACATGTAGATAAGGGATACATTATCTTTTCTGGTAAATGTGTTGTCAGAACAGAGTGCAATTAAATGTCATGGCAATATTACAGAAACAATGATAACGATATTGTTGACTTGTCATATAATCCCATAAGGTACTAGGACACAAAAACACAGTTTCTATGGAAATAACGAATCTTGTTATAGTCTGATATTTCATTCAGACAGCGCTTCCGTGATATCTCGATTCTGGTCACTCCAGACCCAATCAAGCTAATGGAAACAATAAAATACAAACAATGTTAGATATGCTTTATTCCGGTCAGACACGTTAATGCCCAGGACTAATTTACAAAGTAACGGAGATATCTATTCGTGAAAAAAAGACTTAGCTAAACAAATCTGGTGATTTCTTTGCTTGCCTGACGGACAAGGATAATTTGTGAAATAATCTTTATAGATTTGTAATTTCTTTTTGTCTGAAGAGTTTTCATCACTGTACTCTTTGGTTGGATAGAAGGCGAGAAAAGAACAAAAATAACAGAATATCACAATTCTGGGGTGGTATTTTAATTGCAGAAGAGTTTTGTTCTTTTCAACAACTCTTCAAGGCATTTTTCAACCAATCAGACGCAACTGTGAACAATTACATGGGTATAGACTATCCAGTTTCTATATTTATATCTTTTCAAATTTTGTTGATTTTTAAAAAAGTTTCAGTGTTTGAAACTTATATTATACCCGAACAGTTTGCAATGATGTTTATTAGCTGTTTCTTTCTTTCTTGAATTCAAAGAAAACGTAAAAATAATTGCACCAAAAGACCTCTCCTCGACCAATGTATTTACAATAACATTGGATACCAAATCTGATGCCATCCATCTCAGTATAGCATACCGTTTAACAAGATTTAACGGGAGTATAAAATTTTGCGATTTTAAATCGAAACAATACGTTTGTATTTTCGCAATAATACGGAAGTGTTCCTGTTTACCTTCTTGAAGAAAATTTCTTACCAATTTTCATGCTCCAGATACATGTTTCGCTAGTACCATTTAAAGATAAGAATGAAAGAACAATGGACATTGCATTTTGTATTGATCTTATATATTTCTTGTAATTCCCTAGTGATTGATGATAAATTACCTTATTCTCCCTTACGCGTTACCCTTGTTCAATTCATTCCACATGGCACATTGTTCCATTTGTTGTTTAAATATCAAAGTAAAAAGTTTGTTTCAAAGTATGCATGAAGGTTTGCATCGTGAATTCGAATTGAATGTATTTGTTTTGAATATTCAAAAAACAAGATCAATTCTCTTTTCCGAAATCTACGCAAACAGTGAATGATTTGAAAAAAAAGAAAATGTAAAGACAGTGGTAAAACGTCCTCAGCCAACAAATCGGCTTCTACCATTTGTTGTATTGAATCGTTATCGCTGAGAAATAACTAACATCTATAAACAATTTTAGTTACTTTTCAATAATAATACTATATGAGGAATCAGTTCCACCAAAAGACAACCCTATAATGAAATCATTTAGGTTTTGACAGATTCTGAAATTGTTTCCTAAAACTTACTCAAAATACGTAGTAGGTTTTATTTCCCATAGGAAAAAATCATATCGACCAGTTGCATGCAGGTCATTCATCCTTATTTTCCTTCCTCCCTTGGGATACCAAGTCATTTCGTGTTCCCTATTTTAATATTTTTGTTTAAAGCCTGAATTCCGAAAATTTAGCTCCTATTTAATAGATTTAATTAAAAGATCATTAAATTTTCGAAGATCAATAGCGTTATTCGAAAAATGTTGGATATGTTTAAAAGTTTTTTTAAATTTCAGTTTCCACGAAGAAACATGTAACGATGTGTTGCTTTGTTCATAGTACTTCATACATATTCATACCCTTATAATCGGCGTTATTCTAGGCCTTCTGATCAGAGATATTTGTGTTAATACTTGTACATGACAGATTATTAGCATATCTTATCCCCAGAGCCTGTGATTTATGAGAAAACATCTTTGACATATGCTTAATTGAAAATTATTTGCTTTCAGATGAACGATCTTTCGGTCGTTTTGATATATATAATTATAATGAGAAGACTGATACAAACTTAATATACGTCGCTTACCGGTATTTCGAGAAACATGTTTTTGTCATCTAGGTATGAAATTTGAATAATTTAAACGAACAGAAATCAGATAATGTAGCTGGGAAGGTTACTCAAACTCTGCTTGTCTTATAAAAGCTGTTTTAATTATCAACAGTACATACTAAATTCATGTACACATTTACATTACATGTACATTTACATATACATTTATCGAGTAGTCCATCGTAGGAATTCAATTCTAAGCTTCAAATTCCATTTATGCGTTAATGAATACAAATAGAAAAAAACCAAAACACCAACTTGGAGTCTAGATAGCTCGAGCACACTCCATCGAAAGATGCTTCTCTGAACGACAAGTGTGACAATTTCATTTTTTGTATCACAAAATCTCCTTTGCTGAGTAGGAATATTCCATCATGCCTGCCTATGGTGTATTAACATATCAACATAATAGTACACATTGCCATAGCAAGCTTTAATCTCATTGACCTTGTTCAAAGGGTGAGGTGTCTTTTAGTTTAGTTTGTGGTCGCAAAAAGAAAAAAAAAGAAGTAATCGTCATACTAATTATGGTGATTATAAGCTCCCAACATAATATAGTTAACATTTGGAATGATGAAGAACTAATGCAACAGTCTACTATAGAAATAGGCTTTTTCTTCAAAGAGCATTGGGTCGAATTAAGATGAAAATAACTGGAAATTCAGGAAATAGCAATGACCTTTAAGACGAAATTGCTCCGCTTTTTCTCCTTTCGAATGTCTCCATCCTTTTTTCAGTATGCAAGTAAAAAATGGGTCCATTGTACCGCGACAATAAAAGACCAATATATCAGACACAAATCATGGGTCAGGCTTAGAAGTAAAGGACGAATGTGGAATCTTTGATAATATTGAAGGGTGATCAAGGAGTTACAGTCACATATACAGCATTCTACCGACTGGTGATCAAATAAAGGCATCGATTTACATTTACTCCTCTTCTTTATTTTCTTGTTTGAACTATAAGACCTTTTCCGCGATTGGAGCTTACAGAAAACATATTTGTTTCCAATCAGAATCCCCTTGAATTACGAAGAAGTTAACAATTGTAACTCTGCACAAATATTCCAGACTTAATTATAGACCTCGTTTATATCAGCATGACGTGAATGTCATACTAGGGGAAGCTCTAAGCGTGTAGTCCTACCCTTAAGTGCTGCGTTTTAAGATATTTTGAAAGGTATTGAGGCTATGACATCATCAGGAAGTGCTGCCCGTTCAACCAGCTTCACATCGCTGAATGAATCTTGAATTTGATACAACAATCCGTTTTAAAATTCTTCAAACGCCATTGTTCTAGATTTGTACGAATATGTTTTAGCGCTTGAAATCGTCTTCGTAAGAAAAAGATGTTGTTTTTTAGCAAGTATGATATAATTTGGAATGTGAATATCTATAAATGGAACATCATACATTTGAGATTGTTTAACACGATGAAAATTCCATTCATAGCTATTCACTTTGCATTTAATGCGGCTTACTTCTATATATTCGTGTATATTGATTGCGTAGCATTATTAGTGAAAACCAATTCTTCATTCCTTACTTGTATAATATTCAAATCGCAACAGATACCATATTCCAAAGTAAACTCAAACTAAAAAGACTTTGATCTGAAGGCAAGAATACTTCACGAGAAACTGCTCAATCAGGAGTTTATTTGTGAGCGACTGACTTTGTCACTGCATTTGGGGGGGGGGGATCATTTAAAACTATATATTTATATATCAAAGATTTATCCAAAAACACGGATTTTGGTTCATTCACCTGGCTGGGCGGCTTAAACGACGGGTGTTTGTGGCAAGCAAAAGATGCTAAACATCTCCCCGGTCCTGATTCCCTCTTTGCTTGGGTTCAGTTCCCCCCTTTGCAGAATATTTCGTTAAATTCAGTATTTCCCTGGTTTCAAATACAAATAAAAAATCTGATTTGGGATTTATGTTTGACTTTCACAATCTCAATTATGGACGTGTTCTAGAATATCTATTTTATTCTTTAGGTAATGTTTTGCAAAAGTAAAATCCGGTTAAATGGTTTTGGTATCATTGTGCCCCCTAGAATCTCTTAACTTATTCGGGTATCATTTTTCAAAAGCAGTGCAGTACCGAAATTGGTCGTTTTCAGCGGTGTATCATACAGTTCCATCATGCTGATCAATTTTAGTGCTTGTTTGAATTGTGTATTTCATCGTCGCAAATTTAAAGTAATTTTCTGGTCGCACAATACACAATATTTCGAGCAGCTCACTTTTTTGTCTTCCTTAAATCTTTATAAAAAATACGTTTTCAATATTGGAAAAAACTGGCTACTTGGTATTTTAACGCTATGATGTTTTGAATTCAAATAAGGGAATGAAAGTCAAACACAAAATACGAGATAGATTCCATAAATCACAATCAAGTTTTACAAATACTTGAAAAAATTTTATACGAGTATCAGCTAGAACTTTCTTACGAGAAAAGAAAATAGGATTAACAGACGGAGACAATAACACAGATTCATAAAAACACGAAGGATAAATTAATGTAATGATGTCAAATATACTTTTAATGAAATTAATCTGGTTGTTTCTGTATCAAGAATTTCAATGCAAAAATATGTGTTTTGTTTGATTCCTATCGTTCTTATCAAAACTATTTTGAGTGATAACTCAACACTCAACACCGTTCCTGAAATTTGCTCTATATTAGAATATCGTCAAGTAACGGGTTGTCGCATGTATGCCTTAATGTTGATTTTAAAACCGTAACATTAAATTCTCATGGGAAATTGCGTTGCCTAAAAAGCAAAGATGAAAGGGATATTGAGTTAATGGCATCCAAACTACAGAAATTATTTAGGAAATAAGCTTTAGAGGTTCATTAAATCATAATCAAGTAAAACAGAAACAACCACCTCTCTGCTAAACAACCCATCAAATTCTTTTCTTCTATTGGAAATGTAATTTTAGAGTCAGCGGCGATGGCAGTTTCTGGGTAAATGACAACGTTTTCGATATTGAAGCATATTAGTTGTGCAATAACTTCTCTTTTAAATTTGATTTGGGGTGTCTGCAAGATTATGTAACAAATGTGTTGTATTAGCGAAATTGATATGGTGAAAGATTATATAATTCATCAAAGTCAAATTATTTGAAATGACAATATTTCAATAACTTCCCAGTGTGTGGAATTCTTCACGTAATAGCATTTTTCTGTGTAGAGATACACGTTACTTTATCCCATTTGCATTATGGTCTAACATAGACTTCGGTCTAGAAAAAAATGATCTTGGGTTTCTGAATCAATGTGTTTTTATTATATCCTCCAACACTTTCAACTTATTACGAGCATGTAGGCGTATTCTACAACATACTAAAATAATCGAAGGCAATACTAGTATAGAGATTTTTTTTTCAAAAAATATTTTAGATGTTCTGTATCTGTATGGTTACGTCGCAATATCCCGTACGGGCTTTAATTTTCCTTTGTAACATTTCACATTGTTCGATTGGCAGGGTCTAGGATCTTTGTACATGTATTTCATATACCAAGGATTCATGCATATTTACAAAATTAATTCCCTTTATTTAGCTCTATATCTAATTTTCGAAAACAGAATTATTCTTATCACAACTTGGATTGATCTATTAGTAAAATAAAAATATTTGTACGAACTTACTTGGCTATCGTTGAATTCCATATTAAGCCTGTAATCATGCAGGACCTCTGTGTTTGTGTTGAGATCATCCAATGCCATTTCTATGGCCGGTAGACATCCTTGACCGCCTGCCCAGCTACCGGACATTGGGTAGATAACACCAATGGTCAGATTCTTGTGTTTGAATGTCCAAGTCAGTCTGAACAGAACAAGACTAAGGCATATGCTCAATCCTGAAAGTTTAATTGGAACACCCATACTATGTAATTGGTGTAAACCTGATTGCAGTTGTATTTGCCCTTCATACGATGCCAATCAATGCTGTATGCACTTTGGTGCCGTTGTGATCCTTGCTATCCTTAATATTCCAAAACTTTCGGAGTAATTTGAAGAGTGATAATAACTCGGTACATCCCAATCACTTGGACGTAAAATATCATGACAAAAGTTTGTATGGGCCATAGAAAAGGAATAACATGGATGTCCTTTCAGATTATTCGTTCAACTGCGGCTCGGTCTCTCGGAAACTTATTGAATCAAAGGAAGCACATTGGTGTTAATGTTTATAGTTTCTTGTGACATTGGTGTTCACAGTACAGAACAATCAAAGGGATCCCGGTATGCTGAGGAATTTAATGCTTATAAATGATATCTCCAAGGTATAAATCGATAGTCATCCCTCGACAAAAGTTAATTTGTACAATGCGCATCACTACATCTAAAGTGCCAATTACAGTGGTAAAACAATAACACTACCGATACACAATTGTTTGTCTTCAAAATTCAATATAGCCTGATCTAAGACTTTCCCCTATTTTTCGTATTATGGCAGTAAGCAAGATCCATGATCGTTGCAATCTCCCGGAAAACAAAGAATAGCCAATCTGCCAATATCTGCCTCGGTAACATAGGCCAGTAGCTGCTGTTTCTGATAATGAAAAATTTCCCTATGTTGACGTTGTGACTAAAGGATATAGTGGAGACCATATGAACACATTATATCATCATGCAATTACGGTATGATCAAATTATAGTCAAGCGAGAACTCCAAGCAATGGTCAACCCAAAATGGTCCATAGAGGACTATGATTGATGGGCCAGCCGACTCGATTATCCGATGACAAATGTAAGTGGACTGTGAAATTTTATCTTATCATCTGTGAATATCTCCAGCTATAATCCGCATAAGACTTTACCCGACAGACAGATTTAGGTTTCATTGATACGCATATGTCAGTCTCCAAGTGAAACTGACGTTATTCATAATTGCTTAATCGACGGACAGTTATAATGACCATATGAGAGATTGAAGCAGTGTAACGAAATCCCTGAATTGTATTTGCAACCTTTGCAAAAACGGAGGAAAGTATTTGTAATCAAATCAGCGAAACTATCAAAAAGACGATGTAAAAACTCCCATTACTGCATCTAAAATGGAATTCCAAGATTTGGGTCATAAAAATGGTAGAGTCCGTTCCAATTAAAAATCGTTACCTTTTCTAGTTGGTAACTTCTGAAATGTTCTATTGTCTTTCAAGTATGCCATTTGTGCACCATGGCGTGAAAAATTCATGTCATCATCTTAGGTTGTCGTATGGCTTCAGACCAGTTGGTTTGCTCATTTTTATGGAATCTTCATGTTTACTTTGCTGCATTTAAAAATGACGATCATGAAAATTAAAAACTTAATACAAAGTCCGAGGAGAAATCTTGGAGTTAAGATGCATGAATGACAATATGTTGGATAATGTTCAAATGTTGGTTTGTTCTTGGTGCCGCCCTTAACGAATTTCGTTTTAACTATGGGACTGTATGGAGGTCACTCGTATATAAAGTGCTGTCTTACATATATAAAGGATCAGATGTGATTGCACTCGTTGTCACCCTCTTTTTTTTTGTATACGTGGTGGTTTTGGTTGTTGTACACCTTTTCTCGTGAATGTGTCCCTATTTGAATCACTACAAATTCGTCATATTGAGGATGTCATTATCTTCTGATCAAGTATACGCACGGTCATTGATCTTTCAAATGTTTCTCCTTGATAACTGTGTCAATCTGACAAGCACATTGAGAAGGCTTCTATTATACAATGTTTCCGTTCTTTATTTCATTTTGACGCTATTTCATCTGATTTCTTAAATTAGTTATCGATACAAGTCGCAACGAAGAAAACATTGTGCAAACATTATGTGCAGACCTATACGAAACAAGCATATGAAATCTAAACTGAATGATCTGACGTAATATTTTTCTATGCAATACTCTTAACGATCTGTTGACGAATCCGTAAATATTTTGGTATCCATTCAGTTTTAACCATCGAATGGAAAGATCTCCAGCAAGATTGATCAGTGATGATCCAAATGGACACAGACACGCACAAGACCGAAATAAATAGCGGACAAAAGTAAAACAATATTACAATCAAATAGCTACAAATAATGAGACAAAGACGATCATACCAGCAAACAAAACTGCTCAACCAAATGCCACATCGAAACTTTTAAAGTTGATGTAAGATAAAAGGAGGGAGACCGATTACACCAGCTTCCCAAATTTCGACACATAATCTTCCAATAATCTGCCTACTCAAAGGTCTCCCAGGAAGCACCTAAAACTACACACAAGACAAAAACATAGTAATGGTCCTCTGTAAATTCTGTAAATGTCAAAACATTTAGGCATATTGAAGAAACAGAGTGACGAACTTAAGAGACCCCCCATTTTTTTTAAAATAATACAGCGAGAAATTCAAATAAGCTTTTACTTTAAAGGCTTCTATTTCGGTCCTTAATTATACTGTAGCTTGCTAGAGGTCCGCCGATGCTCAATTTGGTGCTGTATTGTGAGTGCTGTTTAGATTGTGGTCAGGATTTTCTTTATCTCATTTGCATTGAATATCTGACATGGTTCATGTGGCATTTGAATAAAAATGTTTAAACTAATAATTAATACAGCGCGTGGTTTTAAAAATAATTTCATTTCTATTGTTATTTTCAAGAAATGAAGATTCTGATTGGCTAGGAAATTTTGTTGATACATCGATCAACAAAATTTTTCACGGAGGTCTATTTAAAGCACTATTTTCAGAACCGGGGATTCCCTCAAACACGTAGCTGAAAATACGATTTGTTGATGTTTGCTTCAAATTTGAAGGGTTCCATTTCTTTTCTACTTACTTAAAAATTAAATATGCATGTAGGATTTTCTCAAACTGGTCCTTACTCCAAAGATAGAGAGAGACGTTCCTTGAACATTTGAATTATGGCGGCTGTCATAACTTGTTTTCGTCTTGGGGGACAGTTGTATCACTGCGTGGCCCACTTACGAAATTTAGTTCGTGGATTGATTGCTATGCGCATTGATGCAGTTTTTCGTCCAATGTTTCGGGTGATGCCTGCATCAACAGAAAAAAATATAAGATTCATTTCTTAAATTCCATCGACATTAAATTCCGTTTGTCCATTAGATAGTGTTGTCCTTCGTTTTTCTAATGTGATGTATTATCATTATTATTTTCTCCGTCTCCGTCTGTTTCTCCGCACTTTTGTTCTAGTAAGAAAATTATATTTATAAGCCTTTTAATTGTCATGTTTGATTCTGAATTTTGGTTATGTGTTTGACTGGTTTCAGATATTAGAGCGAATCATGGCGATCTATAAAGGACATATAATAGGTTTCAATTAAAACTGAAAATACGGGAAAACGTAAAATTCAAAAAACTGTTCGTGCATGTTCTTTTTTTCTTCTTTAGTATTACTTGAAAGTGGGTATTTACGAAAAATTGGATGTTTTGCAACTAGTATATAGTATTACATATCAATATCCACAAACAAAACACGAAAACTCTTGATATTACAATGCTATGATTTTTTCTCTGTATACATGCAGAGATCACCACTTACTAAATATCAATTTGAAATCATATGTATTATATTGCTACTTCGAAAACTTGTCATTTCATCCAAAAATGTCGAAATTAAAAGAGGTTAACATCCTAGCACCAAACCTCCAAAGCTAAAACTATGCTTCTGAATCAACCCTACAGGAATTTGGAACCGCGCCTTCTTTGCAAAGGAAATGTAGTAATGTTAATTGAAAAAATTAAAACTATCTAGAGAGCGCTACTAAGATACATTTCGATGTCTCTGAAAATCACTTCGGCGTTTAATTAAGAAATGACTGTCTTACTTTTGGTGTTCATGGGTGTATAATTCTGGTTGGACACGTGCAAATTCCGTGAATCGCGAAGCGATTCTCGGAAAATTTGCACGTGTCCAACCAGAATTATACACCCATGAACGCCAAAAGTAAGACAGTCATTCCTTATATTTACATTTATTCTAAATATCTGTCATTTTTATTTGCATGCACTTCGCATATTTTGCCTGTTTTAGTGTCAAATGTATTTGAACGTTGGTAAATTCTCCCTACATGCAAAACTTGCACGTGAGCAACCCAAGTTATTGGAATATAATTCTAGTTGCCTAATGGGCGTTTAACAGGGGGAATCTACTAGTAATGTAAATATTTAAGTACCACTGACCGAAACAAGTGTATGGTGCATTAAAATTGGTTTGAAATTTTCTTCAATAATGTAAAAACTCTTACTTATACAGAGTGTATACTGTGCATCTGTCATATAACCCTGTCATCCCTGTTAAGTATCATGCCATCAATTATTTAAAGTCAAAATTCCATTAATATGATGGATAAAAAATTGAATCGATATTTTCAATTATTTCGCATAACAATGGCATTTTGATGAAGTAAAACCATATGCAACGAAGATGTTTTTTGCATATAAATTAATATGCATCTCATACAAGAAATCCATTCATTTTGAATCCGGATTTATGTGGTGATATGCAAAGGTTAGCTGCCATTCATTGGTTTTATGGACATTCAGTTTACGTTTCCGAGACGCAATGATCTTCATTATTTGAAAGTGCCTGCAACGGTAAAAAGGGTCTGACATCACTGCAAATACAATATAAACAGAAAGCATACAGATGATCACAATTGTGTTCAAATACGTGAGAAGAATCAATTATGTATCAGGGAATCCAGATTAAAATAATTTGGACAATAAAATCTTTCAGTAACATCTCCATTTTCGTGATAATCGAGATAAAGCTTTTAGATAAGCAATCGGTCTCTGACTTGGTCAGGAGGAGATGGCAGAGTATAGGGAAACTTACTACGAAGAGATTAAATCTTAGTTACAGGATTGATTTTTTTGTAACTTATCTTTCTATGGAGCCAGATACATGCCAAGTGTGGACCAATGGCTGTAATATTGATCCGTCTATCCCAACCTTATTCACACGCGTTAATGCTACATGGCTTACTGTGCCAAATAAAAGTGCTGCTCGGACAGAGAATCCATCTTCTACCACACACATGAGATATCCTAATCACACTCCTCCTCCTCTATCATAGACAGTGATGTGAATCCTAAGCATGAACGAGTAGCATCTTCATATGAAGTGCCCTTTAAAAAGAATTCAATCATCATGATGATGATATTGTATAAAAGGGTAGTGTGGTTATAGAAAGCAACATCCTACAAGGAGAAAATAGTTTAAAACGCTACGTTGAAGCGGCCACGGCGAAACACATACGCACAAAGGCGATAAATTCCAGACACCGTGAAAAACAAAACAAAAAAGGGAATGATCTCCAGCATTACCACTCTGCATTCAGCGAAACAAACCCACAAGAAAGTGACACATAAATGACATCATACAAACTCCAAATCGCAAAAAGACACAACAATATTCACTATCTAGAACATCATACAAAACAATCGTAACAGACGTACAGAAACATTAAACATTGATGACAACACATAAAAGGAGACCGATGTGCACCCGGCGCCGGCTTTGGACGGCCATCTGCTTTAGCAAATGGTGTGATTATCCGGATTACGGGTGTACAACCCTCCCACTTATCCGGATAAACAGAGGTCTCCATAGACACACAATTGTTGTACAAACATAAAACTTCTCACTTTAAGGCGACATAACAAACAAGAGTCAAAAGCAGCGGCCTCTTGTAACACAGTTTCTATGTTAATGGATCTAAAAAAAAAATTATGGCATGCGTATAACAGTCTGTGCTCTACTGGCTGAAGTGAGCTCAAGATCAATCACCCGAGAAGTCTGACCAACATTCGTATAGGACAGAAAATCAAGACAAAGTCTTCTCTGACGAGATTTCAACAAGGCCCATCATGGAGTCCCGTCGTCACGGTTGACAACAACCAAAGAGAAGAATTTAAAAGACCAACAGAACAAACGAAGATGAAACGTACAATGAGACACAATTATAAACAAGGAAGGCAATGTGCACCTTGAGTGGACTTCGGAAGTCGATCAGCAACGTATATGATCAGCAAATTGTGTTGATTTCCGGAACTCGCATAATTTATCATGCCTCAGACCCAATGAAATATTGAAAATAGGGTTGGAGGCTTAAACTCGTGTATACTTTAAATTTATATTCTTTCCTTTAACTGCAGAAACTACGGACCGCAGATGATGTACATTTTTTCCTGTATGAATTGATAATTTTGTAATCTATTATTTTATTTTTTATCGTCTCGACGTTTCTTTACGGCAGCATCTTCATATAATAATGCTGAAGTGTTCCAACTCTATACCTTCTTGATAAAAATTTCAAACCAATTTTCATGCACCAGACACGTGTTTCGAATATTAAATCCTTTTCATTGATGCCTCCAGCCAAAGTGCTTTTCATAAGCCGCCAAAATTCAATTCACTAGCGCCATCTGGTTTAATTTTTAGAATTAAAATTTGTGCATTTACTTTACAGAGTGTGTGCGGCTCCAAATTTCCTGTAGAGTCGATTCAGTAGCATATCCAAGTAAAATCTAAGTTCAAAATAGCGTTGGAGGGATGGTGCTAAGATGTTAACCTCCTTTAATTTCGATGATTTTTTCCGAAATATCAAAAAATACATATGATGTCAAATTGATAAAGGGCCAAGACAAAGCTTCTTTCAGTTGTCAGAGCTGGAAAGAAGTAATTAAAGTGCCCTTTAAGAAGAATTCAATCTTCATGATATTTGCATGTGTGGTTATAGAAAGCAACACTTGACAAGGAGAACATCGTCTAGATGACTACGTTGTACTGGAAATAGCGAAACACATACACACAATGGCATTTCTACAATGGAACACACACGCACGGGTAAGATTACAACAATTATAAGAGCATTCAAACAACCGCAAAAACAAACAGCTTCGAGTAACGTGACAACAGATGTTTTTAATCTTCTTCAGCATTGCAAATGATCGTTCAATGATGTTATTTTTAATATCTTTAAAGTCTCCTCTTTCAAACGACATATATTTTATATTCTCTTATTTGGTCTCGTCAAGATCAACTATTTTTGTCAAATTTTTAATGTAAGCTTAGAAATTAGATACTAGCTGGTTACAACAGTCACATATGCCCTGGCTATCGAGCTATGATCAGTCATTGCTTGTAAAGTGGGTACCCTAATATAACCTACTTTTCTCCGTAGAAGACCGAATGCGAACACGTGTTAGTACTTATTTGCATAAGACTAGTAATGTAGCAAAACAAAACAACATGGCAGACGGATAACACGTGAAAAGGAATCGACAATCAGTGTTATCAAAATCTGAGAACAGAAATGTAATAAACGATAAAAGAAAAGAAAGAATAGAAATAGTATTGGCTTGGCATTGGACGGATAGAGACCTTACAGGACGACCGCGACATTGAACTGAAGTCGGACGAGAAATTAGCTAAAGGGAGTGCACATGTAAATGCATAGTTCTCGTATTTTTTTTTAACTTATGAGATGTATAGATATAAGTTTGATGTGTATGTATATATCCACAGCATCTTTTATATGACTAATAGAATCTATCACCCCTTTGCACAGGGACAGGGACATCCCACCCGAGTATCAAAGATTTGCAGTCCACGACGAGGCTGGCGAGTCGTGGACGTTGCAAATCTTTGATACGAGGGTGGGATTTCCCTATCCCTATACAAAGGGGTGATTGATTATTTTTCTCTCACCCATAAATTTTCACAAAATTCATTCAAATGTTGCTCCACGTGACGTCAAGCACTGCTAAACCTACGTAAACGCCTATGACGTCACAATAGGGGTTCGAGACAAACATCCGGGGGTGCGAGACTAATAGGTTCTATCACGATCTACTGAGTGTGACATAAAAATTTACACGAGTGACGGAAATTTCGTCTTCTCCCGAGTGGAGCGTAGCGG
Organism: Pinctada fucata; assembly: GCA_028142955.1. NCBI lineage: Eukaryota > Metazoa > Mollusca > Bivalvia > Pterioida > Pteriidae > Pinctada > Pinctada fucata. The sequence continues at coordinate 48,868,680 of AP027109.1, forward strand.
AACGAGGGAAAAGATGAAAAACTTCCGTCACGAGTGTAAATTTTTATGTCTCACTCAGTAGAAAGTGATGGAATCTATTTCTTCTTCATTTCTAAGTAGCTACGATCTTGTCGTTAGTCCTTGACAACGGTTACTACGCATTGTCGAGACAAAATGCTAACCGGTAGAGAACAGTGGTGGACTAGATAACGATCGTGCGTTTCTTACTGATAAATGTAATTTCACAATGGTTTGTCCCGCGTCTGCAAAATCACATAATAGCCCTCTGACGTCAAACTCAAGCTTCGTCAACATTTCATTGTCATTTACCGGAAGTACTTTAAAAAGCTGCACGCGTCTTTAGTACGGCATCTCTGATTGGTCGTTTGGAACAGCTGATTGGTATATGACGTTTAATGATTGGATGATGTAGCCTTTGAGACAACTTATGTGTCTCACATAGGCTGTCTCACAGAGTACGAGCAAAAGTGAAGACGAATAATATAATCTAACACCACAACGAGGGAGGGATGGCGATTTCTCAACCCGAGTGTATAAATTTTGCAAGTCCATGACGAGGCTTGCCGAGTCATGGACAAGCAAAATTTTTACACGAGGGTTGAGAATTAGCCATCCCTCCCTCGTGGTGGTGTTTGATTGTTTTTCTCCCACGTTATCGACTATCTAGAGTGTCGGTTATAATCACCAGTTTGCCTTGCTTCCATAACGTCGCTTTGGTAGCGATGACCTCAGAGGGTGAGATCGATGACGTCAGAGGGTGAGATCGATTTATCTCACCCCAGGGAAATTTGAGAGTTCTCAGTCTCAAGTGGGAGAAAGAGTTGTCTCAGAACGGGTAAATCTGTAGATATCTCTGTCCGGGGTGAGAGAAATGTGTAATATATATAATATACATATTCATGGTATATGTCAAATATTAAGAAGAACTTATAAATTCATAACTAAATAAAGGTTTAACTTTTCAAGCGTCAAAAATGACACAGAAAACGTTACGAAATGGTTCTCGGCATGATAAATTCGTTATAGGGTTTATTCCTGTTATACTTCCTACTCAAAGTAGGTTTGTAAATATGTGGGGGGGGGGGGGGGGGGGCCTCATCCCCTCTCCCAATTTACACAACTACTTTGAGTAGGAAGTATGACAGGAACAAACCATATAACTAATAATAGCATACTACACCTTTATATTCATACGAAGCTGACTTCATCCAGACCTTGCACTCGACTGGGCGAAAGCACCTCGCATCTCAGTTCAATTTTACCTTCAGATACATAGATAACGTGTTGTCCATCAATAATCCGAACTTTAAGGACCATGAAATCTATCCTCATGAACTAGAGATCAAGGAAACAACAGAGACCGACAGATCCGCTTTGTACTTGGATATACTTCTATCTTTCGACGCTTGCAAACGGCCATTTGAACACCTCACTGTATGACAAGCATGACGATTTCAGCTTCCACATAACTAATTAACTTCCCTTTCATGAGTAGCAACATTCCGTCTTCTCCTGCTTATAGCGTTTTTGCTTCTCGGCTGATACGGTACGCCAGGGCATGTTCCAAATATGAAGATTTCATCGTTAGAGCCAGACGGCTTGCAAGTATAAGCTACTTGTTCAGGGTTACATCAAAGAACGGCTGAAATCATCATTGAGGAAGTTCTTCGGTCGCTACGGGGATATAATAAAAGCATATCAGATCCCCCTTTCCAGAATAATCAGTGACATTCTACATTGTGATTGAATGGCTGTGGTCATAACCAAACAAGACATACAGGTTTACCTGATCTGTACATCAAAATGTACATCGAGACAATAACCGAATTTGACGGGTTTTCATGAAGCTGTTGCGACGGGTGTTGCATGCAATCAGGAGATGCTGACCTTCCCCGGGCACCTGGTCTCACTTCGGAATGTTGTTCATTCCGGGGTTCGCAGCCGTTCCGATGGGAATTCTCACGATTTGGCTTTTGCCTTCTCGACTTTGAGACTGAATAACTGTTAGGTACTTCTTTGATGTTTATTCCATTCAAGACGTCATGCACGCTGTTCGTCATTTGAAAGTGGTCGATGCATAACATTTCTTGGGAATATTTATTGAATGTATAGAATTTTCAACTGTAGGTTTTTCATGAATTTCACGTTTGAAACAAAAATGTTATATTTTCTACTTCAATTTGGGGTAAAATGCATGTTGTTGTTTGTTTGTTTGCTTCTTCTTGTTGTTGTTGTTGAAACATGTTGAAAATAACAGATTTGTGGGAAAATTCTATAAATTCATCATCTCAGTTTAAATAACTAAATCTATTATTTATCATATCATATATGAAATCATCTTATCAAATGAAAGTAAAATGAAATGCAATAATTCATGAAATCAACTTTTTTTTTTTTTTTTTTTATTTTATTTTATTTTTTTTTTTAGAAAAATATTTGTGTGTGTGTGTGTGTGCAAAAGTCACTTTATTGAGAATATAATTATTAGGGGACGTAGTCGGCGCGAAGCGCCGACGAAGTCGCCATCAAGATAGACGTGTGTACATGAATAAGCAAAAAGCATGCATTTTCCCGTTTTTCTTACCATTACCTTCGATTCAAAATTTGTGTGCACGGTACATGCGGAAACGGCGAACGTTAGAGAAGACAGAAAGGTTACGAATGGAAATGCACATCACAGGCTGCCGATATTTATCTATCAAAAAATAAAAACCAACCTTTTGTTGTTTTTTATCGCACATACAGGGAAAGAAGAACAACAAACGGTCAGCTTTTATTTCTTATTTATTTTTTAAAAAGATAAACATCGGCAGCTTGTGATGTTCATTATGACGTCGTTTTTTGAAACGTAAATGCACGTGAAGTTTTGTGTACCGTATACATTAACAAGTAAAAAATAAAGAGGGAAGACGCCTTTGAACAGAGATTTAAACACGAAATGAAATATTTCATCGTAAGATCGTAGTGCCGAACCGCACACAAATACGCGCAACATTTAACAGATCGACTTCAGTCGAAACTACAGTTAGAAACATAATCACAATTCACAACCTACCTCGACATAACATTTCACTGGTGAAGATGAATGACAAAAGTAGATCAAACATTCAACCTAAATTTTGAATAAGTCTGATCCACTAATACCCGAATTTGCAAAGTATACATCCTAAAAAACTAATGGAATCCATGGGTACCCACAAGTGCTGTACACACTGTACACAGTGTCGTTGCATACACAGCCAGTCCTTGAACTTCGTCTGGCATGGCGCGTCACTGACTGCGTCACACTGACATTTAGGTCACTCACACAGTGTACACGTGCACTCATAATTATGTCATGCAACTACTAGGAGAAATGGGGAATCGACATAGATATAGTACATCGATCAAATTGACAATTTAAATTCCTTGTGGATCTTTTTTCCCCTGTACGTATGATAAATAACAACAAAGGCTGAAAGGGTTGATTTTTATTTTGAAATAGATATTTAAACATCGGCAACCTGTGGTTTACTACTTTATTGTTGAACAGCTCTTTATCTCCAAATATTGATTGCAAACATTTTTTTTTTTTGGTTTGGAATGACACGCAAGTCGTCATTCATTTGGAGCTGGATTTATTATCATTATCATTTTTCTTGAAAAGGGGGGATATTTATTTTTTATCTAACATTTTTATTTATTTGTCTATTATTTATTTATCTATAGAGCTACAAATATTGATTGAAAACATTTTTTCGGAATGACATGTCAAATCGTACTTAATTTCATGCTGGATCTACTATTATTTCATTTTCCCATGGAAGGTGTGTGTGTGTGGGGGGGGGGGGGGGGGGGGTTAATTAATTCTACTTCTATGTATATAATCCGCAGTCGGTATCCACTTTGCGGATATATTGCGCGCAGACCAGCACACACAGGTTTAAAATCTATAAAAATTTAAAATTTAAAAAGGATAAAAACAGATTTCAGGAATTTACATCAACTGATCCCACACCCCCACCCTGAATACTTCAGTTGAAGGAGATAGGATCACATCCTCAAGTAGCTTATTCCACTCTATAATTGTGCTAGGTAAAAAGCTTAATTCTTCAGCATGATTCGGCAAAGTATTTCGTCAGCCCCTTAATCTGTTTCTGTTCTTGGGGTTTTTTTTTTGGGGGGGGGGGGGGGGGTCTTACTATGATTTGATGAGAAATCTCAAGTCGGTCATTTTATTTACTTAGATTTACATTTCGCTTTTCATGAGGCTAGTAAGAGCTTCATGTCATCATGCTGTTTTGTCTATGTGGTAGAAATTATAATATTATTTCGCTCTGGCTAAATCACCTGTGTTAGTGGCGGATCTAGCGCCCCCTTTGCCATGGGTCATTGGGCAAATTTTGCCGATTATTTACTGAAAATCGGCCAAAATATATACTTTTTTTTTTGGAAATTTTTGTGACAGTGCCGGGGAGGGGAAGCCCCCTCCGTACCCCCTTGAATCCGCCACTGTGTGTTAAATTTATTGATAAGTAGTTCCAATGGTGACAAAAAATATCCATTTACATGTACATATTCATCTGTGTTTCTTGGACCCCTGCGTTTTACGGTCTTGTTTGTGTGTGGTCATTGTACACAGTAACAGTGAGGAGGTTGTTTTACACCATAATTGTGCTTTCTTCGAGACCTCTGGGAAATCGAAATAGTGGGAGGGTTGTGCGCACTTAATCGAGGATACCACACCGTCTGCTACTAATGTGGCAGATGGCCGTCCTAAGTCGGCACCGGTTGACCATTGGTCTCGTTGGTTTATGTGTGGTCTTTTATATTTAATTTTTCTATGGTGTGATTTGGTGTCGCTTTTGCGTCTTTTCAGTGGGTGTCTGTTCTGTGTTGTTTTTCCTTTTTTGTTGTTTTTGTTTTTTTTTTGCATAGGGTGTTTTGGGGTTTTCAAGTTGCTGTGGGTGCTGCAACCTAGTGTTGTTGGAGATCCCCTCCTTTCTTTTAACTTTTCTATCAGTGCTACGTCCCCTTCATGGCTTTGCCATAGTTCATATTATTTCTATCAAGGAGTTATAGGGGACGTAGTCGGCGCGAAGCGCCGACGAAGTCGCCATCAAGATAGACGTGTGTACATGAATAAGCAAAAAAGCATGCATTTTCCCGTTTTTTTTTACAATTACCTTCGATTCAAAATTTGTGTGCACGGTTCATGCGGAAACGGCGAACGTTAGAGAAGACAGAAAGGTTACGAATGGAAATGCACATCACAGGCTGCCGATATTTATCTATCAAAAAATAAAAACCAACCTCTTGTTGTTTTTTATCGTACACACAGGGAAAGAAGAACAACAAACGGTCAGCTTTTATTTTTTATTTATTTTTTAAATAGATAAACATCGGCAGCTTGTGATGTTCATTATGACGTCGTTTTTTGAAACGTAAATGCGCGTGAAGTTTTGTGAACCGCATACATTAACAAACTTGTAAAAAATAAAGAGGGAAGATGCCTTTTGAACAGAGATTTAAACACGAAATGAAATATTCCATCGTACAGATCGTACTGCCGAACTGCACGCAACATGTAACAGATCGATTTCAGTCGAAACTACAGTTAGAAACGTGTGATAATCACAACCTACCTCGACATAACATTTCACTGCCACTGGTCATGGGCGGATCCAGAATTTTTTTTAAGGGCGGGTCCTAAAGTCCGAATTTTTTGAAGAGCAAAAAAAAAAAAGAAAAGAAAAAAAAAACCGCAAACGCAAGAAAGTAAAGTTTTATTGATCGATGATTATCAGTTCTGTCTCTAATTATTAATAAAACAGGTGATTGGAGAGCAATGGCGAGCTATCAGCTTAAAAACTTTTGAATTTTCTCATCATAGTAAGATTAAATTGATCGTCAGTTCTAATATGTAAATACAACAAATGGCGAGTCAGCGAAATTTATTTTATAGAATTGGAATAAAATCCACTATTCGTGTCTTTTTCAGTTTCTGTTCGTTTCCTTCGTGCCCTTGTTTATTGACCTAGGTGTAATGTATATGTGTTGTATATAGGAAAGCGCAGCATCATTTGAAAATAACGTACCAGTATGTAATAAATTCTGGCGAGCGGAAGCGAGCAAGAAAATTTTTGAAATACCGACGGCAAAATATGATCAAAATGAAAGATTTCTAATACAAATTCATGATATATTTTTCAAATATTATGACAACAAATGGGGAATTGGGACTTAATCTTAAGAAATATGCATATTAATAACAAAAATTTAGCAATGTTTCGAAAATTCCAGGGGGGGGTCCAGACCCCCCCGACCCCCCCTCTGGATCCGCGCTTGCTGGAGAAGAAGATGAATGACAAAAGTAGATCAAACATTCAACCTAAATTTTGAACGAATCTGATCCACTAATACCCGAATTTGCACAGTATACATCCTAAAAACTAATGGAACACATGGGTACCCACAAGTGGTACAAGTGCTGTACACACTACACAGAGTCGGTGCATGCACAGCCAGTCCTCGAAGTTCGTCTGACATGGTGCGTCATTGACTACGTCACATTGACATTTAGGTCACTCACACAGTGTACACGTGAACTCATAATTATGTCATGCAACTACAAGGAGCAATGGGGAATCGCCAAAGATATATATAGTTCATCGATGATCAAATTGACAATTTGAATTCCTTGGTGGATCTTTTTTTCCCTGTACATATGATAAATAACAACAAAGGGATGATTTTTATTTTTTAATAGATATAATTTAGTAAACATCGGCAACCTGTGGTTTCTCCTTGACTTGTACAGCTCTTTAATATCTCCAAAAATTGATTTCAAACATTTTTTTTTTTGGAATGTCACGTAAGTCGTCATTTATTTCAAGCTGGATTTATTATCATTATCATTTTTCTTGAAAAAGGTAGGGGGGGGGGTATTTTTTATCTATCATTCTTATTTATTTGTCTATCATATATTTATCTATAGCTACATCTCTTTATCTTCAAATATTGATTGATTTTTTTTCCATAATGACATGTCAAATCGTAATTTATTTCATGCTGGATCTACTATTATTTCATTTTCCCTTGGAAGGTTGGGGGGGGGGGGGGGGGCGGGTTAATTAATTCTTAAGCATGATTCGGCAAAGTATTTCGTCAGCCCTTTCATCTGTTTTTTTGTTTTTTTTTTTGGGGGGGGGGGGGGGGCGAGGTGTTCTCACTATGATAAGTTGATGAGAAATATCTCAAGTCAGTCATTTTTTTTTACCTAGAACACCCCCACCTTCCCTCTGCTACACGTAATAATGTTTCCCCACAATAATTTAATGCAAAGGCCATACTGAGCTTGGAATACTGGTCAACAGATATTGCAGACAGACACTTATGGAAAAGCAACAGATACATGTAACATAAGATTTTCATGAAACTTTGTGTTGTCCATGAATTGATAGGACAGCACGTTTTGGTTTTCAAGGTCAGAGCTTAATGTGTAGTGGTCCTCAACCTTTTCATTCATAATCATTCATTTAATTCATTCATTCATTCATTCAGATTATTCTTCACTTTCTCATTACATGAGATAATGACATGAATAATATAACGATCAATAGAATCAGTTTTTCATATACCTACATGCTAATGCAAAAGAAGTAAATTAAAATAGAGACAATAATATATAATTTCGCTTTTCAGGAGGCTAGTAAGAGCTTCATGTCATCATGCTGTTTTGTCCATGTGGTAGAGATTATGTGTGGTCTCTTATGTTTGATGTTTCTATGGTGTGAGTTGGTGTCCCTTTTTGCGTCTCTTTCTGTCGGTGTCCTGTTTTTTGTTTTGTTTTGTTGTTTTTTTTTTGTATTGGGTTTTGCTGTGGGTGCTGCAATCTAGTGTTGTTGGAGATCCTCTCCTTTCTTTTAACTTTTCTATCAGCGCTACGTCCCCTTCATGGCTTTGCCATAGTTCATATTATGTCTATAAGTCTTTGTTTCTATTCATCTGCCTGAATTGACACGTTGTGGGTCCCCTCCTTTAGTTTCAATAGCTTTGATAGGATGCTGTTTCTCATTGTGAATGGATAGGTATGTTATTTCGATAAGTGAAAATCAATTTCTATGCATTTTAGGGCAAAAAAAACAAACTCATCTATGTGCAAAATTACTTATTTCTGTGGGAAAAAATGATTGATTATTAAATCAAAGCAGGAGTAACGAGGCACTTCTGGAGCGAACTAAGCGGGAACGAACAATTCTTATCCGAATATGCTCTACATGTAAACAAACTCACGTGTTCCTGTTTGTCAGTAAATATGTCAAAGAGGTAAATTGTACATTTGTCTTGTGCTGTACATAACCTTACAAAGCTGTGATATCATTTGAAATTGTCAATCTATCCTTTATAGATATTTTCATCAATTGCATTTACTGTTTACATTGATTGCCTGTTGAAAGAGGAATTTCGCGCTATTAGTATTACTGTCCGCGCGGCTCACGTAGCTCACTTCAGAAACTGAATAAACGCGATTTTGACTACTTTGTGATGCAAAAATTTAAATGAACGTGATACAATTCAATAGATTTTAGTCATAAATTTTGGTATGTGTTATACAATGTATGATAGTGAGTACACCGAACCAAACTATATAGACAATACAAGTTTTAGATGGGCCATTTCCCATGCTTATTTTTTCCCGTGACGTCAAGACACTCTCCCTAGGCTCAATGTTAAACTTGGCGACATCATGCTAAAGTTTAACATTGAAAACCCCCTATCTAAAACTTATATGATATTGCATAAACCCTCGACCATGTAACATACAATGTGTACCAAAATTTACGACGAAGCGAGATCTATTCAACGACATAGATTTTATTTTAATTGTTGCATGACAAAGTTATCAAAATCTTGTTTATCCAGTTTCCGAAGTGAGCGGCACGGACAGTAGATCACTAGATGTTTATTATTACATACCACAGGTACCATACTTGAGCCAGAGAAATTTGTCTATTATCTCTACATATTTATTTTTCAATCACACACTCCTTTCGTTATGTTTGTAAAGCTGGAGAGAGAGAAAAGGGAGAAGAAGGTGTGCAACTTCTCCTGAGTATAATTTTTACAACAAAAGTAGGTCACATAGGTAACTTTCGGTATCATAATTGAACGACCTTATAGCTCCAAGCCTCCTCTGTCAACCCACACTGATCCTTCACTCCGAAGACCCCTTGTTACAGCTAGAGAGACACCAAAACTCACCTTCATACGCTTTTGTTGTGTCCTTTCATTTTCAAACGATTCACAACGCCAGAAGTAACATGTCTTGACGTCACACTACTATATGTGCCCTGATTCTGTTTATCTTGTGCATGCCTGACCCATATTTGTTGCGGGTCAGGCATGCGCCAAGTTACATGTTAACATGGGCTCTGACGGCAGTTGGTTTAGTCTCGCGCACGTGTGTAGCGAGACAGGCATGTGCCAGGCTAACTTATATGCAGTATCTGACCTATTTCCGGTGTTGTGAATCATTTGAAAAGGAAAGGACACAACAAAAGCATATGAAGTTGAGTTTTGGGGTCTCTCTAGCCGTAACAAGGCGTCTCTCGAGTGAAGGGTTGACAGAGGAAGCTTGGAGCTTCAAGGTCGTTCAATTATGATACCGAAATTTATTTTATAAATGAGCCAGCATAGATCTGAAGCGATCTACTTTGGTTGTAAAAATTATACTTGGGAGAAATTGCGCACCTTCTCCTTCCCCTTATTTCTCTCTCAGGGTTTACAAACATAACAAAAGGAGTGTGTGATTGAAAAAAATATATATATAGACGAATTTCTCTGACTCGAGTACCTGTGTTTCATACTTTTAAAATTTTCCAGGAAGTGTGAAGTATGTGATGAAGTAATTGCCAAATATACATGTCCACGCTGCCAAAAAAGGACTTGTTCATTATCATGTGTGAAGAAACATAAAGGAGAAACCAAGTGTGATGGAATTCGAGATAAAACTGCCTATTTACCAATGAAGGAATTCACAGATATAGCTCTTTTGAATGGTATTATAATATTTCATCATCATGCCTCTAAACTTGATATATTTGCTTATGGGTTTAATAAGAATTTTAGATGTGGGAAATATACTGCAGAACTTCATTCGTTACAATGGAATCTGGGACGTTAAACCCCAAAAGACCTTTCACCCTTAGACGTTTCGTCCTGAGATGTTTCGCTCTGATTTCTTATAGAGAATAAGTTAGTTTTACTGTTTGCACATAATTATTTATCTGATCTGATACATGTATATCTGATAGATGAATTTTACTGAAAAAATATAATTTGAAGAAAAACAATTCAGTATGCATACATGTAGATATATGTAAATTTTTGTCTCATTATGATCAGATTACAGATTTCTAGAAGAAGCAGGAAGAATAGCAGACAATTCTAAAAGAGATCCTAAAAAACGCAGAATTACACATGCTGGATATTTGAATCAGGTAACGTTAAAGCTTTTAAAAAATAACATACAAGTTACATCAACACATGTGTTTTACCCAGCTGTATTGTATACATGATTGTAGGATCCTTCTTGAAAAAGGAATTTAATCTTTCTTAAAGGAGGTGATCTAGTTTGTTATTGTTAGTTCATGAATCTCCTAAACAGAAATATTCCATAACTCACTCACAGTATAGTGTCAGATCATAAATTTGTCTTCAGTAGTCCCTATACAATGTACATGTATAACATTTTTGATTCAACAACTGACTTTCAGATTAAAAGAGCTGCTTTAAAAAGAGACATAAAGTTAAAGTTCCTTCCATTCCCAATGATGAGGAGAAAGAACAACACAACAACACTCTCAAACTATCAGTAAGTAATGAAAAGTCATATTGAAGTCTATATTAGTACAGTGATTATGTAGTCATCCTGAGATTAGTTTTACTACTTTTGGATTATAGAAATTGTTGTGGTCAAGTTTGCTCCTTAAAAAAAGCTGGTGCAAAAGACCATACAAAGCATATTTCAGATAGAGCTTTGTTTAAAAAAAATGTCTTCAAAGAGCTACATGTAGCGCATCAAAGCAAAAAAGAAAAATTCTGGGTGGGCATGTCCATCTGTTTGTCTATCCAAGTTCAAATTATGCCCAACAGTTTTCATTAGAATTTGATTATACTTCACTAATGCATGTACGTTTGTTAGGCTAGGTCTTTTGCTAAAAGGTCATCCAAGGCCATTTATTAAATTTTTCTTACAGTGGAAGTATTTTTTTCATCATAATTTTGGTGCATCAGTAACTTTAATAGATTTAAGTATATGTTTATTAAGGATGATTATGTTATGTAACAATATTTTCTTTGTACATGTAGTTATGGTGACATTTTGTGGCATGTAGAGCTTGTCTTTCCGGAGGCTGAAGCAAAGTACACAGAATCAAGGTATACATAAGTACTCCAAAATCACTAGTCTGAAAGTACATGTAGTTGATAAATTCTATATTTGTAAGCATGTATAATTATTTGACATATTTATCCAATTGCAGGCTTTCTACTGTTCCTACTTTTTCCTGCTATTTCCTACTTTTCCTACTTTTTTATTTTGATCCTATTTTTTCCTACTTTTTCTTCAAAACCTCCTACCATTCCTACTTCTTCATCTCAAAAGTGAAAAATTACTTGCTTCACTTGTCCATCGACATCGGATTCAAAGTTTTTGAAAATTTCAGGCTCACTTCGCTTGCCCATTCTGTATATTTTACATGAAAAATCAGTCTGCCTTTATTTCTCTCTGTGATTTCCTCAAAGATGAACATTACCAGTCTACAATCATTGCTTACTTTGATTTGTGTGTCATACTTACATAAATTGTCGCTAAAAGTGATAGAAAATTTCCTACTTTTCCCCTGTTAATTCCTACATTTTCCTATTTTTCTCCTACTTTTTTCATTGACTACTCCTACTTTTTTCCTACTTTTTCATCAAGGTAGAGTAGAAAGCCTGCAATTGAAAAATAAAAATGTCTAGTAAAAAATAAAAATGTCTAGTGAGGTGTTCAGTATTGTAAAAAATCTTTATGAATATTTACATAAACTAAGATAGAGATCTAAGATATGGTACACTGTCATTATCGTGTCTGTTTGTTAGTCCGCCCAAGTCCAAAACTTGAACCTTTAGGATAACTTCTAATCTGTTGTTTATAGCAAGACTTTAATCTTTGATGCCAGCATTTGACCTTGTGACCTTGCTTGAGTTATGACTAACTCTATCATAACAAGGTAACTGTTAGCAGGGCATAGTGTTGCACAATTACATCTTGTTTTATATATAGAATAAGTGTCTTAATTTGTGTTTAGCATATCTGTAAAAAAAAAAAACACAAATGATTACATTTATTCTATATATATGCACCACAGTTGTCCGTTTCATTCTTGTTTTCTGAAATATATTCATGTCACTGCGAGTACAGTTTGCAGGTTGGAACAGCCGTCGCAGCATGTTTCTATAGATCTTATGTATTGTGACATCACGAGCATTTTCATATAATAATTTTCACACTCTTTGGCCACATAGCATTGTTTAGACTGAGGATCACTGACAAGGGTTAAGTACCTGAAATGTGCATGTCTGGTCCGTGCTGCAAATTGATCTGTTCTTAATTGATGCTATTGAATTTGAAGACCTTTAACATACAAGCACATTCCTTTCAATAGTTTCATCTCAGGGAATTACATTGATTGTGCATATATATTTCAATTTATACCATGAATTCACATTTTGCTCACATCTTGAATTTAATTTTCCTACTACAGGGTAAATGAAAATACAACATTACAAGACATATTGAGGGGATATATCCATCCTACAGAGTCGGACCCGGTTAAACGACAGAAGCTGAAATCGTACTGTGTCACTGGATCTGAGGATTATAAAGTATTCCTCAGGAAGGAGAGATCCCCAGCCAATGATGTTAGGTAAGGGAATCTCTTATGGGACAAGAGGGATAACTCTAACACATAAACCTGTGCTTATTACAAACATGTATGTACTGTAAAGAGAACTTTAAACTATTCTAAGCTATAGTGGTTGAAGACCAAAATTATAAAAGCAATTTAATGGCTCTGTGGTCTAGTTGTGCACCCAATTTTTTGTTTAAGTCCCTTGGGTGGTAATTTTCTCTTCTCTCACTCTTTGTAATCCTGTGTTCTAGTTGTTCACCTGATTTTCATTGAGCATCTGTCTATCAGTGACTAAGGGCCTGTGTTTGAAAGTAACACCCAAGATCTTAGATTGGAGAGTTAAGAAAACAAGGAGAACCATGTTTTTAGCTCACCTGAGCCATAGGCTCAAGTGAGCTATTGTCATAGTGTTGCGTCTGTCGTCGTCGTTGTCCGTCGTCGTAAACTTTTCACATTTTAAACTTCTTCTCCAGAACGGCTGAAGGGATTTTGATGAAACTTGGTAGGTATGAAGTACTCATGGTCCCCTACAAGTGTTGTTGTTTTTCGTCCGGATCTGTCAACAGGTGGCGCCACCACAGCCAAAAGTAGGTCACAGGGGGTACCCTCCTTTGACAAACTTCTTCTTCAGAACCGAAGCATGTATCGACAAACCGAAAGCATCAGGATGATCTAGAGAGATGTCTTAAGAAGTGTTGTTATTTTTGGTTCCACTTCGAAGTCAAATTTTTGACGCGTTTTTGACGTCTTTTCGGACTTAGTAAGAAATGCACATTTTTGCACTATTTCTTTAAATAACTCAATGAGTGTATGATTTTTCACACTCATTTACTACATATTTATCATATTTAACTTACTTAATGCTTTGATATGTATTTTATGCTTAAATTTTATTTTTTTTATTTTTTATGAATTTTTTTCTTATGTAAAAAGGAAGGGGGGGGGGTGATTTTCATACATTTTCTGCTTCTTTTCTATAACCACTCTTCAGATTGTCATGACAATTTGTAGGTATGAGGTACTCATGCATGGTACCCTAAAAGTGAAAGAATTATGTCAAGATATCCACTTTTGGATTTTTAAAGAATATTTTTTAAGATTGTACATAGGTATAATGTATGTTTTCCATGCCCAATGGACCCATGGGGAGTGGCTTCCCGGCGGGACCCCAACAATTTTTATGCCCCCGGAATCAAAGATTCGGGGGCATATAGTTTTTGGCCTGTCCGTCTGTTTGTCTGTTTGTCTGTTTATCTGTTTGTCTGTTTGTCTGTTTGTCTGTCTGTTTGTCCGAAAAACTTTAACATTGGACATAACTTTTGAATGGGAAGTGATAGGGCTTTCATATTTCACATGTGTATTCCTTGTGACAAGACCTTTCCATTGATACCAAAATTTTTGACCTCGTGACCTTGACCTTGACCTTTGACCTACTTTTCAAAAACTTTAACATTGGGCATAACTTTTGAATGGGAAGTGATAGGGCTTTCATATTTCACATGTGTATTCCTTGTGACAAGACCTTTCCATTGATACCAAAATTTTTGACCTCGTGACCTTGACCTTGACCTTTGACCTACTTTTCAAAAACTTTAACATTGGGCATAACTTTTGAATGGGAAGTGATAGGGCTTTCATATTTCACATGTGTATTCCTTGTGACAAGACCTTTCCATTGATACCAAAATTTTTGACCTCGTGACCTTGACCTTGACCTTTGACCTACTTTTCAAAAACTTTAACATTGGGCATAACTTTTGAATGGGAAGTGATAGGGCTTTCATATTTCACATGTGTATTCCTTGTGACAAGACCTGTCCATTGATACCAAAATTTTTGACCTCATGACCTTGACCTTGACCTTTGACCTACTTTTCAAAAACTTTAACATTGGGCATAACTTTTGAATGGGAAGTGATAGGGCTTTCATATTTCACATGTGTATTCCTTGTGACAAGACCTTTCCATTGATACCAAAATTTTTGACCTGGTGACCTTGACCTTTGACCTTTGACCGTCTTTTCAAAAACTTTAACATTGAGCATAACTTTTGAATGGGAAGTGATAGGGCTTTCATATTTCACATGTGTATTCCTTGTGACAAGACCTTTCCATTGATACCAAAATTTTTGACCTTGTGACCTTGACCTTGACCTGTGACCTACTTTTCAAAATGTTTAACATTGGGCATAACTTTTGAATGGGAAGTGATAGGGCTTTCATATTTCACATGTGTGTTCCTTGTGACAAGACCTTTCCATTGATACCAAATTTTTTGACCTCGTGACCTTGACCTTGACCTTTGACCTACTTTTCAAAAACTTTAACATTGGGCATAACTTTTGAATGGGAAGTGATAGGGCTTTCATATTTCACATGTGTATTCCTTGTGACAAGAACTTTTCATTGATACCAACATTTATGACCTCATGACCTTGACCTTGACCTTTGACCTACTTTTCAAAAACTTTAACATTTGGCATAACTTTTGAATGGTAAGTGATAGGGCTTTCATATTTCATATGTGTATTCCTTGTGACAAGACCTTTGCATTGATACCAAAATTTTTGACCTCGTGACCTTGACCTTTGACCTTTTAACCCAGTGACCTCACATACATGTACTTAACAGAAAATAGTGTTCATACTAACAAAGATGCCACCGGGGGCATTCGTGTTTCACAAACACAGGCTTTATTTTTTCCCTTTTTCAGTTTTTTTTCTCTTTTTATTTTTATATTTATCGCTAGAAATGAAACTGTGAAAGAATTTTGTCGAAATATCAACTTTTAGATTTTTAATGATTTTTTAAATAAGACAAGCTATAGCTAGTTTGGCTTTGTGTACTTATTTTCATACTTCGAATTAACTTGGCCACATACGCTATCAAATATACTCTGAATTTATTTTTAAGATGTTGACTTTTTGTGTCGCCTGCGAAGCACAGCGACACTTAGGGATCACTTTGTCCGTTGTTCGTCTGTCCGTCCCTCCGTCTGTCCGTCTGTCTGTCACACTTGGGTGTCACACCCCATAACTTTTGATTGGTAAGTGATAGGGCTTTGATATTTCACATGTGTATTCCTTGTGACAAGACCTTTATACACATATCATAATTTTTGACCTTGTGACCTTGACCTAGATATTTGACCTACTTTTCTAAAAATCTAATATTGGCTATATCTCTTGATTGATTAGTGATAGGGCTTTGATATTTCACATGTGTATTCCTTGTGATTAGACCTTTCTACACATATAATGTTTGACCTTGTGACCTTGATCTAGATATTTGACCTACTTTTCTAAAAATCTAATATTGGCTATATCTCTTGATTGGCAAGTGATAGGGCTTTGATATTTCACATGTGTAATCTTTGTGACAAGACCTTTCTACACAAACCATATTTTTTTACTTCGTGACCTTGACCTAGATATTTGACCTACTTTTCAAAAAATCTAAGATTGGCTATATCTTTTGATTGGTAAGTGATAGGGCTTTGATATTTCACATGTGTATTTCTTGTGACAAGCCCTTTTTTTCACATACTATATTTTTTAACCTTAAAACCTTGACCTAGATATTTGACCTACTTTTTTAAAAAAAACTAAGATTGGCTATATCTATTGATTGGCAAGAGATAGGGCTTTGATATTTCTCTTGTGTATTCCTTTTGACAATACCTTTCTACAAATACCATAATTTTGACCTCATGACCTTGACCTAGATATTTGACCTACTTTTCAGAAAAATTAAGATTTGCTATATCTTTTGATTGGTAAGTGATAGAGCTTTGATATTTCATATGTGTATTCCTTCTTGTGACAAGGCCTTTCTACACATATCATAACTTTTGACCTCATGACCTTGACCTAGATATTTGACCTACTTTTCAAAAAATCTTAGATTGGCTATTTCTTTTGATTGCTGAGTGATAGGCTTTGATATTTCACATGTGCATTCCATGTGACAAGACCTTTCTTCACATACCATCATTTTTTACCTCGTGCACTTGCCCTATATATTTGACCTACTTTTCAACAAATCTATGATTTGCTATATCTTTTGAGTGGTAAGTGATAGGGCTTTGATATTTCACATTTGTATTCCTTATGAAAAGACCTTTCTAAACATTCCATAATTATGTCTTATGTCTCCCCCCCAACGGGGAGGAGACATATTGGTTTTGCCTTCGTCGTCCGTCTGTCTGTCCGTCTGTCTGTCTGTCCGTCTGTCCGTCTGTCACACATCGTGTCCGGGCTATATCTCCTGAACCGTTTGCCCGATCACTTTCATATTGTAGTATGTTGTTGCTTATGACCCGTAGGTTTCACATCACCTTGACCCAAGGTCATGTGACCAAGGTCAAGGTCACTTAGTGCATTTTTAATTAAATTATGCATACATTCCTGTCCGGGCTATATCTCTTGAACCCTTTGCCGGATCACTTTCATATTTAGGTATGTTGTTGCTTATGACCCGAAGGTTTCACATCACCTTGACCCAAGGTCATGTGACCAAGGTCAAGGTCACTTAGTGCATTTTTAATTAAATTATGCATACATTCCTGTCCGGGCTATATCTCTTGAACCCTTTGCCGGATCACTTTCATATTTAAGTATGTTGTTGCTTATGACCTGAAGGTTTCACATCACCTTGACCCAAGGTCATGTGACCAAGGTCAAGGTCACTTAGTGCATTTTTAATGAAATTATGCATACATTCCTGTCCGGGCTATATCTCTTGAACCGTTTGCCGGATCACTTTAATATTTTAGTATGTTGTTGCTTATGACCTGTAGGTTTCACATCACCTTGACCCAAGGTCATGTGACCAAGGTCAAGGTCACTTAGTGCATTTTTAATTAAATTATGCATACATTCCTGTCCGGGCTATATCTCTTGAACCCTTTGCCGGATCACTTTCATATTTAAGTATGTTGTTGCTTATGACCCGTAAGTTTCACATCACCTTGACCCAAGGTCATGTGACCAAGGTCAAGGTCACTTAGTGCATTTTTAATGGAACTGTACATACATTCCAGTCCGTGCTATATCCCTTGAACCGTTTGCCGGATCTTTTTCATATTGTAGTATGTTGTTGCTTATGACCCGTAGGTTTCACATCACCCTGACCCAAGGTCATGTGACCAAGGTCAAGGTCACTTAGTGCATTTTTAATGAAATTATGCATACATTCCTGTCCGGGCTATATCTCTTGAACCATCTGCTGGATCACTTTCATATCTAAGTTTGTTGTTGCTTATGACCCGTAGGTTTCACATCACCTTGACCCAAGGTCATGTGACCAAGGTCAAGGTCAGTTAGTGCATTTTTAATGATATTGTGCATACATTCTTGTCCGGGCTATATCTCTTGAACCGTTTGCCGGATCACTTTCATATTTTAGTTTGTTGTTGCTTATCACGTAAAAGTTTCACATCACGTTGACTCAAGGTCATGTGACCAAAGTCAAGGTCAATTAGTATATTTTAAAAGAAATTGTATTTGTTACATGTATTATGTCCAGGCTTAATCTTTTGAACCGTGATTGGATCACATAATATTTTAG
This sequence comes from Pinctada fucata, assembly GCA_028142955.1. Classification (NCBI taxonomy): domain Eukaryota; kingdom Metazoa; phylum Mollusca; class Bivalvia; order Pterioida; family Pteriidae; genus Pinctada; species Pinctada fucata. Next base: position 48,887,186 of record AP027109.1, read on the forward strand.
TATGATGGTGCTGATGACCCAAAGGTTTCACACCTCCTTGATCAAAGGTCATATGACTAAGGTCAAGTATTACATTTTTTAATGAAATTGTAAATGCTATTGAGTCTGTGCTATATCTGTGTAATTGTATACTGGATCACTCTTATACTATAGTATGCTGTTGCTCAGGATTGGAGGGTTTCTTATCATCTTGACCCAAGGTCATGTGCCGAAGGTCAAGATCATTTAGTTCTTTTTAATGAAATTGCACATACTAATATTGTCTGGGCTATATCTCCTGAACCCTTCTTACAATTGTTTTCATATTTTAGTATGTTGTTTCTAAGGACTAAATGTTTCTTATCACATTGTCCCAACGTCACATGGTTAAGGTAGCTTCTTACTTTGGTAATGAAGTTGTATATGCTAAGCATGTCCAGGCTGAAATTGTCTATGCTAATAATGTTTAGGCTTTATATTTTGAACCGTGTATCCAATCACTAATTCAGTTTTTTGTTGCTCATGATCCATACAATGTTAAACGTCTTCAAATTCAATAGCATCATTTAAAAGCAGATAAGTTTGCGGCACGGACCAGACATGCATGTTTCGGGTACTTAACCCTCGTCAGTGAGTGTAGGTTTCAGATCACCTATATCCAAGGTCATGTGACCAAAGTCAATTTCTTTAAATATGCTTATAATGAAATTGTATATGCCAATCATGTTTGGCCTTTACCTCAAACAATGTAATGAATCACTTTCATGTTTTAGTACGATGTTGCCCATGACTCAAAGGTTTCACATCATTTTGCGTTTTGGCCTAAGGTCAAAGTAACTTAGAGGGAGGGGGGAGACATCTGTTTTTTTATGAAAAACATTTTGTTTAATTTTTAACTTAGTGACCTTGCCCTTGATATTTGACCTAATTTCAATAAAAAAAAAATCCGCTACGCAGGCGACACAAGCATTCCTTGGATTGCTTTTTTTTCATACATGCATATTTCAGAACAATTTCCCTATTTAATGATAATTTTCTCTGTCTTATTTCTGTATCTATGGTAAACATAGTCGCCATATATCTTCTGTTACAGATTTGATTGGTTCAATACCTCCTTGCCCCTTTAGTAGGGGTAACTACAGGAAATAAAAAGGTGCACACTAAAAATTTTGACTGACTTGAAATGCCCGGAAGTCTGTAAAATTGGTCTTTTTTGATTGCGAATCTTTGGCATGCATAAAAATGTAAAGAAAAGGGGGGGGGGTCATGCATGTCCTTTTTTCGCAAATTTCACTTTTTTTACAGGAACTCTGCGTCCTCATCGAAAATGTTCCGAATTTTGCATATTTTCAAACCTATCTGTAGATTGCATAAAAGACAGGATCAAGTTCGAAGTTAAATTTATCACGACTATTGATTCAATATGCTAAAAATACATTTCCAAGCGCCGCATTTCAGCATATTTACCGAAAATAATTTGTCCAAGTGGCTTCACTGGGTCATGAGGTTTGATACACCGTACACTGCTGTTTGGAAAATAAATTGGCTCAATTTCTGCACAACTCACTTGAATTAATATTGTCCGCTAACAACTTGTCTGTGTTAATTGGATTAACACGATTTTGACTGTACGTTACATGTATTAAGATGAAATCAATACTATTCAAAAGCTCTCATTCATAGATTTCTGTATAATTTAATATGAATAAAGGCAAAACCGAAAAGTCTTTGTTTTTTATGCTTCCGGAATCAAAGATACGGGGGCATATAGTTTTTGGCCTGTCCGTCTGTCTGTTTGTCCGAAAAACTTTACATTGGGCATAACTTTTGAATGGAAGGTGATAGAGCTTTCATATTTCACATGTGTATTCCTTGTGACAATACCTTTCCATTGATACCAAAATTTTTGACCTCGTGACCTTGACCTTGACCTTTGACCTACTTTTCAAAAACTTTAACATTGGGCATAACTTTTGAATGGTTAGTGATAGGGCTTTCATATTGTACATGTGTATTCTTTGTGACAAGATCTTTCCATTGATACCAACATTACTCTGACCATGACCTCTCACATACTTAACAGAAAATGGTGTTTTTACCAACAAAGATGCCACCGCGGGGCATTCGTGTTTCACAAACACAGGCTTTATTATTTTCTGGCATACTAGCTATTAATAATGAAAGATTTGGTGTTCAATTTTAAATAAACTTAATTTATGAAATCATTTCATTGTTTTATTCTGTTTCTGTTGCACATTAATGTGGAATTTTACAAAATGATTTTATTTTTGATCTTGCATAATCGAACTATACTAGCTGGGCATATGACTTTGGATCGCATAATCCATCTTTTCAAATCAGTAAAAAAGTTGTTGTTTTGAAATGTGACTATTTTCTCTTGTTTGTACTTTTAAAGGTTGTCTGAAAAAAAACTTGTCTGCATCCGGCAAAAATCTTGTTAGAAAGGTTGTGGGCTAAAATCCTGGTACTGGCACTATCAGTATTCAATGTCAGTATGTCAATTAGAGCGTGCATGGGTATCAGGTGAGCGTTGTGCCCCCTGGGGCTCTTGTTATAATCTGTGTTTTGTTTTTCAGGTATTATGAGCTTGACAAAGAGAAGAGTTTAGCTGATAATCTGTCTGAAAAGGAATTAATAGAGTATCCAACCCTATACGTGGTGCTTCCCAAGAATTACCACCTGTACCCTACTTCAGGTAACTTGAACATATTTATCTTATACTCGAACCTCAACCCCCTCCCCCCCCCCCCCCCCCAAAAAAAAAAAATAATAGGGGCAGAAATTACACTAGACTCAAGTTATCTGTCTGTCCGTCTCTCAAAGACAGACATGTACATGTATGCACTAAAGATCTGAAACTTTCAAGTCAGCTGCTTCTAAAGATGATTTGACAAAACTGTGCATCCATACATATATATCTTGACCTCCTAATTCTTTATTTATTACAGATGAAGTGTCCACATCCTCCTCTTCCTCATCATCATCAAAAGACGAAAGCAATGATGACATCATATCAAACTCAGAAAATATGAAACACACTGTTACAAATGTCTTAGTAAATGATTAGTATCTGAAATATTTGTCTGTCTGTCTGAAATCTACATTGAAACAGTTGATTATACCTTCACCATTTTAATGTTGATGGAGGCGGCGGCTATTGTCTGTATGGCAAAAGAGAAAAGTACAAAATTGCAAGCGAAGATCTTCTTGCTACTTCTCTCTCCTGATTTTCGCAAAGGTCTTAAAAAGGCATTTCTCCGGTTCTCTCATCTAAAAGACTTCCTCATTACAATATCTGAGCCAACATGAGGCATTAATTCTCACTCTATTTATCTTGGGTCTGATTTTCAGAATTGGACCTCGACTTTGAATTTTCTGCTTTTAAAGTTAGGGAGATTATGCACTGAATCATTATTTGAATCTGTGAGTACTTACATTGAGTTCATACAGACCAACTCCTATCCCTGACACTGCTCCTGAACCAGCCAAACCAACAAAATGTATTCTCCCTATGTTACTTTGTATCTTACATGTAAGTTTGTACTTACATTGAGTTCGTACAGGCCCACGCCTATCCCTGACACTGCTCCTGAACCAACAATGAAAAGAAAATGCAGCAAATTACACTTCCATGAAAATTCAATGTGCAAGATTAGCTATCTAATCTTTAATAGGTTTTACTTTGACTCTGAACCATGTGGAAAAATGGAATTTCGAATCAAACAACAAACAAATTGTAATGCATGTTATGTTATGGTAATGTGAAGGACAAAGTATTTTATGTGGTTAGTAGCATTGATAGTATGAATCTGTATTGTCACACAACAGACTGATACTACATTATAGAGAGACCGTTCACATACATTTTATCTTGTCCGATATACATTATCCTTTATTGCTTGTGCGTAGATGTAGGTAACTGTTCTAATCATCCCTTCAAAATTCTTTTGCGGAGGGAATATTATAGCATTTCTTCCTTGTGTGTGTGGTTTTTTTTTGTGATCAGGTTGTTGTTAACAGCATAGAAGACATAGAAACATCAAACCTTCAACAGATTTTCAACAGATTTTTCAAGTCAATGGTCAAGGTCACAAGGGACTCGGGCTGAAACAAAAACAAGATAAAAGGCAAAGATTAAAGAATAGAGTCATAAAAAAACCCACAAATATTCCCTGCTGTGCAGAGGATGAACCCCATTCATTTACAAGGTCAAGGTCACTATTGTGAATAGCGTAGACGAAGGCATCGTCGAAGGATTCTAAAACCTTTCTGAAAGAGGATGAACCCTATTTATTATCAAGGTCAAGGTCCCTGTGAGCCTATGCTGTAAAACATTGTATCTGTAACTATCCTCTGAAGATCAGATACAAATTGAGATTTAACAAGTCTCTGTGACATTTGATCTCTAGGCGCATCAGAATGGTATCGACGAAAGATAAAACGTATCGAGTTTCAAAATTTAAAGTGATTTGTATTGTTCAACGTTCCATTCTTATCCGCACCTTTTAGAACCATATTATGCATGCTTTAAAAAAGTAATGGGGTAATAATAGAGACCCTTCTTGCTTAGTGTGTAATGATAATCAAGGAGCTATCCGGTTTTTAAATCACCACGTGTGCATTTTGTTTCGAATATCAATACATATTTGAGAATTTATAATTACTGCTTACTACTATATTTACTGTTACAATGCCTACTCTTAAGATATTTTTGCCAGTTATAAAGAGTTGGAGACCGTGGGAAAGCTCAATGTCAATTAATCCTTGTTGAAAGCAACCGATATTGGTAAAGAAGATGTTTTTAATCAGCACTGTATTTAAGTTGCGCAAAATTTACAATTTTTTTTTTATTCTCCCCGAAAAAGTTCGGGAGAGTATATAGTTGCCGTTGTGTCCGTCCGTCCAAGCTCATCTCCTGAACCCTACATCTCCCCCACAAATGTTCATTAGGTCATACCCTTCCAGGCAAAAGGTCACCGAGAAAAGGAATTGGGGCGTTACGCATAATTTCTAAGAGATGTAAAGATATATAGGCTGCTTAGAATTATTGGGATAGTTCTTTCAGGACAAAGCTAACTGAAGGTCATTCATCAAAGGTTAAGGTCATTATCAGACTAAAAGTAGTTTTTTGTGTTTTTAAAACATTTCAGAAATTCATTAAAAATCTATTTCTATATGAAATAGAGTGAAACTCGGCCGGATATTTTGAAAATACATATTCTTTTAAAGAATATGGTACAGACTTTGAGATTCCTTATTGGGTTGATGAGAAAGTGTGTACCAAAACAAAAACAAAAACAAGGGGGGTTACACATAGTTTTATGGGGATAAATTGTTCAAACTCCACAGATTATATTGCAGGATGTTGGCTTCGGGATTTGAATGTTGTATTTTGGTTAAAAGGTTATATATAATGTTAACAATATACTTCCAGACATCGTCAATTTCAGATAATTTCCTGAAAGGTCAAAGACACTCAGAAAATGTACTTTTGGTATTAAAATTGCTGTGTTCGGGGAACATCCATCAGTTTTACTGATTTTGTCTCTATATTTGTTGTGTATTATTATTTATTTATTTATTTATTTATTTATATGTTATATTTTTTTTTTACTGATCTTGGAGTTGAGGATGAGTATCCTAATATTCTCAGTTTAGTTCTTAGAGTTCTCACCTCTGACAGACTTCCCTGAAAAATTCTTCATGACATGCTTTATAGAATAAGCTATTTACATGTATGATTAAAATCTTTCATGATATTATTTAATTTGATCATAAGCGTTCCTCTATGGAATTTTAGTTATAAGGTTTTCAATATGTCGTTACGTGGATCAGTAACATTACAGGCATATTCTATAGATTTTTAAGTGATAAGAAACTTGTCTAGATCAAATGTCAAAGACACCTATGTTTGTATAGATTTTTTACAGTAATAATGACAGTGCTAGATTATACGCACATTGGACATATATTCCAAAACAATGAAAAATTTGGCACTCTTACCAAGAGCGCGTAAAGTAAGGAGTACCCTGTCTTGGTTGCTAAGGAGGTTCGCGCCTAGCTACGGATGTACTTCGTTCGCAAAATTTGATATGGTCACGGATAGCCGAGTCGGATATGTGATAGGTTATCAAATTTAAACTTTAATTGTTTTAGAATAGGGTGAGATATATATTATACCTCGATAACTCTCGGGAAAACTTAAAAATAAGTTAAAACACAAAAAAGGCGTAAAAATAACTTTTAAAATGTTCAAAATTCGCACTTAAAATATCGACTTCACAATTTTTTTTTAAAAATCTTCTGTTAACTTTGACGCATTTTATGAATAAGAATTTCCTTACATTGTTTTAAATATATTTAGATCTTATCGTTAAAAACTCGGATCAATACAGTGCAAAGGGACGCCTTGCATTTGCCACCACATCAAACTGTATCGAGATTTTGGACCAGTATCAACTATTATTTTTTGTGTATAACACCACGACAGGGGCATATTAACAAGTTAGAGACCAATTATTAGTGGATGCGATTTAAATACACCGACTATCGGATTTGTATTAGATTTTGGACCAAGCACCCTAATAGTATTTCGGAGGATTAAGGCAATCAAGAAATCTCTGCGTAACCGAGAAATAAACGAATATTATTAATAGTCGTGTCTGAAATTTTCATGATATAAATATGTTTTCTTTGTGTGAATTCCTGTGAAATGAACTTGGAGAAAAATAGAAGTGAAGAGTATTTAAGTTAGATATCATGGCAACTGCTGATGTCGTCCGTTCGTTCGAAATCCCGGACGCTATACCCCCGGGTAACTGGTTAGCCCACAAACTCCGCCTAGTTAATATGCAGAGTGAGGGATTGTTACCCGAGTCCCGAGGGTCCCGCCGCTCATATGAAAAGTATAACACTGTAACCCACAAAGATTACATCCCTCCACAAGATGGACTCATGCCCGAGGAACCAGACCTTAATCAAGAGGTAGGCAATTATACTTTACGATTTTATATTAAAATTTAATTTGCGCTATATATTGTGTTCTTAAAACATTTTACCGTCATAATCTTTCTTTAATTTGCAAGAAGGATGTACCTTTGACAGCTCTTTTATTGCCTTACAGTATCTTTGTACAGGAAGATAGTATTTTATTCAGGGAGGGGGACACACTCATGTAATCCAGATAGCCACTACATTCTTCGTAATGAAGTGCACCCGTCTCACCAGGCTGTCTTTTTTTTTGTGGTTGTTAAGATACGATGCATTGTTTCCTTCAATTTATCGTTTAATGTTTAATTAGATAAAACTTAAACAAGTGTTCTCCTATTAGAGAAAAATAGTATATTTTTGTGTGATTCCGAGATCTCCTCTCGACATGGTATGCAAGTCTGTAAAGAATACATGACTGTGCATATTCATTCCAAATGCACTGTCGATGTTTTACATGTAGAATGCACACTGAAGACATGTCCGTATATAATTAATTTTCCCAAAACCATGATACAAATAAGGCCTGCATGTAACTCTCAGCATGAAGACTCGTACGCTCTTCATAGATTACATACAGATCACATGGGGTTTTTTTTTAATCTTGAGGTTTTCAGAAATATTTTTTTTCAGTTTTGTTATTATACCTAACACATTGAAGTAATATAGTGCACGCATGAGAATTGTGTACACTTCATAATGGTAAGTCTTTACATTTTGAATAATTAACGTGATTAACCAAACTAGAAACATTTAAACACACCTTTGTGTTCGTATAGTCTTACTAGTCCCCTAAATAACTTACAGCACAATTTCGGTAATGATTTGCGAAACGAAGAAAAATGAAAGAGTTTTAACATTATTCCAATGAAAGAAATGGTCCAATTTACCCCATTTTTTAAGTCATTATCCAAGTCTATACATAAAGAGAAGTGGGGCAACCTTGACTCAAATATTCGAGAGAGATTATGTAAAGTTACATTTCCATCTTTATGGTAAAACAATGATATTTTAAGTTAAGCATTTTTACTTCCGTAATCAGGTACGAGAGCGTGTAGCTTTTGGTCTGTGTGTCCGTTCGTCCGTCTGTCTAGCCTACCGTCTCTCTGTTTGTATTCAAATATACTTTTTGTCTGGGTCCGGTTGCTCCGCCACTTTTGGTTTGTGTCCTTGATTTACTTGTGTCGCCTGCAACCACAAGAGGGTCATATAGGGATAACTTAGAATGCTATTTTGACATATTTAGCTAAGCTTTGTAGATTATGTTAGTTTGGTTCTGAAACCAGTGACGCAATGGTTGCACGGGGAGGCATTCATCTAGGGTTCATGGGTTTTAGGCCGTTCCCCGAGGGGTCAATGATTACTTTACTCCGAGTACTTCGGTTTCCTTTTAAAAACGGTTTGGTTAAGCCCTGGTCACAACCTGCCGTGCGTGCTTTGGGGAGGCTACGTGCGCAACGTTTTTCTGAAGACGCAAGGAAGGAAGTGGCACATGTGGAGAAATGATGCCACTTCTCTCAGTCACGTGACGAAGTTCGGCGAAACTCCCATTAAAATCAGTTAGTAGCTTTTCTCCGTAAAATCTTCGTTTTATTTAATTTCTGTTATTCATATTATTTTCAATTTGTTATGTAACGATGATTCATGACCTATTTTCAATTCTATAAGAAAACATAATAATTTGATACTAGAAAATAGAGGAAATTTCGTAGAAAGAAGGAATTTTTAAAATATGTGGGAACCGCCAAAATCGGTTATCCGAAAAAACGACGATACCTGACTTCAACTATTTGTTATGAACTTTCAGTCGCGATGCCCGGAACACGAATTATTAAACTAGAAACCTAATAAAACGGACATTGAAGTTGCCAAAACTCGCCAAATCATGCTGTCTTCCTATGAAATTACTGTACAGCCTATGGACAGAATCTTACTAATTTTCAAATCATGTGGGAACCGCGAATTTAACACGGAAAATAAAGTTTTTTACATCAACTTCTTCAGAAAATAGCGGAGTATCATATCCAATGCCCGGAAGCCGTTTAACAATCTTAGTTACAGTGAAGCCCATATACGACAATAGTAATTTCAAATCTGGCTGCGAGCCATGACGCGATGTCAGAGTGGCATTATTTCTCCGTATGAAGAGCGAAAAGAGTGCGCTAACGCACGTGGCACGTACGGAGTGGTTACATGCATTATACGATATGCTGCGTACATAGTAAAGTTGCGTTCTTTCCCCGTACGTCTTTTGTGTCATCGTAAGGATGTCACACTTACGCGTACTGCTTACGCACGGAGTCCATACTTCCTTACGTGCCCAAGTGCGTTGTACGTACTTACAATGTAAATACAATGTGCGTGTCGTAAGACTTGATGCATCAGTAATCCGGAGCGGGCACGCAGACCGAATGCTTACATTAAAACTGCTACGTCCTGTCTGCATGCTCCCAACTCCGTACAGAGATCGTACGGAACACGTAGTGCTTACGCACCGACCGCGTACGGATCCTCAAAGTTTGCCCACGCCACGTACTTGCAACGCACGGCGTGTTGTGACCTCCGCTTTACTGACATTTCACATGATGGATTAATGTGATGTTTTGGTAATCTTGTATTGTATTTTTGGAAAGACGATCATGGTGTTTAATTATTTTGATGCCAAAGACTCTCCCAGCCTACTTGTATTTCTATAGGAATGCTCCTAAAAATGTGAACTTCTTGCATCCATCCAACCATACATCCATCCATCCATTCATCAATTTGGAAAAAAAATTGTACTAGACATGGCTTCTTTAAAAATGGATTAAAGATAAAATGTTCATATTTCAAATGTGTATCCGTTTTTGTAACGAGGTTTTCTCTATCAATATCAAAATTTGTTACCTTGTGATCTTGATCTTGGCTTTTAACAGGGGCACAGTGCTAACACAATTTGGTCAACGTTTTATTTCGATTTATAGATAGCAATGTCAAAATTTACGAAAAAGATTAAAACCAGATTTTCGTGAAACATTATACATGGCTGTATTTTCGAATACTTGTTCTTTCTCATGGTCATCGGGAATTTTTAAAAGTAAATTCCAGGGACTTTCCGTCGCGCGCTCTGAAAAAAAAAATTACCTACGGAAAAAAACGAGAATGTGCGATTGGTAAATCTCTAATTATGAGCTGTGTTCCGGTGATCCTCGATCCCTCCAAACAATGTGCTAGCAACCGGAATGAACGTCTGTAAATCTCTGCGGTGACCCTGATCCAGTATTCCGTACATCACCGTACAATAATCCACATAATCTCAGATAATCCCTCATATGTTAATCCAGAATGTGTATTGGGGTACGCTAGTTACAGATATTTCACTGACTTCAGATTAGTCTTTTATACCTTGTAGGTTTTTTATCGCGATTAGATTAATTCCTTTTTACTCTATTTCAACATGGTGAGTCCAAATGAACAAACAGCAATGGGGAATTTTCGTCTGAAATTCTAAATGCAACTTTGGAAAAAAGCTACAAGATGATTAATTAGTGACGGACGTAAAATAATATATTGATTGGAGAATTAATCAAGATAAGATGTCTAGGTGTTCGTCAGTGCCAAAGTTACCTGAGATTATTGTCTCTGAGGTAAGGTATGAATATGGTATATGACGCACACTTTCAAAGAAAGTTCGCTTTCGATTAACTCAAACAGCATTGTCTTTTGCAAAGATAGATGACATCTGAACAAAGGAAAATAGAATCACAGCAGGATCTGAGAAAGTTTTACTTGACTAATTTAGAGAGTAATTTCTACAAAACTATTCATGCTTTTTACACTGAGAGTAAATAAGCACCACGTTTGTATTTTGAAGATTTCTTAGAGTTTGATGTTTACAAATATCTGTGATGGAAAGACGAAGCAATTTTCAAAAGTGAATCTTGCGGTAGAAAAATAAGCACAAATTTGAAAACTGAATCACCTTAGAAGTGAAAAGGCGGAAGGGTATGAAAGTCCTTTTTAATTGAAAATTTGGCTTTATCAGTGAAATTTGATATTTTAAGGTTCAATGTTGGGATTTAAAGATTAATGAATGCATGTTCCAGATTGATCTGATTAGTATACAAAAAGTATTATATCATTAAATTCCTACTGATAATAGGATGTTGATCAAATTTCTTCTTGTGTACCCAAATTTTAATTACGAGCAAATTGGACAGGTGCTCGATTTGTGAAGGCATATTTGTCAAGGGAAATGGTCAGAACATGGGTAGGTTGTATAATTTATTTCATATTCCGAATTATATTCTGAATCTTAAAAAAATAATGAAATCTAATTCGTGTTGAAATAATAAATCGCTCAAACCGAGTAGTATTTTAGAATTTGCATCGAATATTGTACTTGCCTATTCTTGTTATTGTCATCGTCGTCGTTAATTAACGTTATTGTTAAAAAAAGTTAGATCCTTACGGGTGAGGTGTAACTATGATAGCCTAGTCGCAAACCCTTTCCTCTTCAACTCTATAATAAAACCCAAGGGTAGACACTTCCTATAGATAATTTCTTCTTTTTTTGTACACGATCGTGGCTTTAACATCTAACAATGTGGATTCGCAGGTGCAACTTTTAGGATGAATGTTTGATTTGGATTTCTAGTTTTCTTTCATCTTGAGATAACCAAACCAAAACTCGTATCAATTACACCGTGGGGTCAGCATTTAGGAATGAAAGTTAGAAAGTTAGTCGTGTACAAAGAGAGTGTCCACACTTTGGGTTTCTAATATCGACTTGAAGAGGGGGGTGTTTGTGCTGAAGAGCTATGATACCTCAACCCTGTAGACGATAATTGAGAACTATTATGAGTAATGCATTTTCCTTATTCTTTTGTTTTATTTGATACATTCTTTATTTTTAGTTGATACTAGTTATTAAATCTTGATAAGCTTTGTGACTCCCAAACCTTGATGGGAATATATAGCAACGTCACAATTTTGAATAAACTACGTGAAGTTGTAACTATCCCTGAACGTTTGAAATCTAATCAAACGTTTTTATGAATTTTTGGACGACTCTCGGGTAGCCATGACAAATAACATCCCTATCTACAGGTTAAACCTATTAAAAATCTTACAAATAGTAATCTGTATGTCAAACCATACTTCTAGCGACGACAAAATGACAATTCTTAAAGCCCCGTAAAGTGGTTTGTCGTTTTTGTAATTCAAACTTATCAATACAACTAACTTTGTTTTTCTACATTCCGCCATGCGCTGCATTCAACATGTTCAAGTGTAGTGTAAATACGTATGCTCTCATTGACAGGCACTGAAATCAATAGAATTCTTACAAAATTTAAAAATCAATTTTTTGTTGCAGAAAACGCGATTGAAATATGTTACTTTATTCTATTGATATATCCGTGTCAATAAGTATATTTAGGCAATAGCAACGATCTTTCTGGAGAAAATATAATTTCGTTGCTTTACTCCATATTATGTAGAAGTTTCTAATGTCACATTTATTCTTTCAAAATCATTTACAGTAGTTTTAATGAATAAAAAGTTTAGAGACACAATGTAAAGATGTATGCAGATGTTATCAAATAAAACTAATGATTTTTGGAAGGATGGTTGAAAAGAAATTTTTATTTATCCCTTTGCAACAAAAGTTTCGGGAGGGGTTGCATTGTGTCTTTCTTTCTTTGTTGTCTGTTTGTTTGTGTGTATGTCCAGAACATTTTTAACACAATCAAAGACAAACCGAAAGTTATTGAATCACAAAGTCATAGAGAAAGGATTGATCCTATTCATGCGCATGGTCTGGGGTCAAAGTTCAAGGTCGTAATAGATATGACGTAAAAGCTTTGTGAACACAATAGTAAACAAACGAGAAAATGCAGGTTCACCCAATATCAATGGTAATGGAAAGGATGAGCCCTACATATATTGATTTTCAAGGTCAAAGGTCAGTGTTACAGACACAAAGGGAGACAAAATAGATAACATTTCTAAACCGGAAAATCATTTCATTGATTGTGTTCGAAAGAAAATACGTGTAATTTATCTCATTTTAAAAGGATTAAAAGCTAGACTTGTAAACATACACATACATTTATAAGCTCCAGATAAGATTTTATAATTCGACGAAAATGATTGTAATGTTGCGCATGTATTACTTTCCATTAAGAACTTGAGCCCCGTATATATCACCTTTTATTGAAATCAATTAGAATAATGTAAGAAGTATTTCAATAAATATTGACATATCTACTTTGAACTAAAGAGAATTTAATTTTATGTCATTACAACAATAATGCTCGTTGGAGATGCCAGTTAGAAATGTTTGAGATTTAAACTTTGAAAAACTAGTTTTTGAAAGTTGAGTCGGCTGTAATTGGAAAGCAGAAACGGTCTAGCGATCGGCGGAGCCTTTCATTATAATCAATTCTCTACATAAAGCTTTTGACTGAGGAATATAGGTTATTGATTCATATATCACGGAGCTATGGTGATACTGATGTGAATATAAGAAGGAAATAGATTTTTTGGATAATATTGATAAAAGGTAGTTATGGCATACTTGAAAACTCTTCAAAAATTCGTGTCTTGTACACAGTTTAACTTAACTTCCTTAGAATTTTCATTTTAAATGACGCTATTAGGAACGGTTCAAATGCTGTAATGATTGGAAAGGGGTATAATTTAGTATTAAGCCTACTAAGCATAGGGAATATCACTTTGTATGTGTAATTGTCATATTTTATTTTGTTCTTTAATGTCTTTTTCAGCCCTTCCAGAAGAAGAGGGAGACGGTGGCCGATATAATGCTCGCCCCTCATCCACGTCAGGTAGGGTCATACTTACCCACCCTTTTTGTGGTTCTGTTTTATTTATCATGTTATGTACTGAGAGGAGTAGGATTGGAATAGTATTTTTAGGTGTATGTTCATATACTATATTTACTTTGTCTCAATACTAGTTGTCCAGGCGTCTGTCAATGAAAGTACATTCTGTAACCTCTCCACAGGACCTTTTGGAAGATTCATTCTGCTTTGGATTTCTTCTGCCTATTAATTTTACCTTTTTTTGTATACTTCTTATCAAATTTTCATTTTCTATACATTCACCTTGTATGATACATGCTGACACACAATCTGTTGATTCCTTTGGATTGCCGAGTTCTCCATTTGGATTTTGAAATCTTATACATGTATAATCAATTTCAGGCATTGATGCCGTTCTATTAGTTTTTGAAATATGATCTTTGTATCCTCTCCTAAATTACGATGAAATCAGTCAAGTTCTGGAAGAAGGGTGTCGAAGTTCTCAATGAGTTAAAGAAGAGATCACGTCCATGGTCTACCTTCTTGAGTCGTAATGCCTGAATTCACAGTATGATGGAACTTTGAAGAGGACTAAGATAGTTTTAGAAATATTCATAATTAAACGCTGAAAGAATATGGATCAGGATATACATTTTCTCTTTCCATAACAATTTTGCTGACAAAAAAAAAAGAAATAAAGAGGAAGCTATGACGATTTCAGACGATTTCATGGACTCCTTGCATTACCACAATGGGGTACGTGTATCCTTCGTTACTTAGCAAAGACTCGCGTGCCAAACGTTTGTGGACAATTCTTTTATAAAGCATCAAGGTCGGGACGGTATTTGATATCAACTATGGTCGAATGGTATCAACTTTACAGCATTATCAATGATAGAACGGTTACACATCACTTACTGACTGGGATATTTAAAAATCTACATATTCGATCTTGAATAGAGGAACCTGCTTACGTTCTGTCTGGATTATTTATTGGTATTAACTCTATGAACGATTTACCAGTCAGGACAATGCCAGCTTATTATTGAAAAATTTAATCTAGCTGTTTAAGAACACGTTGTGTATTGGAGTTATCTTTAAATGGTTATGTTTAAGATGGGTAAAACGTGATAATTTATTCAGCTGTACCGGAGTTTACACTCTACATATATATATATATATATATTAGTTATAGAGATAGTCACTAGATAAAAATGATTATTTTGTTATTGCCCCTTTGTTATGCCATATTTCTTTATGTTCTTTTCGAAAGAAGTGAATATGTAAAGGCTAAGTTACTTTCGATAGTGTTGAACAAAAAAGTTGTTCTCGAGATAAGAAAGTCTTTAAAGAGAACAGTATACAGAGTCGGTCTAATGGTCAATACGAGAATAATGTTGAAAGAAAATATTCTGAACGATCGTTTGTTTCAATGTCCGAGACTTTTTATATTTTGGTACTTGGGAAAGTCAAAAAGGTTGACTGTAGATTGTTCATACGAAAGCGAGGTGCCATATTGAAATTCAGAAATGGGGAAAATGCGAAGAAAGGGCCGGGTAGTGACCACAAAAACAAACAACATTTATAATGACAAAATGTAACCAGCAACCCTGACAAAACACCATCTTCACACTGTTAAAAGGATGTGATCAAGAAGTATAATGTATGCTAGATCTTGTTCACAACACATCAATTTGGCAGTGTGAAGATGGAAAAAACCCAGCTGATAGTAAACTAAAGCATATGAGAAAGTGTTCCAACTCAAACTCCAGAGAGAAGGCGTCTGAAAATAAGTTTCAAATACAAAGCATCAGACTGCAGCCAAAGTGAAACATTCTATTATTATCTAAATCTTTTACGCACAACTTTTCTTACGATCTTTGAATTCAGCCTTATCGAATGATCAAAATTTTGAGTTGCTCTTGTTTGTAATTATTGAATTCAATAAGGAATGTCGTCAACAGACATATAGAGCATCTCAAAATGAGTTTTCCTCCAATTCAAGTATTCTGCTTCACGTCGTCGGAAACTCAAGATGTCTTCTCTGCCTGTATGTCTCTCACAGTATTTCAGGTACTACTAGTACTATATCTTATCATGTTGAAGTGCTGGGAACTTCTACGACTGGTGTTGAGAGAAATTGAGGCAATCGAATTTGAGTACTACTTATTTGAGAAAATCCTCAAGTAGGTTTGATGAACACAGTTTGAAGTAAAGTTTGTATACATTGTATTTCAAGAGGGAGCAATACATGCCGGGAATGTGTGTCCGAATTATGGCTAATCTGTGCACTACACTTTGCTTTCATCAATATAGTTTTTGCTTCTTTATCAATGTTTATGAAGTTCGAATTTTTTTTATTTAGGGAATAACTAGCTTCTGACGTTATGTTTGCGGACGGTAAATGCCGATTTTACGGTATCAAACTGAGTATTTCTAGCGACGCGTTAGTGGAGCCAGAAAAACGGAATTGTGCCCCACTCCTTGCCGACATTTTCCTTTACTCGTACGAAGCTGAATTCATTCAATCTTTGGTCTCTGAAGGGAAATGATACTTAGCTCATGACTTCAACTTCACTTACAGATACATAGACGATGTGTTGTCCATCAATAATCCAAAATTCGCACATTACCTCAGCAGTATCTATCCTTCGGAGCTTGAAGTCAAAGAAACCACAGAGACAAATAATTCAGCATCCCATTTGGACATAATGTTGTCCTACGACACTGATGGTTACATGAACACCTCACTCTATGACAAACGTGACGACTTCAATTTCTGCATTACAAACCTTCCTTTTCTGAGTAGCAACATCCCTTCATCGCCTGCTTATGGTTGATACGCTATGCCAGAGCAAGTACCAAATATACGGATTTTGTTCTGAGAGCTAGGCGTCTTTCAGATAAGCTTCTCAGTCAGGGTTATGTTTGTGACCGACTAACATCGTCACTGAGGAAATTCTTACGGTCGATATGGGGAACTCGTCATACACCATGATGTCCCACTCTCCAGAATGGTGGATGGTATTCTGTCATAGATCATTTGAACCATCCAACCAAAGATTGTACTCTATGTCTTCCGAAATGGAAGTAACCGGATGTGACAATTCTACCGAACTGAAGCGGCAGGTGTTGCATGCAAGCAGGAGATGCTTACTCTTCCTGGGCACCTGGTCTCACTCCCATATCGGGAGTTCGCTTGTCTTCATATGGTGGAGGTTTTTGTTTGTTTGCTTTGGTTTTTGTATGCCTTCGATTTTGTGCTGTATACAGGGATGTGGTCATTATCCATATTTGTCATGTTTGCACCGTAAAATCAGCATTTACCGCCCGCAAACATAATTTCAGTATCTATTTATACCCAATCTAATGCAATCTGGGTTTTTGTGTGTGTGTGACGTAAGCAACGTCAAATTCTAGTATGTACTCGTTTACTGCCGTAAGTAAGGAGCAAACAACCAATAAATTCGACGTTATAGCGACATTGCATTAGAATTAAGTTTAAATAGCCTAAATGTTATAATACTAGTAAGTATTAAGTTTTGTATCTTCATAATCCTCCTTTTTTATTCTTCGTTATTTTGGTCCTACATAAGACTCGAAAGACCATTTGGGATGTATAGCAAATGACCATATTTCGCCGCATTTTTCGTACATTTTCTAGATTCAATACTTATAGGCCAATTCAATTATTTGTTTGCTAAAATTTAATTTAACTCCATTTTCGATCGAAATACTACAAAAAAGAATGTATTTAACTGAGTTTATTGTCTCCTTGTAAAACGCCAAAATATTTCGTTTCCATGTTGTCGACCATATTTTTCGCCGTTTTCGTTGATATGTATCCTTATTGCACACAAAACTGACAAAATTGTGATTTTCTTTTCAGGAAATCTTTTGTAACCACTACTTCCAAGAAATCATGCTAAGTAAAATGTTTTCTTTCCCTCATTTTTTTTTTTTTTTTTTTTTACCAAAAAATGGATGTTTACGTCAAAATTTTGGTGTTTTCGTTGATTTTCCTGTTTTCGTGTTATTTTTTTTTTTTGTCATAATTTAGTGCAGGAGTTGCGCCATATACAAGACATAACTGCTTCACTTATATTTGATAGGATATAGAAAAATAAGCTTGACAAACATTTCCGATAGCAAAACGACAAACAATTAACTATTAAACGGCGAAATATGGCCACCGGCGAAATATGGTTCCTTGCTCTAGTGGCTTGGTTGGCGTATCAATATTTCGGATAAGGGCACCGCTGGCGGTAGGATGTTGTGAACATGCATGTCTGTTCCAACTGCACAACTCCTTTCTTTTTTTTATTTTTATTTTTTCTATTTGGTTTTGCTTATCTTGGTCATGAAGGTTGCTCTGTGAGCTTATGTTGGCCATAACGGTTAATTGTTCTTTGACCACATAATTTGAGTTTTGTCTTTTTTATATGTATGTTTTCATTGGACAAGACATTTGGACCCTTATCGATTCAATCTCGTGTTGGTGCTAAAGTTACCCTCTGTCATTAACTATGAGTATTTGACATTCATTCCTTCAGTTGTTCTTTATTGTACCTTTCAGTTGTTCCTGAACTGGAATGTTCCTAACAGATATATCCCTGGTTCAGAAGACGGGAAGGTAGAACACTACGATCCACCGCTACTTCTAAAATCAGACGAAGGTCAGCTTCTTTATTTAATATACAAGTACCTTCTTTTGTATGCAAAGTTAATTTGTCGGAATTAAAACTTTTGACCTGTTGTTCACCTGTATGATTGGTCGTGATATCGTGAGGTACGAGTTGATTTAGTATCAAATGTAGTATACTCTGCTTTGAATCATAGAATTGATTTGCATTGTACAGATGAAGGTTTAAATATTATTTTTCTATTTCCAGATGCTAAATTAGAAACAATTAATGAGGAGGGACATGAAATAAAGGTTTCTCCTGTTCCCTCTAAAGCATCCTCAGTAAAAGCACCCTCACCCATCAAAAGTGCTAGATCACATAAGTCACCTGCTCCGGAAATGATCCAGAGGCAAATGTCATGTAAGTTTTCTTTGAAAAATATTCTTGCCAACTTAATAGTTTGAGTGATAACATGTATTTTAAACATATTTGAATAATAGCCACAAAAGCTTTTAAAATTCACAATTTTTAACAATTCTAGCTAAAGCAACGTGTCATAAAACATATAATGTAGCTCTACATCCAGCTAGCAGTTATCCAAATTTATAAAGAAGTTGATATTTCTTACTTTAACATCGTCTATCATGTTCAACTTGGGTAATATTGTTTCTTAACATAGTACCAGAACTGAGACTAAGAAGTTCTGACAACAAGAGGCCCGGATTGACCCGTGAGTACACAAAACTGCCAGATATGAGCGGGAGCCCGGCCCCTGCGGTACCGACGTTAGCAAGGAGCAAGACAGAGCTTCAACCCTCACCCGTAGTCCCCTCGCCCAGGAGAAGCGTATCTAACCTTGAAGCCGCGGACATCCGCCCAGGACTCCGAGAGGTAAGCATTGACACCAAGGAAATAATTAATACCTCAGATTGATTAAAATATGTTCTATACTTGAATAAGGGGGCAAGGTGAAGTTACAGATGATTCAGTTTTGTCATTTTTTCATCACTGATGGACTTCTTTTTAAATATTAACGAGGCTAATGCAATTCACGTGAATAGATGTAGCTAATCATGAAAATTTCTAGTTTGCTTTACTATGAGAAACAACATTTAAAAAAAATAGCAATCCAAGGAATGCTTGTGTCGCCTGCGAAGCGGTTTGATTATTATTCTAGAAAGTGGATCAGAATTATTGGTATCAGTAGAAAAGTCTTGTCAAATGAAATTCATTTGAAATATCAGACCTCTTAAATACAAATTAAAAGATATGGTCATTCTCAAATTTTCAGAAAAGAGTGTCAATCATCTAGGTCAAGGTAACCATGTAAAAATTGGTAACGAAAAGGTCTCATCATAAGAAATATTAAAGCCCCATCACTAACCAATCAAAAGATATATACAACCTTAATTTCTTAGAAAAGAAGGTCAAAAAGCAAGGTCAAGGTCAATAGGTCAAAAAATTATGGTATGTGTAGAAAGGCATTGTTACAAGAAAAAATACATGTGAAATATCAAAGCCCTATCACCTACCAATCAAAAGATATAGCCAATTTTACTTTTCTTGAAAAGTAGGTCAAATATCTAGGTCAAGGTCACAAGGTCAAATATTATGGTCTCTATAGAAAGTTCTTGTCACAAGGAATACACATGTGAAATACCAAAGTCCTATCACTTACAAATCAAAAGATATATACAATCTTAATTTGTTTGAAAAGTAGGTCAAATATGTAGGTCAAGGTCAATAGGTCAAAAATTATGGTATGTGTAGAAAGGCGTTGTTACAAGGAAGACACATGTGAAATATCAAAGCCCTATCACTTACCAATCAAGAGATATAGTGAATCTGATCTTTTTTCCAAAAGTAGGTCAAATATCTAGGTCAAGGTCACAAGGTCAAAAATTATGGTATGTGTAGAAAGGTCTTGCAACAAGGATTGCACGTGTGAAATATCAAAGTCCTAACACTCACTAATCAAAAGATATATCCATTCTTAAATTTTTTTTAAATGTAGGTCAAATATGTAGGTCAAGGTCAATAGGTCAAAAATTATGGTATGTGTCGGAAGGTCTTGTCACAAGGAATACACATGTGAAATATCAAAGCCCTATCAAGTACTAATCAAAAGATATAGCGAATCTGATCTTTTTTCCAAAGTAGGTCAAATATCTAGGTCAAGGTCACAAGGTCAAAAATTATGATATGTGTAGAAAGGTCTTGTCACATGGATTGCACGTGTGAAATATCAAAGTCCTAACACTTACCAATCAAAAGATATATCCATTCTTAATTTTTTTTAAAAGTAGGTCAAATATGTAGGTCAAGGTCACTAGGTCAAAAATTATGGTATTTGTAGAAAGGTCTTGTCACAAGGAATACACATGTGAAATATGAAAGCCCTATCACTTACCAATCAAAAGTTATGGGCTGTGACACCCAAAGTGTGACAGACAGACAGACGGACTGACGGACGGACAGACGGACAGACGGACAACGGACAAAGTGATCCCTAAGTGTCGCTATGCTTCGCAGGCGACACAAAAAGAGGAATGGCTAATTAAATAGTAGGAAAACTTGCTGAAAGCATTTTTAAAATTTGTTGATCATTTCATTCAAATTTTAAAAAAGTGAAGTTATACTTGTATTTTTAAACGAGCCCATTGTCAAAGATATTCAACCAAAGAATGTCTTACATATTGCTATGCTAGTGTTTCTCTAGAAACAAAATTTCGAAAAGTGCCCAGAACACATGTGTCAGTCATTCCTGTATTTGCAAAAATAAGACGACCAAGGTGTATGTTACTCGAGAGAAACATTCTTCTCCATATAAATGACATAACAAATTGAGCTGTGCTAAAACGATTGAAGAAAAGATAACACATTTTAGATTCTGTCGTATACCTCTTTTATCAGATTTAATATCAAGCCTACAAAGCGGTGCATATGAACAAGCGAGAGATAAAGATCAAATAAAGATTTAATCATACATAAAAATTAATCAATCATACATGGAAATTAATCAAAACTGTATTGTTATCTGATTTATTAAAGTATCACAATATTCACAACTTGATTTATTAAGGAGGTTCTTCATCCAGGAATCTTGTCCTTGCCTGTGTCTTAGCGTAGGAAACTTTACTTCTGTGTTTGTGCGGTCAGTAGTGTACTAATAGATCTATACACGTAGGTATTATTTGGTACTTAATGTTTAAAGTGAGTTGGCATACACTTTCAAAGTAAATGAAAACCTTAATTCACTGGGGGATTTAAATATTTGTATTAAAACATTGAACTTGTGATCAACTGCCAACATACGACTCACTAGTATGTTCTGAACACCTGTAATTTTCCGCCATTAAAACTCCTCGAAATGGCTTTCAATATGATGGTAAGATTTTGTTAAATTTTACTTTGAAAGATCAATGTTTCATTTATTTTCAAAACAGTAACTAATTGTTTTAAGAATACTATCTTCTATGGATATATCGTATAAAGATTTTTGGCTACGATATATATAATTACGTATATGGAAATAAAGCTGGAAGAAACTACTTTCTTCCTGTGGGTCATTCGAAAACCGGAGTTTGATAAAAACAAAAACTACAAGAATTCAAGTCTATCTAAATGTCACAATTTTGTTGAAAACTAATAACAAATATTGAGACAAATTTTAATTTTCCTAAAATAGAATCAGAAGTTATGGAGGGTCTTGTATATTCCTCCGTCACGATACTAGTAACCGAAAAAAGTGAACCATGCAATGAATGAATGTGTCGTGTCATTAAAGAAAGAAAGGGTCTCTAACAGCACTCAGTTGTAGCACTCATAGCAAAACACCAAAATACCCAATGCAAAAGACGAAATTGTGACGACGTTTAATCTGCAATGAATTTCAGAGAAGTAATGACCTCCCTATTATAGTTATTTCTTCTTTCGCAGGAGTTACAACAGTCTTTACAGCCTCAGGTTGTGGACAAGGCAGAACAGTGGATGAAACTTGCTCCCAACGCTGACAGAAAGGTGATAGAAAGGGTGCTTAAAATGGCAGAGAAAAAACAAAAACAAAATGTTAACCTCACACGGGCCCTACAGCCAAACGCCAAGGAGGCAGTGGAGAAATGGCTCACAGACGCCAACGATGATGGTATGATTACTATTGTTCTATTGTAGTTCTTGTTCTCTCAGAAGATGTCCCAATGTTTTACATGGAATACCTTTGCTTTGGGTGCGATAAGAAAATACAAGGTTATGTCGGATAATTTTTAATCATCTTTATTTCACAAGCTCATTGCTGGTTGATCGTTTCTTCAACGCATTCGAAAATTTCTATCACCAAACTTTTCACTTAGTTAAAACATGCCTCCACTCATCATAAAGATGAAATAGGATTTGGTTAAAGTTTTCTTTCATCTAAGACAAGAGAAAAAAAACTGAATGAAGTTTTCGTGCCAGGGTCTATTTTATCTCACATTTAGATGAACACCATTCAAATGGAAGCCACATGTGATCTTACATTTAGTTCATTATGTGCGAGAAAAGGAATCTACTACCATGAATGAAACCGATTTAGGAGGATCTCTGTCTTGATCGGCTAACACCCCGTTTTTGATTGGTTACTGCATATCTTGAACGAGATTTCGATTTTTGGTTTCGTACATTAAACATAGTCTTTAGACTTATTTGGATTGGTGGTTCTTGGTTTTTGTTAATGCAGATACTGGTATTAAGACAGATTTACAAATGATGCAATTATTTCAGGATACCTTAATGCACATATTTGCGTTAATCTTGATATTGCACTAAAATTTAGAAAGGTTGTTAACCGTATTGATTTGGTTTGACTGCAATTCAAAAACACTTTAAAGAAAAAGAATATTGAATTCTAACTTAAAGAAGATTTGCGAATGTACCCACACGTAGCTTGTCTACTTTGAGACCCTGAGGTCATTTAGATACAGATGAAACGTACGTTGAATAAACAAATTGCGCAGAACTGTATACACTTCAATATTCTTTGTTAAATAATGAGGAATTTATAAGGCACACATACAGGTACAAAAGAATAATTCAAAAAGAAATTATGAGAGATATGTACCCAAGTTTTGTGATTGGTATCATGAAAACATTTTAGGGTTTCATTCATGTATCTATTAAAGATATCGATAAATTCGACCGATTAACATGATAAATGCAGTCGACATTATATAAGTTCCTATGCAATACCTATATGAATGTGTAAATAATTCTCAGAGAGCTAGATAATTCACCTAATATCTCTTAATATAGAGTATTGCACTATAGCACTTACTCTTTTTACTGTATATTTCCCCGTGATCGATTGTTTCAAGTGTAATAAATACTTCTTTCTAGCTTTGTCGCCTGAAAGTGAAAGAAGCTTTGTTTGGTCCTTTTATCAGTTTGACATCATATTTCATTTCGCTTTTTCGGAAACCTGTCATTTCATCTAAACATATCATGGAAATGTAAGGAGGTTAATCCCTCCAATGTTATTTTGTTCATACATTTTATTTAACTATGCTACTGAATCGACCCTACAGAAAATTTGGAGCCTCGCACTTTTTGCTAGGTAGATAGACAAAATAAAACAAATCAAACTAGAGGGAGACGATGAAATTAATTTTTCGCTCCTGGTCTCACTTTGGAATGTTATTCGAAAATTCCAGGGTTCGCAACCGTTCCGATGGAAATTCTCATGATTTGGCCTTGCCTTCTCGACTTTGAGACTGAATAACTGATAAGTACTTCTTTGATGTTTATTTTGGCTGTGTCTGAAATCACTTTAGCTTGAACCCTCACTGATGATGATTTACTATCCGAAACACGTATCTAGTGTATTAAAATTGGTTTGGGATTTTCTTCAAGAAGGTGAAGAGTTGGAACACTTCAATATTAATAGATATATGACTTTCATACTCAACTACCTCAAAGTCTAATTTGAGATACGTTTACCATTCCTAACATAAAGGCAATATATCACTTTATTTGACTGTAAGCTTCAATTGGTCTCGGCAACATTTCCATAAAAAATCTGGGCAATGTAGAATGTAAAGAATTTACTGACAATGTTTTTTTTTTAAGAAATAGGATAACCTCTTTGCAACATCGTTATTTTCGTACTGATGTATTCAAAGATCTTAAAGAATTTGAAAAAAAGTGAATATGTTGATAATTTCTGAAAAAGGTTGCTCAAAGGAAAATAATTAATCAAATGGAAATCATCTGAAGCAATGTCCAATCAAAGATGGTAGATTAGCATTTGAGTAGCATTGATAGTATTTTCAAATGTTTCATTAGAACAAGATGCTTATTGGCATAATAATGAAGGAAATCTGTTTCTATTTGACAAATACTAGTAGTATTTTGAACTCAGTAGAGCTTACACAGGTCGAAAAAGCGATGAAAAGAATTACCTTGATCAAGTGACCGCTCTAAATGATGTCTTTTTCAAATGATTAATGCATAGCAGATTTTGAATTACATTAGAATGTTTTAACAATTTCTCTTCAATACTTTTTTACAGAGAGACAAGTTGCTTTACGGTTTTTCAACTCGGTTGCGGGAGAGAAACTGATGGGAATGTCACACACAGAACAAAAGAAACGATTACAGCAAGTTATACATGCCTTGGAAAAGTACGTACATTTAACAAGGAGGCAATTTTCAAAATAAAATTTACATCACCATTACATATACATATATGTGTATAAATATCATAATCAAACCCATGTACGTCCATTAAATACATGTATTATCAGTCAATTGTTTCATCTTGAAAATTCCTCATCATTTCATGCGCCCTTAATTTTCATGAATGTATAATATGCCATTGATTCATTGTAATATGATTTTATTCATACTGTAGCAACTTGACTTAAAAAGAGCACATGCACTCATTCATCATATACATCTGTTTTAATTTTATATAGCGAGGAAGGAACATTGCCCGACATACGGTAATTTTTCCATCAAATGTTACGGTGGTAGCTTTTCTCTCCTTTTCTTGTCCTCTTTTCCGAAAAGAAAACCGTTCTCATTTTAATTTTTACGTTTTCGAACAAGTTGGTATATAACCCAACATTGGCATGCTGACTTAATTTCCTTTTCCCAGTCTTACATTTTATATGATCACCTTCTTTTCAACTAGTCTGTTTTATCTTTTTAGTTAGGTTAAGGGTTCTTCTTTTAATTGTATTTGAGTATTTATTTAAATGTAATGCCAGAGTTTTAATCTTACTATCTTCCATAATTCGACAGAACATTTTTGTCAGGCAAATGGTCATGTCTGAAACAAATATTATCATAAATCTTATAAATCAAGAGTATTAACTCGTGCCTAAACCTAAACGTGAATAATCGGTCTTACTTTCTAATTAGAGTTATGTTCCTTTGTATTTCAGTGGAAAAGGTGCCGGAGTCTACTCAGACCCCAACAAATTTAAGGTCAGGAGGTCATTAGGAGAGCCTCGTTCTTCCTACAAATTCAATCACCTGCGCCTTCTGTCACCGGATACAAGACGAGACCGCTGGATGCACACCACGTGGCACCACCTACCGGAATATAAAACCAACAACATAGTGGAGAACAAGAGTAGTCATTATACACAGCCTCAGGCCCTCATACCACGACATTTTGTTATCCACCCTGACTGGGGATAAACAATGATATCCTCATTAGAAACCAGACATCTCGATATCTATTTGAGATATATTTTCTGGTGCCTCCCTCTTTCAAAGACATCTGTGATATCAGTTTGAGAAGTATTATTGTGTTTGCTTAACTTTCGTACTTTTGCTTTTTAGTAACTAATCTTTTTAAATGTGCAATTTCCGTTATTAGGTATAGTAATTTAAATCGAACACTTCTATGAATTCTTTTATTTATGGATTTGTATTATGAAAGAGTCTAGCACATTAGATTAAACTGCACTGTCAAAAATATTGTATAGTTTTGATTGTACAGAAGCTGTTAATTAAAAAGTTAACTCTTTGCATTGTTGATTATATCAAACTTGAGTTTTTATAATCTATTTGAAACTGTATGAAACTTCATTCATGCAGCTTTTCTTTTAATATTCAGAAAGGTGAATGAAACTAGATATCCTTAAACAGAGTATTTTATGTAAGCACTTAAACACAATTATTTCCTACTGTTGAAATCATGATGCCGTCTTAGTGCATCTATGAGTACTTCACAGTTGATGAATGGCTATATGACCTTTCCAAAATCTAATTATGGAATGACGATTTTTCTTTCGTCATGGTTTGTGGTGAGTTATAAGACACATTGCTTCCTCAAGGACTGTCACAATTGGAGCCACTCAAGTACAAAATACAAAATGAATTTCATGCAGAATAAGAAGAACAATTCCATACAATATTGAATCTTATATAAAACAAATTTCCTTTTCCAATGGGACACTGCGGAGATTATACATGTATAACGTTGTATTCTCCCTCATTCATTTATAACGTTGTGTTCTCCGTCATTCATGTATATTTACATTCCTACTGCGTTTCCCTTATATGAAGGTACCAAACCAACTGCACTGCATTTTTCGATAATCGCAAGAGCCTATCACGTGATATTTGAACAAATGCGGATTAATTTCCCATAAAATGCCCATTCTATTTATTGCTTCAACACAGATTCAAAATTCCATCATCAATCGATGCCGTCTACCCCAGTGATTAAATGGGTCAAAATCTAGGTCACCCACATGTATACACTTCCAAGAAGTGTGACGTAGTAAGTCGATCACGCGTCACATCAGATGAAATTCAAGGACGACCTGCATTGTCGTCTACGGAATGATGCCATGTTTGGATGAGCGAATTTAGACATTAGTGGATCAAATATTCAATATTTAGGATGAGGATTTGCTCCACTTGTGTCATTTATCAACAGTGAATTTATTTTTGCTTCTTATGGAATTTATACAGATCAGAAATTATATTTCTTATCAAAGAATGTTGTGCCAAATTGAGGTAGATCATGAACATTTCGAGTATTTGTATCGTTTTGCACGACTGTACTCAAATTTTGCATTATTCTAAATACTTCCAGAAGAAGCAGAGTAATTTTACAGATGTTTGAATAATGATACCGATTGATTTCATAGGTTTATAAACAAATTAACAGTGGGTTTCCAATCAGTTTTCAAATGTTTTCCTTCCAATATCTATGACAATTCTCCAGACTAACCATCCGCTTGGTCTTTATTACGTGGGACAAAAATCGCGATTTTGTACGATTCATTTTTTATTCAGTTTTGATTGAAATGTTCAAAAAACAACCATAAACAAAATTCAATTTCTTATTTTTCTACAATGTTTCCGTACAGAAGGTACTACTTCGAAGCTTGCAAAACACGCCGAAATTTCGTTTGCTGTTACGTCAAGTGACGTTCTCCCTCCGCAGTGACATTTCAAATATAAAGAAACGGGATGAAAAGGGATAGAAACAACTTAATTAACACGTAAAATGTAAATATAAGGATTGTTTTTCAGCTTTTGCGCTTTATCAGTGTGTATTGGCAGCAGGGAATGGAAACAAAATTCATGAAAAGCACTTCGTGCTTTACATATTTTGTTTCCATTCCCTACTGCCAATACACACCGATAAAGCGCAAAAGCTGAAAAACAATCCTTAAATAACGTCATGTTCTCCGTCATTCATGCATAACGTCGTGTTCTCTGTCATTCACGTATCATTTCATTCCCATTGTCATTTTCAAGAAACGAAGATTCTGATTGGCTGAGAATTTTTGTTGATACATCGATCAACACAATTTTTCACGGAAGTCTATATAAAGCACTATTTTTAGAACTGGGGGTTCCCTCAAACATGAATGAACTCGTTGCTGAAAATGCAATGTTTGCTTATCATTTCAAGGGTATTATTTCTTTTCTACTTACTCAAAAATTAACAGTGCATGTAGAAATTGCACAAACTGGTCCCTATTCCAAAGATATAGAGAGACGATCGTTCGCTGATTGAATCATGACGGCTGCCATAACTTGTTTTGGCAGACGTATCACTGCGAAACCCTCCGAATTACGAAATATAGTGCGGTGATTAATTGTTTTTAGATCCAAGAAAACAATATGTTTTCCATAATTAAATGATAAGAAATGAATCTTATATTTTTTCTGTTGATGCAGGTATCACCCGAAAAATTGGACAGAAAACTTTTGCATCAACGCGCTACGCGCATTGATGCAGTTTTCTGTCCAATTTTTCGGATGATACCCGCATCAACAGAAAAAATATAAGATTTATTTCTTAGATAACGTCGTATTCTCTGTCATTCATGTATAACGTCGTGTTCTCCGTCATTCATGTATAACGTCGTATTCTCCTTCATTCATATATAACGTCGTATTCTCCGTCATTCATGTATAACGTCGTATTCTCTTTCATTCATGTGTAATGTCGTATTCTCCGTCATTCATGTATAGTGTCGTATTCTCTGTCATTCATGTATAATGTCGTATTCTCCGTCATTCATGTATAACGTCGTATTCTCCGTCATTCATGTATAACGTCTTATTTTCCGTCATTCCTATGTTCTGTCTTCATCTTGAAATCTCCTCCTAACTTTAGATTTTTATACTGTCAAGTAAGTAGTGAAAATTTAGTGAAAATTATAGTGAAAAAAAGTACGTCACAAAAAAGCAATACTGACACAAAAACTAGATATTTTGTATAATCATATATAACAAAGGAGGGGATCTCCAACAACACCAGGCTGCAGCACCCACAGCAAAACCCCGAAAGCACCCAATGCAAAAACAGAGCAGACAAGCCAGAAAATGACGCAAAAAGGACAAGGAACATTTATATACCCGACAAAAAAAGAAACGCACCACTTAATCTTCATTCTACAAAATGTATGATGTAATGTATAGGTATTCTATTCCTCTCCATCATGAATCGTAAGTATACGGGTGACTTATTCTGCCAAACGCCAAACGAATCCATCTTCATGATCAGTCACAGCGCCATGATAAAGACACTTGGTTCAAAACGCAATGCCACAAAATGGCTTTTAAGAATTCCCTTCGCTTTTTAGAAAGGATTAAAGCTGTTAAACCTGTCCAAAAATTTCCGTAAGGCATTGACATTTGTTTCTTTCAATTATTAGAAACAGTTTTCCCTGAATGCAAACTCATTTAATTGCTTCAAATGACGTCATCAAACAAAATCAAAATGTTTTAAAAACATCTCAAACATCAACTCTTTTGAAAATGAAGTCCATGGTTTGATATGTTTCGCTCTTAAATGTGTCGCAAAGCACTAAATTACTCAAATATAGCTAATATCTTACCTTTTTCCGCAAGCACAAATTTCAGAAACAATACATCGATCTTTTACGTACATTTTCAATGGTTTTGGACGTTAGTTTTACGCTTTTCTGTCATTTCATTTGATTATTTCAATGCAATGTTGAACGTAAATCTGCAACAGATGAACACGAATGGCTGGAGACAATATTAGTGTTCCTTTGGGATCAGAATTGCACAATAATGATATCCTTTACTGTAAAACATACCCTAATATACGGATATTTCCGACAAAACATTTAATTTTCAAATTTATTGGCATATTTTGACTAGATTTCAATAGAAAAAACAAATATTCATCTACAATTATACTGAAAATTTGCTGAAAGTGGTCAAACAACAAAATTTCAGAGGGATACTAAATTAGCGGCCATGCACCAGGAGCTAGAAACAACACGCTTAATTCGGCATTATCATTGTGATATGTTGCGAAAAAATGATCGAAATGTGTTTAATCTTCGGTAACTCGCGTGCTGGAAAGAGAAAACGATAATTGAATGTCCAACTAAATATTTATGATCAACTGAAAGAAATCACTATATAATATGATGTGCGTTTCTTTTTTTTTTATTTTCTTTATGAACTAAATGGATTTTTTTTAAATTGTGTGTCTATCTTGCATATTTTAATTAGAATAATAAATATTGTGTTGCAGTATAATTATTTTGTGACATATTGAACTATACTGAGCACTTTAAAATAAATATGCAATATTTATAGTTTATATACACTTTTAAATTGAAATGTAAAAGTTTTCTTTGATCCAATGAAATAATCAAATTCCATGTCATTAATTGATGTCACTTTATGTAGTTTATATTCATGCAAATCATGATAAACTAAAAATGAAATAAAGTGCAGTGTGAAAAGTACATTCTTGTTGTCTTTGTCATCATCATCAACCTTGCCTTGAAATATGATTGGGAAATAAGAATGAGGATTCAAAACAAGGAAAAGGAGGCAAAAGCCAATTTTTCGTGCATTTAAGTGTCATTTTGTACAGGGAAATACTTCTCATAAATAAAAACATTAATTGATTTTTCCGATTATTTCATGACTTTTTAAAATTTATTGTTTTGTTTATTTATGTTTGATATTCAAGCACACCCAATGATAAGCGCGAGCACTTGAAGTAACGATCTCCTAGTATTCAAATGTCATGGTTAACTTGGCACCTTATTTCAAACTTCAGCAATCAGATTATGTATCACATGGACATGACAGAAAAAATAGGAAGCCTGGAGATAGACTGAACTTATATAACGATTCTGAAGTCATCAAAATTAATGAACCAAATTGATGGTGCATTATCATTCAACAATTTTATATCGGCATCTTGCCAAGCATTGTACGCTGACCCCTTGACAATAGGACGCTATATGACAGTCACTATTAAACTTTCATCAGAAAAGACTAGGTTCTGATAACCTGTTCGTGATTTAACATCACTAGTTTTAGCCAGCAGAAGAGCAGACAGATTTTGATTTGCCCAAAGCTTTCCATTAAAAACGGCCTTTTTGTCATATACCATTTCGCTTCGTGATTTAACCTAACGGTGAGGAAGTTTTCCATTTATTTAAACTTCTGTTCGTCATGGACACTCTCTTTTTGTGTAGTTGGGGTGCATGTCCTCCTTTCCCAGATTAACGAACATACATGTGGCAGGCTATCGTCCAAAGTCGGCTCCGCGTTTATACATTGGTCACCATTTCACGTTCTGTCATTTGTGCTTCAAATGTGGAGCTCGTAAAAAGGTTCCCCGCGAGGGGTTTGACAGTAAGTGTTTTGAATATTTTTCCCTGGCATGGTCGCCAAAGCACTTTCTATATAGACATAACCTTAGACAGTGCATGTATTTTACAGTATATATTGTTTTCATTTTCCATTTTCGTGCGTGAACATCGGCGGCGGGTGCGACTGGGCAACAGGGGGTGCTTAATTGCTCCTCCTGGGCACCTGGTCCCACCTCTAGCTTGCTAGGGGTCCGTCGATGTTCAGTTTGGTGCTCTATTGTGAGTGCTGTTGAGATTATCGTCAGGATCTTCTTTAACTTATTCAAGTTAAATGTTGTCTTTGTTTGGTTTCTTTGCTTTATCTTTCGTATAGTTATTAGTTCTCTTTTTCTTGCTGACAGTATGGTTACTATCTTATGCGAGTGTGATCCACTGTTGTTATATGGTCTTGCTGCAGATATTCCCTTAAAATTCAAGTTACAACATCATTTACCATTCTTGTGGTGAACGGCTGTATTGAATTTGCTATAATTGTCTAGTTGTCTCTTTATGGCGGTTTGATAACCTGAATATTCCTTTCCCTTTTGGTCTTTTTGTAACATCCTTAAAATGATCACTTATCGATAAGTACGATTTTCCTATTTTGTTACAATCTTGTTTACTTGTGCTTCGCTGTTTGAGATCCTTGCTTTGTTCCTATAGAAACTTCACTTGTCGATTTTAATACTACAGTTATTTTCTTCTCTCTGTTAAGATGCTGCTTAATATTTAGTGTTACATCACTTAAAAGAAATCAAACAAAACACAGAAGCCGAAACCAGATTCCAAAGACCACAATCGAAAGGCTTACGGATTTTGGGAAAAAATACAAAACAGAACTTTCCCACTTGATATATTTAAATGAAAGTATAAGTATACAAGTAGGAAGGACCAAGAAGGAAGCCCTAAATTAATCTCAATTTCTGTCTTTGTACATCCAAATTTTCGCTCATTGGCAACGGAATTACCAAATTCCTTTGTAAGTATAGCACCACTCTGAATACAATTAAAAAAATAATAGATGTATACTACAATTGATAAATGCAATTCCATTGGTCCAAAAGCCTGCCAAACATCATAATTTCTTGTAGAATCTGTTATTTCAAAATAGAAACACAACGACCACTAGAATTATACAATAATCAACTTAAACATTCTATTTGTTTAAATATCTTTAAATACAAAATTTAAGACTAACCAGAAGAAAGCTAAAACTATAGGTATTTACATGTATACGGCATCGCACAAATAAATGTTTACAAAGCCACCAGATCATGTGTCCGGGGAGAGTAAGCATCTCCTGTTTGCTAGTAACACCCGTCACATGGCCGTGCAGAAAAAAATTATCCGGTAATTTGTTAAATTCGGTGTTTTGGATGGTTCTAACAAAAAATATTTATCTATAAAATATAGGACAAGATTTAATAACGTTTAATACTTTCATTTTATCGTCCAAAACCATTTAAGTCAGTCGCTCTCCAATGTACCCTTGGACCATCTTTATCGTTCTAGATTCTAACGCAACAGTTTTTTTTTAATTACAGGCATCATCAGCTTTTACATTACATGAGACTAAAATATTTATATTACGGTCCCAAACAAGGGTACACTTTCACTCTTTGAAATTATTGGCCTATCATACAGTAAAGATACTGTGATATATTTTGATCTTTAATCTCTATATGATGCTAACAAAAATAAATTGGCAACTGAAAAGTTCATACATACATTTTAAAACAAACTCAAATGTCAATACTGTATGTTGATCATGTGATATGAATATCTGCAAATGTCAAAAGCACAACCAAAGTTTATGACGTCATGTGTAGAAAAATACTCCAATTAATTGGCATGTTTATGAAAATTAAGTTTATTTTTGAATTTATTTGACATGGTAATTAACATTAGATATTGGATGCCACCAAGGTGGGAAAGGTAAATGGTGAGCTTCCTCACAGTGTGACTGTAGCGGTGGGTTCCACGTCCCATCAATACAGGTAGCACCGCTAACACCACGTAATGTGTATCCAATATTGCATTCGAATCCGAGACGCTGGCCGTGCTCAATTTCATGTATGTAAGTTTTAAACTCAAATCTGCTGTTGTCGTTCTCAAGTTTATATATTTTTCCATGCTCTATTTCTCCTGGATTTGGACAGTAAACTGAAAAGAAAAGAGCAAATGGTGCACTTGAATTACTACAATAGAGTATATATTTCATCATTGATAATCTTTTCTTGAACTTATTCTGTCGTGGAGGAAACCTTTCTCAATTTGATATTATTCGTTTAAATCTTCAGAGCAGCATTTATCAGTCTAATTTAAAACATTATAATTTGGTGAGTAGGGATCATACCTTGTTCACATCTCGGTGCTCCTCCTATCCAAGTACCCTGCTGGCAGATCAGGGTAGCATTATCTACGTCCATCCCGGCTAGGCGATACCCATTCAGACATATGTACTTTGCTTTTCTGCCATTCTGCCGACCAGTATATATCCTCAGGCCGTTGTTGATGGGAGGAGGGATATCTCGACAGGGAGCTAAAAGTAACATCCCTATTATACATGTATGTATTGTTCATATTTAGGTGCCTTTTCTTTGATCGTTTGATGGACCGTTTTGTGTGGGTGTTGATTTTATGTCTACTTATCCTCTGATGATTGTCGAAGATTTGTCTGATGTTCGTTGCAACCTGTGGGTGTGTCCCCTGTTGTTAGTGCAGGATGATCGTGCTGGAGATCTCTTCCTTTTTGTCCTGAGAACAGCAGCTAATCAGGAAATAGAACATAGAACGCGAAAACATCGGCATAGCAAAAATCTTGACATGTGTAGATATTACTTCTCCACACTCTTATCACACTCTCTTTTCAATACATATTAATGTTGTCTATCGATGCATCTCTGTTTCATTTGAATGAGAAGCGATAAGAGTGAACCATAATGTCATTCCAAAAAGATAAGTAGATAACAGAACAGTCAATTCTAACAGAATGTGCATACTGTGGATAGACTAATTCTCTACTTTTCCGTACCATCTGTGCACGTAATCCGGATAAGCACACCATTTGTTACCAACGTTACAGATGGCAGTCGTAAGTCGGCAACGGTTGCCAGTTGGTCTAGTTGGTTTTATGTAGCCTTTTGTGTTTAATGATTAGATATCGTAATTGTTGTTTAATATTCCTTGTCATTTTGGTGTGTCTTGCTGTGCCTGTCCACTCTGTGTGTTGCCACCGAGTCCTGTTGAAGATCCGCTTCTCTTTTATCCAAAATGAGAGTAATATACAAAAAGGTCCCTCTGTCAATAGCAAACACCTTTCCTTCAGAAATCTGACAGGGTGTTTTGCCTACGTTTGCCTACGTTTACCAATTTTACTGTGGCTGTGTTGTTGAGTCTATGTATTTAGTTATACTTGAAACAGGTAGAATAATCTCCAAATATGATTGTATTGAAAATTCATGTTATAGATGTGTTACCTGCCCTACCTGGTACACACTGAGGCAGGTCAGACCAGGTACCATTATTACACATCAGTTGTTTGGAGGTCTGGGGAACAAAGCCATCTACACACTGATATCTCAGGCCCGTGCCGTGGTCCCTCCAGGTTCCCTGGCGTACACCTTCTAATATAGCCTTCTCAATTGATGGAACTTGACATTGTCCTATAAGATACCAAAGAAAGCTGTGTCAATACTGAATCTAGAATAGCATTCTCAATTGATATTGTCCTGAAATGCCACATTGTTGACACTGCTTTTTGTAAAGTTTACAATTTGCCCATGTCTTTTTCTAAGTAGTTTGGGTATTTTGGGCTTGACCTCAACGCCTTTGAGACAAATACTAATACTAGTATGATGATTCCTAAAGCTAATAATCGATGAAAATTTTAAAATAGAACAAGATCTAAAGAATGATTATAAAAGTATCATTTAAATTTGTTGTAAGCTGGTGATAACCTTTACCGGAGCTAAAAAGCATTTTTAAAAAAACATCATTCATCCCAACTTGTTATTCGTTGTTAGTCTTTTTATTGGAGGTTTTCACCTATTGTCCAAACCCCAGGGTCTATTGCAGTGAATCCCAGCGAAAAAAGGACACTGGGTCTCAGACGAAGAGTGTCACTTCACGTTACGCTGATAAAGCATACTATAAACTTGGACATCTAAAACACGATACTTGAAGATATATTAATAACTTTTATGAACATAATGCTTGTATGCGTATTACTGTTCTATGTTTTTAATGTAAAATGGGTTTTTATGTATTTTTAACAGCTTTTCTGGTATGTGATTCAGTTATTCTCCAACGTTTATATACTATTCCTAGCTGTAACTTTTCAGCATTTGTCTTGATTTAAACCTCAAGAACTATGCAAGAAACACTCATTGTTATTTTATTCTGTATGACAGAGATACAGGATTATCTTACCCCAGCATGTTGGTTGTGGGTGTGACCACGTGCCATTCGGCAAACAAGTTGCATCAAAGTAATCGCCAACAAACTTAGTACGTACACGACAGCTGAAAGATTGACAATGATAGTTGGGTAAAAATCAGTTATTTCGAGTATAAAATATAATAATAATTTAAATGCAATATAAATATGCGCCTTTTGTCAAATATTGCTCACGACTGATTAAGATGCTTGAAGGGGAATCCTGTGTATGAGAAAATTGCATAATAGAACTAGCATGCATTAAATACAGGAGGAAATGGGGGGTTGCATTAGGCAGAGAGATCACTTTTAAATGAATTGTTCTAGAATGATTTACAAAATTAAGCTACAGTTTCAAATGTGATGTAAACTCACTCATCAAAACAACAATATCTTTTACGATCAGATGACATAATGTGAGTGTTCAATTGTAAAAAAAGTGGCTGAAATTATAGATACCTGAAAAACACTGTAGATCCCACATGTGTTTTCTCTCCGAGAACGTAACCATTCCAAAATTTATTCGGCCATTCACACTTAATTTCTGCTTAAATCATAAATAGCCAAGCATAGGTCAATGTTTCATGTTTTATAAAATGTGCATTGCAAATTACACACAATTTAAAAGTTGAACAGAAAAAAAAGAATTAATGTTTGAAAGATTGTAATATTGCAATCTTCAGTTGTATTCTATTATGTTCCTTCCCATTCTTAATCGTCGGCTGTATCAAACAATTTGAGAACATTTATATACCACTGCATGTTGCCGCCGTTCCGCTCCAGGTTCTGTTTGCCTGACACCTGCGCTCCTCAGAGCCACTCAAATGGAAGTTTCCTTTACATTTGAACTGGATCACTGTACCAAAAGCATTGCCTACTCCTATCATGGTACCGTTAGCGGGAGCCTGTAAGATGGGGCAGTCCACAGCTGTAAAATACAAACCGATCAAAAGGTGCAATAATTAGAAGAAAATAAGTTTTGGGAAAAATCGTATACTATGCTTATAACGAACTGAAACAAGAGGTCTCTTGGAATTCGTTGTAAGCGTGTTTTACTGTAGAATATTGTAAGATAGTTATCTAAAAAGCATCTAGTAATGACATGCCATGTAGGAGCTAAAAATCCAAGAATATCTATATCAAAGGTAATGATGATATTTTGTTTGAAGATTCACTCTTTATTCGTCATTGAGTTCTTCCATCGTATCATTTTTTTTTTTCTTTTTGGAATAAAGTTTTAAAATTCAATACTAAAGTAAATATTATATAAAAATGCAGTTGAACTATAAATATGATAAATTCTAAGTACGAACTCTAAATATGATAAATTCGAAGTACCGTGACAAGTTGGTGGTAATCCGGACCATTCGGCGTTAGGCTGGCAGGTTCTATTTGGAGAACCCCGGAGTTCATAGCCTTCATGACAGTGATACTGTATACCCTCCGGATAGTGGAAAATGTGTCCGGAGCGCCAACCATTGTCCAACTCTCCGGGAAAACCACAATTTACAGCTGTGTGGGGAAACACCGTTTTTTCAAATTTTCATGATCAATGTTAGTTAGTTAGTTAGTTAGTTCTTTCATAATAAAACTGAGTGCTTGTATCAAACTTAATCTCTTCTGCTTATTGTGGTGTAATTCTTTTTTTCTTTTTCTATTTCTTTTTTTTTTTTTTTTTTTTCATTTTTTTTTTCTTGTGTTGTTGTTGTTGTTTGATCCGATAAGAAAACATATGCTTGAATTCAAAAGTTTAAAGGTCAAAGTCTTACGTAGGCATCTGAGTTCCAGCCTTGTCCATTCTCCGTCATCACCACACATGATCCTGGGGTCAGATTCCCGGATGTAACCCATATCACAGTTATAGGTCAGTTGGAACCCGGCCGAGTAGCGTGGTTGTTTAGGACCGTCATGATTGGCGTGAGTTATCACTGGAGGACTAGTACACGTCACTGATAGAAAAATAACAAATTTTCAATTCTAATTCCTTTTTTTTCGCTTGAATTTTTAACATCTATGTTCAATTTATTCTGAGGACAAGTGAATGGATTCCATGCTCAAATTTTCAATTATACCTCTTTTTGCGTCAGTTATGACATAATTGATACAAATTAAATCTGATTACATTCGAACATATATAATTATACATAGAATGTTTCCCTTTAAAACTTTAGAATATTATATAAGTGAAAACAAAAATATTCATATTTTTAAGTTTAATCGGGTTTCGGCTAAAATGATGGTTTTAACAGCAAACAGAAGATGCTTATTCTTCTGATGCAACTGTTTTCAACTACGCTTGGGATTCGATTTGTATCACTGCAGAATGCTTGTATCTCCATGGTATGACTAATCACTATCAAGTTTAGGGTGAGGGGGGCAGTCGTTTTGTTAACGTTTGGTTTGGTTTTACATGTACATTTTTGTTTTTAATTATTTTGTATGTCCATCAATTGTTGGTTTTGAGTTTTGGATTCTGATTTTGTGTTTGAATTCACTCACTCCTTCGTATTATTTTCCTTCTAGTAATGTTAAAAATCAAAAAATGGAGACACATTTATATTGTGTCATATAATTTTTCCTTTAAACGACACTAGTCTTGCCTTTTTCACAGCTTGGTTCTTTGCCATCCCAGACTCCTGACGGACGACACTCTCTTGTAGGTCGTCCTGCAAGATGGAAACCCGGTACACAGTAGTATGTCATGATGGCACCAACTCCATTTACAAATGGTTCTTTAATCCCGCCATTTTCAATTGGAGAAGGTTTTGGACATCCCGCAGCTTATATTGAAATCAAGGAATTATAATCATAATGTAGTTAACATTTGAATAGAGACAGTTTAATACAATGTCTTTTAAAATGTTCTTACTTTGTAAGAGAAAATGTATATCCAACTTTATTACATTAAGTATAATGCAGGAGTAAAAAAAACTTACTGTAGCACTTCATTCTTGGTCCTACCCAGGTTCCCATTCCAACACACCAGGCTTTATCTGCGTCATTTTTACCCTTCTGAAATCCATCTCTACATGTATACTCAAGCATCGTCCCAAGTGGGTAGGTACTGTTACCTCGATTCTGATAGAAATCTGCATTGGCAACATCTGGAGGGCGACCGCACTCTGTCTTATCTGAAAATATCATCATCACCATCATCATCATCATCATCATCATCACCATCGTCGTCGTCGTCGTCGTTGTCATCATCAATTTCACTACCAGCAACATCTTCGTCATCGACATAAGGATCATTATCATCGTAATCGACATGAAAATGTCACAGGAGCTCGATGCCATCAACCCTCAATGACACCCCCTTCCCATCTCTCTCTAGTCAAAGTATATATAAGGAAAGTAGGGGCGGATATTCTTGTGGTTCGTTGGCATCGAGCTCCTGTGGAAAATGACCATTTTTTAAACAACAATTATTTTTTATAATTACTTAAAAGTTTTTGTTTTACAATATTACCCGGTACTCTGGTGGTGAGGACACACCGTGGTTCCTGTCCGCTCCACTCCTCGTTCCCCTGACACACCCTTATTGCCAGACCCTTTAACTCATATCCGTCATTACACGTGTACTTAGCCACAGCCCCGAACTTATTGAAAGGTACAATGTTAACACGTCCGTTAGGTATCCTCCTTCCCAAATTCACACATCTCATGTCTAGGGTGTAATAGAGAAATATTACCTTATATTACAAACTGAACCATGATTGATGCATTTTTAACGTATAATATACTTATTTGATATACTCTCAGTCAGAACATTTTGACTTTATTTACATTTGAGGCAATACATATGGAATGAATGTTCCCCGAAGATTTTTCTATATGTGCTTTTACATATTTTTACATTGCTTATGAGTGCCAATATCAGAATACTTTTATTGATACAGCTGAGTCCGCATACTCCGTCACACAGACACTCTTTCCTGGCACTCTTACAGTTCTCCCTGGCACATGACTTTGAACAAGATCGAATGCCATCCTGGCGTGGTTTGCAACCCTCGTTTAAACACCAACCTACATCACAAAAATAGCGAAATTTTAGTAACTCTCACAAATTTCTATATGTATCGTATAATTATTATCTTCAATTATACATTGTATGTCATTATGAAAGAAAGCAGGGGATCTCCAACAACACTAGGTTGCAGCACCAACAGCAAAACCCCCACTGCAAAAACACAAAGCAGACACATTTATAGCTAGCAGGACAACATTTCAACGTTTCCCTTTATCATGTTTATTGAAAATGTTTTTCTTTCAGGCAAAACATGCCTGTTTAGGCTTAAGTAGACACTTTGTCTCGCCTAGTGTTGAGAGACATCTTATTGTTGCGTCAAAGATTATTTGAATACTAGTACAGAAAAAATCCCCAAACTTGATCTTTCGTTGTCAAAAGGTGAAAATAATTTCTTCCCCCCCCCCCCCCTTTTCTAAATTTTTACACGTTTAAATGTCGATCATAAAATTACTTTTGTTTTGCAAATAATATTTTTTCATCAGATATTAAAAGAAATAAATACATGACATATTCTGAAATTCTGTTTTGATGCATTTTTAACAGCCTTCTGAAGTTCACATTTTTGCATTCTTGCACTCTGATATAATCATCCATGTTGTTACATCATGTCTTCTTACAATTTCCGTAGTGAAATGTTCATTTCATTTTTATGAATTTTCTCTGTAGAACATGCAGAAAGTTACACAGCTTCCCTGAATTTTTGTTCTAATTATTTAAGGAAAGAAATAGCGCAGATGGCACTGTAAGCCTTCGGTTGTGCCAGAGAAAATTGTATTACTACAGAGAGCAAACATAATAATGGAATACAATTTGTAGAAAGATTTTATTATCCCTGATTGGCATGTGTAATAACGACCTTTAACCCTTGTCATATGAACAGAGTTATACACTTAGACAATACTATTGATTGTCTCTTGTACACAATCGGTCCTAGAATATTCCTCTGGTTAGGGAACAGTCTGTCATCATTCTATCTGGCCATCTGAGATTTGGTACTGTTTGGTATTTGGACAGTAACAAGTAATCAAAGCCTGTGATATATCATTCTTTTATGAAAAAGACTGAAATTTGTTGCTCGAATTGCTTTTAATTCATCATGTCTGACTTCCTATTCGTCATATCCTAAGACAATCAAAGTGAGTACCTTCTAGAGGAGTGTAGGGGATCGGGAGCTCCCCTCCCCCGAAATTTGCACACAAAAAAAACAAATGCATATTTTTCGGTTTTGGCGTATATTATAAAAGAACCCCCCCCCCTCCCCCCTGGAAAAATCTAGATCCAACCATGCTAACCATTGAAAGAAAAAGAAAGTTCGTGATAATAAACCATATAAAACTAGTTTTGTAATAGTAATGAAAACAAAATGTTTGTTCTCTAATTACGTTTCGATTCTTTACAAAATTACAAAGACATAAAATAGGGTAGTGATCATTATTTACATGCTTCAGAAGCTCAGTTAAATAGCAAAATCGATGCAGGAGTAAAACGTTAGATTCCTTGCAAAACAATACGAAACAAACGAATCAAAATACCATATTTAAAAACCAGAAACATCATTTTTATGAGTCAGATCCTCTGCATCATAATGATATGCAATGGAATCATCCAACATCAAA
This sequence comes from Pinctada fucata, assembly GCA_028142955.1. Taxonomy (NCBI): domain Eukaryota; kingdom Metazoa; phylum Mollusca; class Bivalvia; order Pterioida; family Pteriidae; genus Pinctada; species Pinctada fucata. The sequence continues at coordinate 48,928,820 of AP027109.1, forward strand.
CATGCCAAAGGAGTATAATAATGTTTATATAGTAAAGTGGTCCCCTATTTTAACAAAATCTTAAAGTTTCAAGAGGTAATTATTTTCCACCAATATAATCTACAATATAGGCTATTCATAGACATTTACTTCCTTTCTTAATTTCTTATAATTTCGGCTTCAAAAATGGTATATTTTGCCAAATTTTTGGAAAAACGTCTTATTAGGGCATATTTTCAACACACATCCTGATAGTTAATATTGAGCGGGATTCTGAACAACTTTTATATTTTGATATGTTGTTTCCTTTGCATGTTTTTGGGTGCATTCAAAAGGGAAAAAAAGTTGTCCACGATCCTGCTCTTTGAAAACAAGATTACAAAATCACAGATTTTCACGATAATTAAGAGAAATTTACGAGAGGGGAATTTCATCACTAGAATTCTCAAAATATGATAACAAAATTTAATGTTTGAGAAGTCAATTTTATGCGGACAATTTCATAAACCATATACATGGTCCTTTCGATACTTTCTAATTCCCATATTTTCGTACGACAAATCACACATATATATGATGTCATTAGCGATTTCTATCTTTCCATCCAATGATGAAGTTTAGAAGTGATAAAGAATATAACTATGTATGTGTGTTACGTAATCTAATGAACAGTTATCGTATTATATAATATGTGGTATGAAAGCTGAATTAGCAGCTACTCTATAAATGATATACTCATTGTCCAAGTCACCATGTCAACACAAATAGACAAAAGGAGCCGCAGATACATTTACTTTAATAATCATTTGGGAGATCTTTTCCTTGGACTTTACTCTTTCTCAACACGGGAGTGAAAAATAACTCTACAACTTATTTTAGTGTACAATACGCGCAGTTGTGTGCATTTCAACAATTCATGTCTCGTTATGGGATTTCCAACAACACTGGGTTGCAGCATCCACAGCAAAACACAAAAACACCCAAAGCAAAAACACAGAGTTGACATGCACAGAAAGAAACACTTAGGGACAAGATATCCCAACACGCAACACAGAAACATCTAACACAAAAGATCATACATAAACCAACGAGACAAATGAGCAACCGGTGCCTACTTAGAACTATCAAAGTATTATTCCTTCATCATAGTCTAAAAGAGCGTTGACTTGAAGAATGGCCATGGATATGAATATTCATCCCTTTATGGCGATCCTGTTGTAAAAGACGGTTGAATGATGTGAGGATCATAATTAACCTCTACTTCTTATTCCAGCGTCCAAGTTTTTGTTACATTGAGATGGATTAATCATAAAACCAAGTCTGACGGCGATCTACGAAAAATGTAATAATGAGCGATAGCAATATCCGATATCATATTTTCCCATTAAATGATGACGTGATAAGGAACCTCAACTGAATATGTGCGCTGTGTTATCGAATGAGAGGTTATCATTTTAAATAAGATATGGTATGAAAGCTTCATTAGCACCTACACTATATTTGTTACTGTATACGGTACTGAACCAAATAAATGGTATAGAGCCGCTGAGACCAATATACATTTACAATAACTTTGCCTCCTACTTTACTTAATCCCGATACTTATTTTGGTGCACAATATGCGCATTCTGTGCATATTATGTCTCATCGGTGATACTCGAAGCCGAAGGATTTATCTAAAGCATTTCTTCTGCATCATCTAAAAGTGCGGTGACTTGAATGTCCATATCTGGTTAATCATCCGTTTCTTGACTTTACTCTGGTAACATTGATTCATGATGTGAGAATTATAATTAACATTTACTTCATATTCCGCCGTCCAATTTTTGCAATGTTAAGATGGATTAATCATAAAACTGAGTATGACGGGAATCGATGAAAAATATAATAATGAACGTAGTTATATAGTCGTCACTTCTACGAGATGATATCCCGTGATGATTCATCTATCTACTGTGACTTTTACCAAATTACTTCTGTATGAAGTACGAATTGTCTATTTGCTTTGCCGATATTTTTGGTGAATTTTAAGTTCGCTCCATTTCTCATCAGCTAAAAGTATTTTCGCATTCTGCTTCAATTTCCAGGCAAGGGGCTAATATTTAAAGACTAAGTTAACACCATAGAAATGCTCTGGACATTTTATGATTCATAAGAAATTGTCGATTCACCAGAACTAGTCAATGCGATGTCTCTAGATACAAAATATATGCAATTATATGTGGAATCTTAGAAAGAATGGTAACATCATTTCGATACTGCCTTGTATTGATATTTTGTCATTTAGTTACATATTTATACTTGATTCTATCTTTGCGAATAATATTGCATATTCCGAATGTATTGTTGATTCCCAATAAAACTAGATATGACCCTTGTTTTAGGGTTGTCACCGTGGCGTAGCGGTATGAGCGGCCTGCATTGTATGCTAGGCGAAGCCGCTGTACGGAGTTTACCGACCTTGTATGTTCGTTGGTTTATGTGTGGTACTTTGTGTTTCATATTTCTGTGTTGTGAGTTGGTGTTCCTTGTCACTTTTGCGTCTCTTTCTGTGGGTGTCTGCTCTTTGTTTTTACATTGGGTGTTTTAGGTTTTTGCCGTGGTGCTGCAACCTGGTGTTGTTGGAGATCCCCTCCATACATTATGCGATGCGCTTTAAGTTGTTTAACTAGTACCCGTTCTTTATGCATTCTTAAACAAAAGTCGATACAAACGCTTAAATTATTTTGAGAAAGTAAACAAATTGTAAAAATACATAAAAATGTGAAAGAATATTCGAATCATCGATGGCGTTGGTTTCTGAACAAAATCAGAGAGTGAAAATCATTTTCAAGATTTTAAATTCAAAGGGCAAACTAACTCAAATATTGTAAAAATTTAAGTTTCAAAAATATAATTATTTTACATGAATTTTAATAAAAGCGGATAAGAAATCGACTCAAATTACCTGATGATTTTTGCTTCTGGTATCAGGAGATTTACATAGAAAACATCAAACCTGGCAAAAGTCCACATAAATCTTACCTGTAGGGAGTAAACAAACCAATACCAGAAAATAGATGTTTTTCTGCCTCATCTCTACAGAACTGTAATGCTACGGATGATCTGTATAATTTGTTGACATATACCGTCAGGAGGGTGACGATGAATTCTATACACGGCCAGAAATCTGATCAAATTAATTATCGACAAAGCTCTTCTCAAAGATGAAGTGCTCTACAGAAATAAAGCAAGATCCCCTGCACTGATTGCCGGGACAAAAGAGAGATCAAATCGACTGCTTCTGATGTATTGCTCCTGCACGTGATATATATAAGAACGCTGAGAGGTTCACAATGGGTATGTAAACTTCTGAGCTAAAATCACAAATTAAAGTAGTGCTTCAAAGTAATGACCGTTTCCATGAAATTCCTTCAGCGATTTTGCTAATGATGTCGAAATATCAAACATACGTCCAGACTACGTTCAAGTAATGTCCTGTTACAGACAGATTGATCCCACATAATTAAGTATTGCAGACAATTATTAGATTCTCAAACAGAGAAGAGAAGGAAGTAGCTTTCTCACAGGAAAAGTTCCGTTCTGTATGACTGTGTGGATTTTTTCTCATTTATATTTCATGTAGATTTGAGCAAACTATATTACCAGCAATTTATTTAGAATAAATTTACCAATGAGACCAGGAGAAAATTCAAGACAAAAATTTGTTTACCGAAACATTTTTCTTTTGAAATGTTTCATTGGCTCATTGGCACTTGATGATATATCTTCATAAACGCTCACTTTTTATGAACCTGGAAATAAAATAAACTAGAATACTGAACCAAAAAAAAAGAGAAATCCATGTAATTTCTGATTGGATAGTTTAGCTTTACAATTAAAATATCTATATATATTATAAGAACGTGGTTTCCGCTGGGTAATAAAAAAACTTATAGAAACGTTTCGGAAGTCCGAAAAGAAGTATTTTCTCTAAAATCTGAAAGCTGTCAAAGAAACTAGTGAAAACCTAGTGTTTTTAAATCAATTCAATTTTTATAAGAATTAAAGAGGGCGCTACTGAAATGATTTTTGGTGACTCCGCTAGAAGCATCACTGATGAGAATTTAATATTCGAAACACGTGTCTGGTGTATGGAAATTGCTTTCAAAATTGGATTTTCTTCAAGAAGGTATAGAGTTGGAACCCTTCCACATTATTCAGTTGCTTAGTAAACAAAGTGTCAAAGAATTACGTAATAAACTGAGAAAAGAACACATTTAATCTACATTATCATTATTGAGATCACTCTCTTAATTGTGTGTGTGTATGTATGTATCAAAGCCTTCTTGCAGTATATAACAGTTTAATGAAGGCAATCTATATATTAGTTGAAAAAATGAATCTGAAATGTCATCTTTAAAGAGTTACAAGGAGAATAATGTGATAAGTAAAAACGTAAGTGTACCAACTTTGCTGTAAGACCACAGCCTTCTGTACTTAAGAATTTCGAATTCGTACGTATACATATTTCAAGCAAGGCATGTTTCGGTTCATCGGTTGTACTTTCGAATCAATATGATTCAAAGATGCAAAAATAAGTTCGTGTTGCGGCCCGTCGTTTAATAATTTATTTCAAATACATGTATCTTCATCGTCAAAAGTGAACAGCTTCATCAGGTATAGAAGTTGTACAATACAACCTTTGAGAATTCAGGTACCTGAACACCTGTCTTTTCTGAAAGGTGTTCTGATTTCTCAAGTGACATTAGATAGGCGACGGAGTACGGACTGTTTTCCGTATATCAAAAGTAAAAAGACACATATTGGGAGTTCGCTTCTTTCCGTGTGGAGGAGGTTTTTGTTTGTTTGCTTTTGTTCCTGTTTTGTCATGATTTTGAATGTCTTCGGTCTACAATTTTCTGAATTATCGATTTTGTACTGTGTATTGGGATATGGCCATTGTCCATATTTGTCATCCTCATCATTTGAGTTCATTTGTTTTGCATAGCTGCATAATAGAGGATATGATATATATTACAAAGTACATGTATTTTTTCTGTAGCGATACCCTCGCATTTTTTAAGTAATAAGGTTTTCTACAGGTTATTTGGAAAGTCATTCCCTTTGTCATTCATGAGATGGTTTCTCGTTTGGCCGTCCAGATGTACATAAGAGAACACTTACACTAAATGGACCAACAAAGAAGCAAAGCGAATACATAGAACAGCTTATAAAAGGAATGAAACCGATAAGGACTCGAAGCCGACTTTGGACGGCTGTCTAATACTTACTAATGATAATACCTACTTCTCATACTTACTTAGATGTTATTTATCCACAAGAATTGACTCTAAACAAGGCAAACGTTACAGAAACAGAAACACCATTTTTGGACCTAAATATCAAAATTGTCAATAGAGAAATTCATACAAGGGTGTTTGACAATCGAGATGATTTTGGATTCAACATAGTAAATTTCCCCTGGCTTGACGGTGATGTCCCTAGATTACCGTCAGACGGTGTCTACATTTCACAGCTCATCCGGTATGATAGAGCATGTACTGATGTTTTGGATTTTCATAGTAGAAATTTACAAATTACAAAGAAACTTTTAGGTCAAGGTTTTCGCTTTCAAAAACTAGTAAAGACTTTCTTGAAATTTTACAAAAATTATGAGCAAATTCGGACCCATAAAAGCAAGAGAGTATATTACTTTAGGTATTTCACAATAGGTATTTATGGTGACATAATTAAAAAACTAAGAAGGATCAAAGGTAGACAGCATAACAATCGAAAAATGCGTCAGAGTCATCAAACGCCTTTTATACCGTGGATATGATCCTAATGTCACCAGACGGACACTAAGCTTTGTACTTGACCAATCTACAGTCTTGTACGAGCGTATTCTTAAGAATTACACTCTGACTGTGACGACGGGACTCCATGACGGGCCCTGTCCAAACCTCTTTAGAGAAGACAGGGCCCCCACCAATTATCCTCTCTGAATGTCAGTTGGACTCCTCGGGTGATAACATATATGAGCTCGCTACAGGCGGCAGAGCACGGACTGTATTACTCACGTCCTCTTTTTATATCCATTTACAGGTTGGACCCCTGTGTTTTACGGTCTTGTTTGTGTGTGGTCATCTAACAGTGAGGAGGTTGTTTTTCACCAAAATTGTGCGTTCTTCAAGACCTCTGGGAAATCGGAATAGTGGGAGGAATGTGGGCACGTAATCCAGGATAACCACACCGTCTGCTATTAACGTGACAGATGGCCGTCCTAAGTCGGCACCGGTTGCCCATTGGTCTCGTTGGTTTATGTGTGGTCTTTTATTATTAATGTTTCTATGGTGTGAGTTGGTGTTCCTTGTCCCTTTTGCGTCTCTTTCTGTGGGTGTCTGTTCTGTGTTTTTGCATTGGATGTTTTGGGGTTTAGCTGTGGGTGCTGCGGCCTGGTGTTGTTGGAGATCCCCTCCTTTCTTTTACATAGCAAATGGTGTTGTTATCCAGATAAGGTGGCACAATGCCTAAGAAATCTGGATTACAATGCGGAAAGGTTCCAACTCTATACCTTAATTTAATATTCGAAACACGTGTTTGGTGCATGAAAATTGGTTAGAAAATTTCAAACCAATTTTCATGCACCAGACACGTGTTTCGAATATTAAATTTTCATCAGTGATGCCTCCAGCAAAAGTGCTTTTCATAAGCAGTCAAAATGAATTTCACTAGCGCCCTCTTGCGTTATTTTTAGAATTTGAATTTCTGCATTTACTTAACAGAGTGCTACAAAATTTCTATAGGGTCGATTCAGTAGCATATCCAAATAAAATATATATTCAAAATAGCATTGGAGGGATGGTGCTAAGATGTTAAACTCCTTGAATTTCGATGATATTTTTCGATGAAATGGCAAGTTTCCGAAATAGCAAAAAAAATATAAATATGATGTCACATTGATAAAGCTTCTTTCAGACGACAGAGCTGGAAAGAAGTATATAATACACTTGACAAACATCAGGTCACGGGGAACGATTTTAACTGCTCCACACTGCAACATGAAATAAGTGTTTATATTAATAATGCGGAAGGGTTCCAACTCTATACCTTCTTGAGGAAAATTTCAAACCAATTTTCATGCACCAGACACGTGTTTCGAATATCAAATTCTCGTCAGTGATGCTTCCAGCCAAAGTGCTTTTCATAAGCAGTCCAAATCAATTTCACTAGCGCCATCTTCCGTTATTTTTAGAATTTAAATTTCTGCATTTACTTTACAGAGTATGCGGCTCCAAAATTCCTGTAAGGTCGATTAAGTAGCATATCCAAATAAAATTTACAAGGTACACTTTGATTACTCGTAGTTGTTGTAAGTTGTTTTATAAACACATTGCCTTTTTACTGTAAGGTGATATCGTAGTATTAAAATTACAATAATTTCCATGAGCCCCAAATTACACAAAACTATATAAACTAATATCAAAATCAGTAATTATCAGAAGCATTGGGTACACGAAAAACATTACGTGTACTGCTTTCCCTTATTTCTGTAATCCTTGGTTATAAGTTTTTAAGAATTATATCTTTTTTATTGTTTCACCAATCTGTTTATCACATTATCCTTCGTAAAAATTATGAGGAATACATTTGAAACCATATTTTCTATAGTCATGTCCAACTCTGCTCATTTCAATGACTGATGGGCTACTTTGTATTCATTTCCTGATGTTTGCGAGTTCTAAAAGCAAGTTGCCCCTGATTTCAGAGATGGATGATTTTGCATGCTTAACTCTTATAAGTTTAATGTCATATACCACGTATATAAGAGAATCTGATGGTATTCTATTTGGCCAAAAATAAAGAACTATCCTTTTCCAAATCGTTGTAACAACATCTAGGTCACAAGGTCAAAATTTTCAAGAAGGAAAGTCTTTTTCACACTACATTTAAAAATGATTGCCAAGGCTAAAATGTCTAGTCTAAAAGATATTTAAGGTTATATCCATTCAAAACTCCGGATTCAACAGTTTTAAACTTTTCTGCACAGCTGAAGTCATAATTAAGTGTAACTCTCCCCGTGCCCCCGATCACATCTCCATTAATGACTCATTTTATATTTTTATTGTTTGTTTGGTTTTGCAACTGTGCCTGGTGTTGTTTACTCATTCATTAATTTTAAATTCTGATTTTGGTTTGGTGTTTCACTTTCACTCACTCCTTCAAGTATACCAACCAGACAGACAGACAAACAGACACACGGGACAAACACTATGTCATCCAATCTTCTTGAAACGGGGACATGAAATGCACAAGGAATTTCATTTTCGTGCGTGAACATTGACGGCGGGTGCGGCTAGCCAACAGGGGATACTTACTCCTTCCGGGCACCTGGTCCCACCTTTAGCTTGCTAGGGGTCCGTCAATGCTCAATTTGGTGCTCTATTGTGAGTGCTGTTGAGAATATTGTCAGGATCTTCTTTAACTCATTCAAATAACTCAAACATTAATCCGAACTTCGTTAAACGTTCCTTTTTGCTTCCTATGCTCTGGAATAAGAGATGTTTGCTTCACGACATTTTTTATCTTTTTATCCATTTGACTGCTGAAGCATGAAAAAAATAATGGTGCATTTTTGAAAAAAATGAATATTCACAATACATGTATTACAATCCGTCATGTTTTTTTTTTTATAAAAAAAACAACATCAAAGCCTTTCAGTATTCATTTTAATTACATACATTAATTTCACTCATGGTTAAGGTCACAAAATGTAGGACACATACTTTGAAAATTGGTTGGATATGAATATATCTTCTGAAGTGTCAGTCCCCTAAAAGATCAATTTTTATTCAGTTGCTTTTTTCTTCTTATACTCCGATGATCATCTTTCCAAATTCATATCTATTATTTAATAATAACTTGCTCTAGTCTTGTTTTAGGCAAAACGAGGTAAGTTTTAAAATGACATGCGAATAATTCTAATGCATTTACTTTTCACTCAATTTTTACAAAAAGTATGTTGACTATTTCTTTAAGCGTGAAATAAAGATTTCTGAAATTGTATACGAAAAATAAGGTACTCTTCTTCCAAGTTTTGCACTATGATGCAGTATACATGTATATGCCGAGTGGGTTAAATCGGTTAGTGAGAACAGTTTCACACGTGTTTAAGGACACGTGCAACGTCGGTAAATGACAAAATATGAAAATTTAGTAATAATTATCAAAATTTTGTCACAATTATGATATATAGAATCTGTTAAAAAAATAAATTTCCATTTCAAAGCATGTTTGTGAAGGATGAGGTTTTCCACATAAATTTGCAAAAAAAAAAACCCTGAAAAAAAATCCAATATGTCTTGATGCAGGTTGAATTTTCTACATACTGCAAATAAAGTACAGCTTTTGGAAAGAGGGATAACTGTAACTTAACAACTCATTTACAATATTTTCCACACTTAGTTTACCTAACTTACGTTCAATTATAAATATCTTGATATATTTATTTTAATTAGCACCTTATTGACGAGAAATTAATGTAAGAACTGCAATGAAACTGTATTTTTCTGTATACTTGAAATGTTATACGTCTACTAATTGAATAGCATCATATTAGAGCAGATAAATATGCAGGATGGACCAGACATGCACGTTTCGGGTACTTTACCCTCGTCAGTGATCCTCAATCTAAACAATGTAATATGGCAAAAAAATTGGGAAAAATATTATGTCCTAAAATGCACCGAAAGACGTAGCAGGAATGGTAGGATATGATGCTACAGGACTCACGTTTTGGAAATTTCAAGAAATTTTGGTAACAGACGTTTTCAAATGCGTTGAAGAAACGATCGACTGAAGTTGATCGAACTTGGCTACATGTGCCCACGGGGACTCCTGGTCCACCAGCAGTGACACGCACCAAGTGGTACAAATGTAAAACGTCTTCAAATTGAAAAGCATCTTTTAAGGTCAGATAGATTTGCAGCATGGACCAGACATGCACATTTCGGATACTTAACCCTCGTCAGTGATCCTCATTGTAAATAATAGTTAAAGAAGATCCTGGCGATAATCTCAACAGCACTCACAATAAAGTACAGAATTGCGCATCGGTGGACTCATACAAGCTAGAGGTGGGACCAGGTGTCCGGGATGAGTAAGCATCCCTTGTTGTCTAGCCGCACCCGTCGTTGATGTTCATGCTCGAAAGACATCAATTATAAATCATTTACAATTTGATTCTTTTAAATAAGAATCAATTCCCTCTCCTGCTTAGGATAGGCTGGAGCGTAATTATTATATATTTTGCACTCGGGGTCTAGAGCAGGTATCAGATAGTACTTCTCCTCAGTGTTGAACGTTGGTGCTGGAGAAAATTGTGTATATTTAAATTGTATAGATTTGTACTTGAGAATGCATTTCTTTCGAAATTTGGAGGTCATTTCATGTAGGTACAAGGAGACAATATTATTTATGATGTTTCACACATATGATGAACGATTAAGTCAAGTCGAGAAGAAGGTGTTTTATTACAGCATGAAGATAGGTAACACAGCTGTCTTCTACGATGGTGTAATGTAAATGTCTCTCAATACTCTAATTTGTCTCTATCTGTGTGTTTCTTCTTCTCAATGTAAGTACGGAATTTCTCATATGCTTATACTTATTTCCATTGCATGACACCATAAGCTAAATGGAATATAGGAAACTTTCCTCTTCTTTCAACGCCAGATGAAAGGGGGGATCTCAACCAAAACTCAAGCACTGCAAGAGACTCAAATGTTCAGGAAAACCTTTGTCTGTGGAATTTCTTGTTCCTTACACCACATTAAGTTTGTAACGGCTATGATATTGTTAAATTAAAATAACGATTGAGATTCGTAGCTCCTAGCTCGGATAAAAATGTCGTTACCTTAGCACCCAAACTGGGATACTAATTCATTATTCAAAATGAAATTCGTAACATCCATGCGTAAAATGAAAACATATTTTCTCGGCATTTTATAGCTAGACTGTCCTTCAGACAAGAGGGTTGACGGGTGATTCTGCATTGGTTCAGGGAGTTGACTCCACAGACTGACATTTCCTTCGAGTGTTACTATTACTACTAAAGGAGATAATTTATTACACATACCTTGCATAATAAAGATTCAAAAGAATCATTGCATCATTTAACAACGCTCTATTTAAAGGACAAGAGGTTTCAAATAGAATTTATGGAATTTGCCTCAAGATACACATAATATGATATATGTGTACATATAATGACACTTAATTAAAACCTTGAACTGGCTTTTCAGTTACTTTATATTAATAAGGTGACTTTAGAATCAATTTAGCTACATAAACCACAATGAATCCATACATGAATGCGTTAGATAGAAACCTACAAGTCTCCCATTATTTGCTTTTGGTAAATTTTATCAATTGTTGTTAACCGACATATTTTATCCACATAATGGTTTACGTCCCAAGTCATCAAATAAACTAAATCAAACCGACCGAGGTTTCTTTGTCTTACTGAACGACACCGAAAAACCTTCTCATATAAGTGCAATCCTTACAAACAAGCAGATAATGCTTACCCTTCCAGAACAAATGATGTCATTATTTTACTATAGATGCTATAGTGCAAATGGTGATGCTGCATACATCATTCTCAGATAGCACCCCTTGTCTTTTGGTGTTTTGATGTATTGCTGTGGATGCTGTAATTGAGTTCTATTGGAGATCAATTTCAAAACCAACACTATTTTTACTTTTTTTAGGTTAAGTGCTTTATAGTGCATCTACCTCTGTATACCTTTATGGATGACAACTGCTCCTGGTATAGGTGATTTCTTTCTCTTTTTAATTTCTTTTTGATTATTCCTCTTGATAAACGGTAGATTTATCAGGACCTGTATATTAATGCGGGATATTATCTAGGAATGATCTAGTTGGCAAGTAAGAAAGGAGGTGATCTCCAACAGAACCCGGTTACAGCACCCACAGCAAGACATTACAACAACCCATGCAAAACACAGAGGTGACATGCGCAGCAGGAGACGCAAAAGGGACAAGGGACACCAAAAACAACACAGAAACATCAAACATAAAAGACCACACACATCTAATCAACGAGACCAATTGGCAACCGGTGCCTTCTTAGGACGGCCATCTGCTACGCCAATAGTAAATGGTGTGGTTATTCGGATTACGTGCGCACAATCCTCCCACTTTTCGGCTACCAAGAGGTCTTGAAGAACGCCCAATAGTGGTGTAAAATAACCTCCGCACTGTAAGATAACCATACAAACAAGGCAGCATGACGCAAGTACCCGGGCAACACACAGATAGAGATGTAAATGGATATAAAAAGAGGGCGTACGTAATACAGTCCGTGTTCTGCCGGATGTAGCGAGCTCATGCATGTTATCATGTTATCATTCGAGGTGTCCGACCGACATTCAGAGAGGATAGGTAGTCGGGAGCTTCCATCTCAAATGAGATAAAGTTTGAGAACAAAATGAAATTAAAACACTTTAAACATCGGGTCTCAGAGACCTGAATTACCAAAACAATGCAACACCAAATAAGTGTAGAAAGAAAAGAAAGGAGGGGATCTCCAACAAGACCCAGTTGTATTTTTCTATGCCAACCATTAACTTTACCAATTTGAAATAATAATAAATAATCCAGATGTCTTATCATAAAGAAAATATATATGGTCAAGCCCTTAGTGAATCCAAAGTAAAATAACGATATTAAGTTTAAATTCGAACAAATATTGCCTTCATAAAATTTCTCAAATCTGTAGAAATTCAAGCAAATACATGCGTTACCTTCATAAAATTTCTCAAATCTGTAGAAATTCAAACAAATACTGCCTTCATACAATTTCTCGAATTTGTACAAAATTCTTTTAGCAGGAATTGAAGAGATCTTCACCTGCATGTGTCTTTAAAGAGAATCTTTAGATGCCTGATACACAATATGTCCTTACAACAATCAAACTAAGAATTTAGAAATTAACCGAAAGTAACCGAAAGTAATCAAGGGGACACCACATTATATGTTTTTCTTATTTTGAATCATTTTAGTACCGCAGATGATAAATTATCATCCGGAACATGGATGTCTTTTGTACCGCATTAACAAATTTTGTCCAAGTCTCTCCTAAGCAGGAAGGTTTCCTTTCCAATGAAATTATATTCTTAGGATATGAGATAGAAGTTTTAATGTTAAACGTCTTCATATTCGTAAGCATCATTTAAAAGCAGATAAATTTAAATTTATTAGTATGGCTAACACCAGTTTTCCTCCGGAAGGAAAGCAGCCTACTCGGCGGAATCCTCCAACTTTGGCTATTAATTGATGCATAATTACACTGCTAAACCTTAACGTTAAAGACGCAGTTCAATGCCATCTTTGTATGAGCTGCATTCGTGTTTCGATCTTATTGCCAGGTTAAAGCCAAAAGGCATGTACAGACAAAATTAATATTGATGAATTTATCTATTTAAAAATTACAAATTACAATCTATCTTGACTACTGTAAATTCTGCTCTCGGATTATTCAGTTAAGTTCGCCCTCCTTATAATGTTTTGGTGGATCATAGCTCGTTGATTTCTTCAGGAATGTCTGGGAAATTTTAATAATCCTTTTTGGGCGTAGAACAGAGGTGATGTATCACCGTTATCTAAATAATGACACTATTTGCTTCTCTTATTTGTTATTTTATCACTGAATCTAAGATGTTATTTAAAACATTTAGCATTAATAACAAATGACAAAAGACTACATTACTCTAGAAACTGCATTTAATATACTTTTATCAAATCTGACAAGAAAGCCTTTCATAATCGACACAAATCCTCCAGAAGATAAACTATATATATATAACAAAATCATCATAGTAAAATGCATGAATATTATTTAGTAACAGATCGATGAAAAATATATAAAGGAAAAAATACAATGTAAGTCACGATATGGCATTCATGATACAATAAGACTTGAGCAGTATTATACACCAGAAGACTTGGGTATTCTTTTTTATCTTACTATCATTCAAAAGATGAAAGGTGTGCTGCATGCTACTACCAATTCCATGATCTATGAACATTGATTTTCGGCATAGACTCTTTCAAATCATTCCTTTGCTGTCATTAGAAACTTTTTTTCTCATATTCATCATGAATAAGAAGATACAAATGTAGAAAAAATGAAAGAATATATAAATGTATAAATACCTTTTCTATTTACAGTGATCGGGAAATAAATTATTTTCAAAAGTATATCTGTTCGGCTAACCTACATTAGCTCCTCTTCTCTCTAATATGAAGGTTTATCCATGAAGGAAGCTTTTAAAGTAAATAATTGAGTTCACTACTTTGCCAGACACCAGTTTTCCTCCGAAAGGGAGACAGCCTACTCGGCGGAATCCTCCAACTTTGGCTATTAATTGATGCATATCGGCATCCTCTGACAATGTATCAATATAGATTCCCATATACCCATTCATCCGTGATATTTCTATGGACAATCTCAGACAGATTTCCTGTAAATGTTGGCGCTCAGATTCCTTGATGACAATGAATGTTTCTGCTACTCCATCAGTCCCTCTATAAAATTTACTGTCACCTATGATCAGCACTGCTGTTAATTCTCCGCTGGTCCTTGATATGACTGAGAAACACTGCTTTTCTGCCAGCTCCCGACGAAATTCACTTTCTGACGTAAATTCGCTGACTAAACTCTTTTCCGCATTTTCCCTAAACAAGTCATATGCATCACCGTAAATACTGCTCTTCATTCTATCAATCATAAGCACCTTGTCATTCCTTATTACGGTAGCAGGTAGAATTACATGTAAGTGCTTACGATGGAAATCATGGGAAGAATTAAAATTCAAAATCATTCTCTAATCGTTTCAAAATTGATTAAAACACGGGTTAATTTTATTGTTTAATGATTTTAATTTCCAAATGTTTATAATCGGATCTATTATTTATTTCAACAATTCAAAACATGCGCAAACTCAATCAACTCAGTTTCGTTTTCGTAACAAAAATAAACAGTAGAACTTTTCATTCGTACTTTCCATTTATATGTAGGTCATTCCGGGAATCAACGAGGACAACCTTACAGTCACCTTTTCGCTATATGTAAACGCATACGAGATTAAAATGATAATTATGCCGTTACACCTGTCCTGCATCCTAGAACTGAATGACGTCATCTTTGTGAGGGTTTTTATAATGTCATTTTCTGTGTCAATCCCTGTACACCGTCAATCAAACAAAGATAACTAATGTCAACCTTAAAGTTCAAAACATTAAATTTGAATTTTAGGTTTTGTTTTCATCCATCTATCATGTAAATTGCAGCTATCATCAAGGAGATTCTACATACATGACATTACAATGCTCAAGTTCAAGTTTTCAAGCAAATGGTTGGTCAGTACATTACAATTTTTGTTTATTTAGAAGCATATTTTGTTTATGCAATGATAATACTCGTTTATATTTCCGATGAAGAACATAACTTTTTAAACTTCGTGTAGTCAGAAAATGATGAATTCTGACATATAAGATTTAGACACTTTTACTAAGAAATAATTTTATGTCCTTTTCATGAACCTATCAAGGTTATCATCTGTTCTCTCTGTGTAATCAAGCGTGTGATCATGATTTTTTTGCATTCTGCTTGTCAAATAAAAATGAGATATATACGTATTATATTCATTTTACATTATTTTGGATTACTTTATTGAAATTGACAGCACGCAGCTGAGACTTTTGACAGCCAAAAACAAGAATTAAAACATTTATTGTTCACGAGCATCTTTGATGTTTGACTAATGATTGATACATGTTCCAATAAATCAATCTAATTGATTTGTACATGCGTTCAAGTCAGAGCTATTAAATTCATAATTACTCTTTCTTTACAGTGCGTACTCTATAGATTGATGGGATACGTAAATCGACTATTCCAAATATGTGGTACATATTATTTGGAGCATGAATCTCAAATACATTTAAGAAATAAAATTATGATATAAAATGATATCCTAAGTTTCTTTGATGTGATATGTAGATATAATTCTATATCTTAGAAAAAGATCTTCATTTATACCACGTTGGAGTGACACACGGTATAACTTGCACCAATCAACAGACAATTAACAAGCAACCCTACAAACAATCCCAGACAACGACAATACTCATACCATACCAACTAAACAAAGCATAACATCAGTATAACCATTTCAGTGTTATTTTACGATCAAGACGGACCGTCGCATGGGCCCTATGTTGCACAAAAATGGATACCGATATCAAAAGCGTTTGACTTACGATAGAATAAGAATTCGTGTTTGCTGGCAGAAGCAAGCCCATGCTTGATTAAATGAGAAGCCCGACCAAGTAGGACATGGGGCTAGGGATTTGTGTCAAGTCACAGTGTTATATTCCGCTACCAATGAGTTATGATGGAATTCTGGCGATTGTAATATATGAAAGAATCAATTGAACAATTAAGTAGAATTCCTTTGCCCGACACATTCTATTCGGGTACCTTATACGACCGATCGAAGAAACAACAGAAAGACAGACTAAGCCCACTAGTAAAAATATGTAGTTCAGTTCATCCCTTCGTTTTCTATATATGCTCCTCCCTGGCACCTTGTCCCACCTTTAGCTGGCTAAGGGTCCGTCGATTATCATTTTTGTGCTCTATTGTGAGTTCTGTTGAGATTATCGTCAGGATCTTCTTTAACTATATAGAATCAGCTCCTATGTATAGTTCATATCTAGATTTCACTAAGGCTTTGTATCATCAGTTATTTTTTAATTGTTCATGTCAATACAGGATGTTCAGGTCTCATTTCAAAACTGATTCTCGTCGACTTATGGTTAGTATTTGTTGTTTAATATCTGATGTCGTACGTTGTCCGCTTTACGTCTTTTATTAGCTCACCTGAGCCATAGGCTCAAGTGAGCTATTGTCATAGTGTTGCGTCCGGCGTCCGGCGTCCGTCGTCGTCGTCGTCGTCCGTCGTCGTCCGTCGTCGTCCGTCGTCGTAAACTTTTCACATTTTAAACTTCTTCTCCAGAACGGCTGAAGGGATTTTGATGAAACTTGGTAGGTATGAAGTACTCATGGTCCCCTACAAGTGTTGTTGTTTTTCGTCCGGATCTGTCAACAGGTGGCGCCACCACAGCCAAAAGTAGGTCACGGGGGGTACCCTCCTTTGACAAACTTCTTCTTCAGAACCGAAGCATGTATCGACAAACCGAAAGCATCAGGATGATCTAGAGAGATGTCTTAAGAAGTGTTGTTATTTTTGGTTCCACTTCGAAGTCAAATTTTTGACGCGTTTTTGACGTCTTTTCGGACTTTGTCAGAAATGCACATTTTTGCACTATTTCTTTAAATAACTCAATAAGTGTATGATTTTACACACTCATTTACTACATATTTATCATATTTAACTTACTTAATGCTTTGATATGTATTTTATGCTTAAAATTTATTTTTTTTGATTTTTTATGAATTTTTTTCTTATGTAAAAAGGAAGGGGGGGGGTTGATTTTCATACATTTTCTGCTTCTTTTCTATAACCACTCTTCAGATTGTCATGACAATTTGTAGGTATGAGGTACTCATGCATGGTACCCTACAAGTGAAAGAATTTTGTCAAGATATCCACTTTTGGATTTTTAAGGAATATTTTTTAAGATTGTACATAGGTATAATGTATGTTTTCCATGCCAAATGGACCCATGGGGAGTAGCTTCAAACCCCGGCGGGACCCCAACAATTTTTTTTCCCTTTTTCAGTTTTTTTTCTCTTTTTATTTTTATATTTATCGCTAGAAATGAAACTGTGAAAGAATTTTGTCAAAATATCAACTTTTAGATTTTTAATGATTTTTTAAATAAGACAAGCTATAGCTAGTTTGGCTTTGTGTACTTATTTTCATACTTCGAATTAACTTGGCCACATACGCTATCAAATATACTCTGAATTTATTTTTAAGATGTTGACTTTTTTTGTCGCCTGCGAAGCACAGCGACACTTAGGGATCACTTTGTCCGTTGTTCGTCTGTCCGTCAATCCGTCCCTCCGTCTGTCCGTCTGTCTGTCACACTTGGGTGTCACACCCCATAACTTTTGATTGGTAAGTGATAGGGATTTGAAATTTCACATGTGTATTCCTTGTGACAAGACCTTTATACACATATCATAATTTTTGACCTTGTGACCTTGACCTAGATATTTGACCTACTTTTCTAAAAATCTAATATTGGCTATATCTCTTGATTGATTAGTGATAGGACTTTGATATTTCACATGTGTATTCCTTGTGATTAGACCTTTCTACACATATAATGTTTGACCTTGTGACCTTGATCTAGATATTTGACCTACTTTTTAAAAAAAACCAAGATTGGTTATATCTATTGATTGGCAAGTGATAGGGCTTTGATATTTCTCTTGTGTATTCCTTTTGACAATACCTTTCTACACATACCATAATTTTGACCTCATGACCTTGACCTAGATATTTGACCTACTTTTCAAAAAAAATAAGATTTGCTATATCTTTTGATTGGTAAGTGATAGAGCTTTGATATTTCATATGTGTATTCCTTCTTGTGACAAGGCCTTTCTACACATATCATAACTTTTGACCTCATGACCAAGACCTAGATATTTGACCTACTTTTCAAAAAATCTTAGATTGGCTATTTCTTTTGATTGCTGAGTGATAGGCTTTGATATTTCACATGTGCATTCCATGTGACAAGACCTTTCTTCACATACCATCATTTTTAGCTCACCTCGACGAAGTTGAGTGAGCTTATGCTATAACCCCACGCTTCCGCGTCCGTGTCCGCGTCCGTGTCCGCGTCCGCGTCCGGTTAAGAAGTTTGGGGTAGCTCAGTATCTGACAAAGTACTAATGCTACAGAAACCAAACTGGCACAAGTGATTCATCTTTGGATGCTGAGGTGAACCCATGCATCGTATGCAGCATCTGACCTACATTTTCCGCTTGAGTGACTTGGTTAAGAAGTTTGGGGTAGCTCAGTATCTGACAAAGTACTGATGCTACAGTTGCCAAACTTGCACAAGTGATTCATTTTTGGATGCTGAGGTAAACCCATGCATCGGATGCAGCATCTGACCTACATTTTCTGCTTGAGTGACTTGGTTAAGAAGTTTGGGGTAGCTCAGTATCTGACAAAGTACTGATGCTACAGTAACCAAACTTGCACAAGTGATTCATCTTTGGATGCTGAGGTGAACCCATGCATCGGATGCAGCATCTGACCTACATTTTCCGCTTGAGTGATTTGGATAAGAAGTTTGGGGTAGCTCAGTATCTGACAAAGTACTAATGCTACAGTAACCAAACTTGCACAAGTGATTCATCTTTGGATGCCGAGATGGACCCATGCATCAGATGCAGCATCTGACCTACTTTTTCCGCTTGAGTGATTTTGCCTTTAAAAGCCAATATTGAGCAAAGTATAAGTGATACATGTACCAAACTTGCATATTGGATGTATCTTTGATCAATCTTTCATAAAATGACCTTGACCTACTTTTTCCGCTTGAGTGATTTTGCTCTATAAAGCCAATCTTGAGCAAAGTATAACTGCTACATGTACCAAACTTGCATATTGGATGTATCTTTGATCAAACTTTCATAAAATGACCTTGACCTACTTTTTCTGCTTGAGGGGTTTTGCCTTTAAAAGCCAATATACATGTACTAAGAAATATGTTTGAATTGAATTTTGCTGTCACGAGGTGAGCTTCGTAATCTGTGATTACCTATGTTTTACCTCGTGCGCTTGCCCTATATATTTGACCTACTTTTCAACAAATCTATGATTTGCTATTTCTTTTGAGTGGTAAGTGATAGGGCTTTGATATTTCACATTTGTATTCCTTATGAAAAGACCTTTCTAAACATTGCATAATTTTTAACCTAGTGACCTTGCCCTTGATATTTGACCTAATTTCAATAAAAAAAAATCCACTACGCAGGCGACACAAGCATTCCTTGGATTGCTTTTTTTTCATACATGCATATTTCAGAACAATTTCCCTATTTAATGATTATTTTATCTGTCTTATTTCTGTATCTATGGTAAACATAGTCGCCATATATCTTGTGTTACAGATTTGATTGGTTCAATCAGGAAATAAAAAGGTGCACACTAAAAATTTTGCCTGAAATGAAATGCCCGGAAGTCTGTAAAATTGGTCTTTTTTGATTGCAAATCTTTGGCACGCATAAAAATGTAAAGAAAAAAGGGGGGGTCATGCATGTCCTTTTTTGCAAATTTCACTTTTTTTACAGGAACTCTGCGTCCTCATCGAAAACGTTCCGAATTTTGCATATTTTCAAACCTATCTGTAGATTGCATAAAAGACAAGATCAAGTTCGAAGTTAAATTTATCACGACTATTGATTCAATATGCTAAAAATACATTTCCAAGCGCCGCATTTCAGCATATTTACCGAAAATAATTTGTCCAAGTGGCTTCACTGGGTCATGAGGTTTGATACACCGTACACTGCTGTTTGGAAAATAAATTGGCTCAATTTCTGCACAACTCACTTGAATTAATATTGTCCGCTAACAACTTGTCTGTGTTAATTGGATTAACACGATTTTGACTGTACGTTACATGTATTAAGATGAAATCAATACTATTCAAAAGCTCTCATTCATAGATTTCTGTATAATTTAATATGAATAAAGGCAAAACCGAAAAGTCTTTGTTTTTTATGCTTCCGGAATCAAAGATACGGGGGCATATAGTTTTTGGCCTGTCCGTCTGTCTGTTTGTCCGAAAAACTTTACATTGGGCATAACTTTTGAATGGAAGGTGATAGAGCTTTCATATTTCACATGTGTATTCCTTGTGACAATACCTTTCCATTGGTACCAAAATTTTTGACCTCGTGACCTTGACCTTTGACCTACTTTTCAAAAACTTTAACATTGGACATAACTTTTGAATGGTTAGTGATAGGGCTTTCATATTGTACATGTTTATTCTTTGTGACAAGATCTTTCCATTGATACCAACATTACTCTGACCCTGACCTCTCACATACTTAACAGAAAATGGTGTTTATACCAACAAAGATGCCACCATGGGGCATTCGTGTTTCACAAACACAGGCTTTATTATTTTCTGGCATACTAGCTATTAATAATGAAAGGTTTGGTGTTCAATTTTAAATAAACTTAATTTATGAAATCATTTCATTGTTTTATTCTCTTTCTGTTGCACATTAATGTGGAATTTTACAAAATGATTTTATTTTTGATGTTGCATAATCAAACTATACAAGCTGGGCATATGACTTTGGATCGCATAATCCATCTTTTCAAATCAGTAAAAAAGTTGTTGTTTTGAAATGTGACTATTTTCTCTTGTTTGTACTTTTAAAGGTTGTCTGAAAAAAAAACTTGTCTGCATCCGGCAAAAATCTTGTTAGGAAGGTTGTGGGCTAAAATCCTGGTACTGGCACTATCAGTATTCAATGTCAGTATGTCAATTAGAGCGTGCATGGGTATCAGGTGAGCGTTGTGCCCCCTGGGGCTCTTGTTTTTGGTAACATTCATAAGCACTCAAGATAAAAACCTGAAACGTAGTGAAAATTGCTTAATGTCCACCAGAGTTCACCATTTTGAATCGAAATTTACAAAAATTTTCTGATCTCTTATCGATTCGCTACTGTATCAATATTAGAGTATTTATGGATTCGTACACACGATCGCAAAGTTTTTTTAATGTATGTCGCATTAAAGGTTATCTTTTTATTTTATGCTCAAAAACTTGTCCTCGTTCCAAGTAGTTAATGTATCTTTTATCTCAATTTCTAAATTTTACCGGAAATTAACAAAAACATGTTCAAATAATTTGCAAAACATGCAGTGCATGCGTCAAACAATCAATGTAAATGGTACGGGGATCGGAACATACATGTGTCTGTCCTCAAATTAAAGGCAGTTTTTAGCTCACCTGAGCCAAAGGCTCAAGTGAGCTATTGTCATAGTGTGGCGTCCGGCGTCCGTCGTCCGTCCGTCCGTCGTAAACTTTTAACATTTTCAACTACTTCTCAAGAACGGCTGAAGGGATTTTGATGAAACTTGGTATGCATGAAGTACTAAAGGTCCTCTACCAAGTTTTTTCATTTCGGCTTGATCCCTTCAGGGGTGGATCCAGGGCGGGGTCAAATAGGCCCCAGAGGGTACCCCTCTTCAAAAATCTTCTTCTCCAGTTCCACTGAATAGATTGAAAAACTAATTGTATCTAAGTGATCTAGAAGGATGTACGATTCAAGTTTGTAATTTTTGACGCGTTTTTGACGTCTTTTTCGACATTGCATTTTTAATGCAAAAATTGATATTTCTCATAATATTTTCTTTCTGATTGAAAAATTCTGCTCCAGTTTAGTTTAATTTAGCCATTTTTAAGCAAAGGAATGCTTTAGTGAAAGAATTTTGCTGAAAAATTTATTTTTGAATTTTTTATGATTTTTTTAATACTGTAAAAAAGGAAGGGGGGGGTGGTCATTTTCATCATTTTTGGCATTTTATGGTTCTTCCCATGAATGATTGTTTGAACATTTATCATATTTATTGTAAGGAATGTAACAGTGAAAGAATTTTTTCAATATCTTGACTTATAGATTTTTAATGATTTCTTTAATACTGTAAATAGACATGTTTTCTTTGTCAATGAGTCCCAAGGTAGCGAGTTCAAATCCCGGCTGGGCCTTAAAAATGTTTTTTCTTTATTTTTCATTTTTCATCCATATTTTAAGCTTTGAATGCTATTTTTAACTTACCTGAATAATTTTAATGCCATTTTTGCCACTTTTTGAACTTTGGAATTTTTTATGAAGTTTGGCATTTTCTCCATATTAATTTCCCTTGAGTTCATATTGATATTTTGAAACCTATATCCTAGGTAAAATTAAATTAATGAATGCTTGTGTGATAGCATTTTTGATTAACAACATGTACAATTTGAATTTATAATAATTCTTGTATTCTATAGAGTATAAAAAGGGGGGGGGGGTTCAAAATTTCTGTAACAACATCTGCTGACAGATTTTTTTTTCTATTAGAAGATATAATAAGAACTGGACAAAATAATATTTTTTTCTAATTGGCTTGTATATTAATGAACTAATCAGAGTAAATACTAATCTTTCTTTCATTTACTCCATCTAACAGTGGTTTTCTGCACTTAATATTTCTTAAGGATGACATCCTATCTGATGCCTCTTTAGGTTGTCCATCCTTTCCCCGAAAGAGAGAGATGTTAGGGTGCTCTTATTATTTTTCTTTAACTATTTCTTTTAATAACTTAGTAAATATATGATCTTCTGCACTCATTTATTGCATGTTTGTCAGATTAAGTTACTCATTTCTTTTATATACATTATTTGCTATAACTTTATTTTTTGAATTTTTTTTTTTTATATTTTAATCTAGATATGCTGTGCGTGCACATAGACCCAAGGATTGTGGGTTCAAATTCAGGCACTGGCATCCCAATTTTTTTTTTTTTTTTCATTTTTTACATTTTGCAAGCTTTTTAAGCACTTTTAGATCATCTGAATACAAAAAAAACCTTCTTTTTTCTTTTTCCATTTTCATTTTCTCCATTTTGCACACTCATTTATTGCAGTTTACTTTTTTGGAATTTTTATGATATTTTTTTTAATTATTTATGGCATATGGAACAAAAAATTCTGACTATGGCTCTGGCTCTAACATTATTCAATGTCAGTATGTTCAGGGTGTGCATGGATATCAGGTGAGCGTTGTGCCCCCCTGGGGCTCTTGTTTTTGTTTTTGTAAACTCTGTGTTTTCGCATGGAGACCGGCAGGTGCTTCGATATTTTTTTCTGTAATTCAAGGGTTGCATTATAAATTTATTCCATTATGAACGGCAAGAAAATTAAGATAAATTTCAAACCATGACACTTATAAGAACATAAGTCTTCAATTGTTTTGAAAAAAAAAATGAAAGGCGTAGTATGAAAAACTAGAACTATTTTGACAAAGGAAGTATGAATGAGGTTTTAAGGAAGGTATTACAGTGTATTACTAATTATAGGTTTGATAAGACGGACGCAAC
The DNA here is from genome assembly GCA_028142955.1 of Pinctada fucata. Taxonomy (NCBI): domain Eukaryota; kingdom Metazoa; phylum Mollusca; class Bivalvia; order Pterioida; family Pteriidae; genus Pinctada; species Pinctada fucata. The sequence goes on from AP027109.1 coordinate 48,952,958, forward strand.
AATCGCAAAAGCGATATTGTTATTCTATCATTGGTTACATTCATAATTTATGTCTGTTGCAAGCATTCCGAAAAATAATCGCATACCATACCAGCTGATAACAAAATACACTTCCGATGATGCAAAAAGTTAACCCAAAATATGCATTGTATTTCCTATAGCATCATATCACACTCATCCTGCTTTGTCTTTTGGAAAATTTTTGATATAATAACTTTTACCTTCTTTGGTTTTATTGCATTGTTTAGATTGAGGAAAACTGACTATGGTTAAGTACCTGTATGGTCCATGCTGCAAATTTATCTGTTAAATGTAATTAAATGATGCTATTAAATTTGAAGACATTTAACATTCAATATGCATTATTCTTGATTTAAAAAATTCGTCCCAAATAGTTATTTGAAGTTTTCATCAAAGTCCTCGCTCAACCTCCTATCGCTGATGTATCGTAGTTGTAATTCTGGCGACGTTGGTTTGCTGTCATGTATAATATTGATATACCGGCTGATATTTATTGACAAGCTTGTATATCAAGATAACTCATCATTTGCATCTATTGACAGAGTCCATAAAATTTACAAAGGATTGTTTGTTAGCTTCATTTTCAGTCTTCAAAAACGTCAAAAATTAAAAAAAAAGATTAATTCTTTGATCAATCGAAGGAATTCAATGACGTAAGTTGAGAATGACAAGTACTTAAGTTAATGTTAGTGCAGTCGATGCAGCACATGAAATGAATTTTGGTGGCTACGCTGGATGCATCACTGATGAGAATTGAATATTCGAAACACGTGTCTGGTGCAGGAAAAATTGGTTTGGAATTTTCTTCATGAAGGTATAGAGTTGGAACACTTCCGTATGATTATTATCAACACTTATTTCATGTTGCAGTGTGGTGCAGTTAAAATCGTTCCCCGTGACCTGATGTTTAGAAGTTAATTAATTACTTCTTCCCAGCTCTGTCGCCTGAAAGAAGCTTAGTTTTGGCCCTTTATCGATTTGACATCATAGATATTATTTAGCTATTTCGAAAACTTGTCATTTCATTCAAAACTATCACCGAAATTTAAGGAGGTTAACATTTTAGCACCATCCCTCCTATGCTACTTTGAACGTATATTTTATTTGGATATGCTACTGAATCGACCATACAGGAAATTTGGAGCCGCGCACTCGAAGTAAATTTACAAATCTAAATTCAAAGCATTAAAGAGAGCGCTACTGAAATGAATTTTGGTTGGACCGCTGGAAGCTGATGAGAATTTAAAATTCGAAACACGTGTCTTGTGCAGGAGAAATTGGTTTGGAATTTTCTTAGTGAAGGTAGAGAGTTGGAACACTTACGTATTATACATATATGATTACTTTATTTCTAAGTAATTCTTTGAATTTGATTAAAAAAAAAACAAATTGTCCATACCGTATATCATAATAAAGACATTTTAGAGATGCAAAGAGTTCAAAATTTGTCAGACTGTCATAAAATACTCCTCTCTGTTGCAAGAAAGTAACATTGACAGTGATATCAATAACGAAGTGTCCAGCTCTACGGAGAGAACAGTTTTCAGAGCACCATTTCCAAATACTGTTCACCAGACATGCATGTTTTCTCATAAGTGGTACTTATAGATGCTATAATTTATTATTGATAACTTATCTTTGCTTGAACTAGAAGATACATTTTGATTTGATTCAATCAGATGGCTTTGATCGGATAGCACGCATATGCAAAAATGTAAGTAGTATGTTCGGTAACTTTTTTTAGCATATATACATTCATAAGAAAAAGGCTGTCACCAATGCCCTTTAACCTTGTTACCCAAATTCCTATAAACTTGGGTCTCAATGGGGTTTTTTCACACTTTCTCATCTTCCCCGTTTTCACAGAAATGTTCAAGCTCCTTCCTCTATGTGAAAATAATATTTCAATCGAATTTCTATATGACAATTGATTGAAATATGAAATTGTATTTAGAAATTTAGGTAGGATTAAGATCGCATACATTTTTCATATTTTCCGTTTATTTTCAGTGTTGACTCTTCCAGAAAAATGATCAGCTTGAAGAAAATGTTGTTTGGATTTGAGATTTAAGAAATGTTCTGAACTTTCTAAGCTTCCAAGAAACTATATTGAAGAGTAGCTAATCAAATGGCACGACAAACATAATTTTCACAATAAAGCAATGGATGGTTTACTCCTAAACATAAACATGTAAATGTACAGTATAGTTGAAACAATTAAATAATTTTCGGAAAAAACAAACAAGCTTGGTTCTTGGAATAAATTATGCGGCTTAGCCTTAAAACAATATTTTGTACCTAGAAAAGTAAAACATCTTTTTAAAAACTTGGATTGGTACATAAAGAGTATATAAAAATATGTACAAACTCTACTGTTTGTTTACAAACAGTTGGCAGTACTACTAATACATGAAATACATGACGCGTTTCTAAATATTTAAAAAAAAAAACATATAACATGTTTCCTACGTTTCAATTATTTTTTCGTATACCCGTTTCTGAAATAGGAACTGCTTTCGAAAATGTTTCGAAAAGGACTAATTTTCCTATACAAATTGCTTAAACAAAGGTTTGATATAAACAAACATGTACCGAGGCACCTTATCCCTTCATCAATGATGCCATTTCTAACGTCATTTTACGGCAACAGAAGTGATAACCTCTGTCATCCCGTTGTCATAAGTGTTGGAAGAAGTAGACTCAAATCCTATATATGATTCAGACCTAGAATGTTAACAAAGTTCAGATTCAAGTGCAGGCTGTTCAGAGCATAATTATAGTGTGACAGGCATAATATACAAAGAATTAGAAGTGACTAGGATGGTCACAAAAACCGTACCATATTCCAAAAAACACAATGGAAAGGCTTACGAATTTTGAAAAAAAAATCATTTCTGATCAGGAAAATTTTCGTTCTGGACAAATTATTTTTGCAGCTAAGCAAAAGATTCACTGTTGCTCATAATATTTTGTTAAAATTACACTAACCAAAAAAACCAAACAAACAAACAAACATACTCAGCCTAAGGTATATTTGTGTGCGGCTGAAGTTGTCAATGCAGAAATGTTTTGAAAACGCAACCATGAAATATTACTATAAGATTTTGTTTAATATAAGTTAGAACAATCGAAAACAACGAATTTGACACATTCACCGGTTTTGACTTGAAGTGACGGGCCTTGTTAACATGTAGGATATGAGACTCTCTCCGGGTACCTGATTTCCGTCGGGGATTTGCGTTTGCTTTTCTGATAGAATATTTTTAAAAGATGTTTTGTCTTGATTTTTTTTCATGATTTTGATAATGACTCTCGGATTCTAACTTTATATTTTGTCTTTTACTTTCATTCACTGTTGACATTATTTCAAGTTTACTGGTGTCCTTAACTTCTAGTGGCGTATGGGGCAGGTATATAATTATTTTAAAGCTTATTCATTTGGAAAGTTTAAAATTGTGTGGTCGTAATTTTTATTAAAGTTCGTGCCTTTAGTTTTTGTTTAAGATTAGCTATTCTATCATATCCCATCCTTGGATGTTTGCATGTGTTTTTGTGGTCCTATGTGTGTTGCGATGGAGACATGTAAGAAATACATAACCCCTTCTAATACCTCTACTCCACAATTTCTTTCATGCCCGTAACACGACCTTTCCTTGGATGAGGGTGGAAGTGATCCCTGGACATAGTCTTGCTAAGGCAAATTAATTATGGAGTGGAGTGGTATACAACAAAAATCAGACAGAACAACTTAAACAATAGGAGACAAAGAAACCCATATGCAATTAAGTATTTAAAGGAAAAAAAGAAGAAGAACTCAAATTACGGCCACAATTGCCTTCTTAGTGCACAAAAACCTTAATCAGAGATGATAATATGGGACTGATAGCTTTTCCACGAAAAAAAAACGTGTAAAATGGACATGCTACATTCTCGGAAAGGTGAGACCATTCTTTGTTCTTGCATTTGCTGGGATTTTTTTTTTCAAAGCGAAAGTTATTTTGAAAAAAAGCAATGAATCACGAGAGAAAATATTCCCATGGCATAAACATCCATGAGATAATCCAAGCAGACCATTGAACTCTCTCGATTATTCTTTGTTTACATCGCGTGCACCAATCAAAATATTTTGATGGCATATCTAAATAATGAGTCATTGTATATTTCAGCAGGGATTCCTCTTTTAGATTTCGATATACGATGTTTTAAGAAGTCCAAACATGTCAGATTATGGCGCTATTTACATGGCACTGACTGAGTGATGATACATTGGACATAATGAAACTAGATTTTGCGGTTTATAGGCTATTCTACAACGTAACTAATATTTTCTTCCCAGTTTATTCCGGGCCTCCAGGAGGCGGTCCGTCTACTGAAAATGTTTTAGGTTTTTGCTGTGAAATTCTGCTGGACAGTCATGAATAATATAAGTGTCTATGAGAAACATGCTACATTGAAATAATTATAGATTCTTTTATTTAAAAAAATAATTGCTAGGTACTTTTAAGAAAGTTTACTGTGTTTTGAATTAATGTGTATATGCAGCCAATGCTCAATGTTTAGCATACAGTTTGAACCAAGTATACAGATTTTAATCTGAGAGCTAGGCGTCTTTCAGATAAGCTTCTCAGTCAGGGATACGTTTGTGACTGACTAACATCGTCACTGAGGAAGTCATACACTATGATGTCCCACTTTCCAGAATGGTGGATGATGTTCTGTCATAGACTATTTGTACCGTCCAACCAAAGATTATACTCTATATCTTCCAAAATGGAAGTAACCGGATGTGACAATTCTACTGAATTGAATCGACGGGTGTTGCATGCAAGTAGGAGATGCTGACTCTTCCTGGGCACCTGGTCTCATTCCCATTTCGGGAGTTCGCTTCTTTTCATGTGGTGGAAGTTTTTGTTTGTTTGGTTTGGTTCCTGTTTTATCCTGATTTTGTATGCCTTCGGATTCTGATTTTCTGAATTATCGATTTTGTGCTATATACAGGGATATGGTCATTATCCATATTTGTCATAAGAAATTCCTACTATTTTCTGATTTAAGGAAACGAAGTTTTTGACGTCCCTAATATGAGACCAATAGTCCGTAGAAAAAAGTTGTTAAATTTAGTTTTATTTTAATCTTCATTTTGGTTGCTTGTTTTTTTTTTTTTTGTTTTTTTTTTTTCTTTTTTTTTTTTCTTTTTTTTCTTTTTTTTTTCTTTTCTTCTCTTCCTCGCGTCTTGACTTATTATTTGCAACGTATATATTGTTGGGACGAATATATTCAAAGAATCCGTTCAAAATTATTCATGTATTTATATCTTTCGTATTTCAAACAAGCGCTAGGTCATTGACATGTATCTTAATTAGACAACCTACAAAATTATAATGATGATAAACTATTTATATCTCAAAATGTCACCGAAATACCGGAGATATCATGCCTAAATTTTAACCATCAGTTTCTAACACGTGACGAATGAAGATATGAAATATTTGTAAGAATCCAGGTAATTCTAAAGGAAGAATTTGGGTGAAATGTTACGTTTATCTTAAAACTTCAAATGTCATATCCAAAGAGAGAAACTGAAAAGGTTCGACGTGTGAACTCTGAGCAGTTTAATTACCTAACGCGTCACGAAGTTTGGTGATTAGGGAATTAATGATTGACCAATTAAATTCTTTCTCGATATTGAATTTCTATTTGATCTTGTTAAGGTATATTTATTAGATAAGTCACACTTCAAATACTATTGAGTCGAGTCTTTGCGGAAAACAGAGTTATCTTCCATTTGAGACGGTACCTGACGTAAAACTATTATGACGTCATGAAAATGGTATGATTAAGCCGATTTTATACCGTCATTTCCGAGAGTTTTAGGATCGTTTCCATATAATTTGACGTCACCATAAGTCTACGTCAGAGACCGTTCCGAACGGGAAGTAACTCTGTATTTTAAAAAATAAGGAATACCATCTGGAAATCAAATCAATGAGTGAAATTCAAACACAAAACCCGAAATCAAAAGGCTTACAAGTTCTTGAAAAAAATAAAACAGTACTCATTTATGAGAAGAGATAAATCGGACAATCAGACGGAAACAAAAACACAGCTTCATAGAAACACGAAAAACAACTTTATCTTATGAACAATCTCCAGAGTCCAGTGTAAGTTATGAAAATCATTCAAGAAAGGCACATTATTGAAGTAATTGTTTTCATTAGGAATGGTCTTCATTTATCAGAATCATGTCATAAAACTTCTGAAACATTGAAAATGGCTACAAATATTTTGTTCAAAATTTGCAGATTCCTTTATGTGATAGTTGGTAACTAAAGTGAAAGAATAAGAATATCCTGAGCGTGCAATGAGTTATTATGACATAATCTCTCTTTCTTTTAATTAAGATCACTCTCCTTTCTGTTCATTCGAGAGTTGGTTTGTTTATCTCATTTCAAATTTTTCATTGTTTGTAATTTCTTTTAGTATGTGTTTTTTTTTTAATTTAAATTTCTTTTATTCTGGTTTACTTATTACTTTTGCATTTTCTATCAACGTTTTGTAATTTTGAATAGTCAAGGCACCTGAAACGATCATTATTACCTTAGATTCCTTTCTTCTTTCATTTCATTTTCATTTTGTTTTGCATGATTGAAAAATAAAGATTTCAATTACTAAATTGGAAAAATTGGACTTACAAATTTATTAAATTTTGGAATCTTTAGGATTTGCATCAGAAAATTGTCAATAAGATATCCCCCTGAAATATTATCCTTTGAAAACAAAACATATTTAAAATACCTAAAGTATAAGAAGGAAGGAATCGAAAAACGCCCACAAGAAGACACGCAAAAAACCAAGTAAATAGATACACACCTTATCACAAATGTTCCCACCAACATGGATGGCATTCAAATATCACGGCATTTACTACATACACAAATGACAACAAATAACTCCTCCTGCACGTTTCTATAAAAGTATCCAAAAAAGGCGATAGATGAACCATGTACACCTCAGATGATTTATTGTTTTACGGAATTAAAACTCAATGTAAATGTAACATTTGCAAAAATGGGAAATTCTACTGACCCTCTCATTGTAATTAACATTTATCAAATTGCCATAATAACTAACATATGTTCTTCTATAAAAATCACTGCACCATATGCGCATTTGAACAAGTTATGTCTCATCAGTGATGCGCGAGGCTGACAAAGAGGAAATCCAAATAATATGAAATAATGAAGAGCAAAAGTTTAAGCTTGACCTAACATTTCTACCAAAGAACAGGGCTATGCCATCAGGGAGATAGCCCTAAGTTTTAGATAATTTTCATTAGAATTTGTAACGGAGAATTTTTAAATATATTGCTTATGAATTTGAAGACGTTAAACATATTTCGAGTTAAGTGTGGAAGCACTGCGAAAATAGGCGAATGATATCCTCGGGTAGAGATACCAACCTAGTAGTTGAAATTGGCAATATTGAAATGTATGTTCGAGTGTAAAATTTCGGTGAACTATGATCATAAAGTTAAGTTTCCAAAATGGTAAAAATGGGAGAATAAGTTTAGAATGATTTTGTCTCACTTCGGAAAATTTGACTGTTCCGAGGTTTGCGACTGTTCCAGGGGAAATTCTAAAGATTTTGCCTTACCTTCTCGACTTAAAACTGAATAACTGATTGGTACATCCTCTATGCTTATTTGAATAGGAAGTATCTCAGTAAATATCAATAACTTCAGATACTACCATTTGAACATCAATATATTATTTTAGTTTTTGAAAAAAAAACTAAAATTATTGCTTTAAAAACGTGTTTATCATTTCGGTCAACTTCTGAAAATGTAACTTGCAAACAAAATATGTAGATATGTAAAGCATGAACACAGAACTAAAGGATTTGTTGCTCAATGAACCGGAATGATCAATGATTCAAAAGAGACAGGATAATGACACTGGGGGGGGGGGATTTAGAATATACTCAGTACTAACTATACTAATTTGTTTGAAAGTTTTTCTGATTCCTTTGCCTTTTAACTAATTCAAAATAAACTGCATGTTTATGTTTATGCAAGCTACCGACTTGAATCCTATTCCTCTCCCTCTCTCCCTCTTCCTCTCTCTCTCTCTCTCTATCTCATAAATCTACCTAGATATAAATGTTAAACCTGATGATGCGATTCGAAGCAAAGGACATTAATAAGCTACTACTAATTAAGTGATTTCATTAACATTTAAGTGACACAACATGTAAACTTGTGCACTATAAGGCAAATATAGGAATATAGATATAAAGTTTAAGTACTTAACATTGTCTCATAAACATTAATGTAAAATGACAAGGAGTACCATATTTATTTCGAAGGAATGTTGTTACAACTATAAACCTGTCTTAGGATACCTTGACTGCAATAAATCTTTTTATCTTCTTTTCTACTCAGGTTCCTCACTTTTTACGTAGGTAATTTTTTTCCGAATAATTGAAATATGAATTTCATTTTCACTTGATATTCTGATGGATAAATCATTGTGGCTAGGAATAAGAAATACACAGAAACGTTTTGAATTTGAAAGTATCACTTTTGACCACAACTCGTTAGTGATAAAGACTAGCAGTTGCATATATTCGGTCAAGCAAACGGGACTCTTTGGTCTTTTTCTTAGTGTCAAGAGCATTTTACAGTGTTTTTATGCTTTGGCTTTGATAACGTTACATTGAAAAGACATATTTTGCTTGACAAGATAACGAGCTGGACGCAAGCAATTCGGGAAACAACTAGATACCACCCATAGTCTGCATATCACCCCTCTCAATCACTCACTCGAATACGGGGATTGCGTATTTCTCTGAATTTTTCTAAGTAAAAATGATGTCCGTTTTCCAAATAAGACAGATGTAATAGTGGTCCAGGATAACAACACGGTCTGCTATTTTTTTGTGGCAGATGACCGTCCTAAGTCGGCACCGGTTGCCCATTGGTCTCGTTGGTTTATGCGTAGTCCTTTGTGTTTGGTGTTTCTAAGTTGTGCGTAGGTGTACCTTGTCCCTTCACGTCTCTTTTTGAACTTGTCTGCTTTGTGTTTTTACATTGGGTGTTTTGGGGTTTTGCTGTGGGTGTTGCAACCTGGTGTTGATGGAGATCCCCTCCTTTGTTTTGAGCTGTTAAACGTCTTCAAATTCAATAGCATCATTTTAAAAGAGCAGATAGATTTGCAGCATGGACCAGACATGCACGTTTCGGATAATTATCCTCAAGATAAACATAATCTAGGGAATGTTCTTTTTTATTTAATTGTTCTTTTTTACGACAACCATCATCTAGTTTTTTTTAGATACTTGCTTAACATATCCAGATATAAACTTCTGGAATCATATCAACTCAAGTCTATTCAATTTCTTGACACTCTGATCCTTGCAGATATTGTGTCATGCGCAGACAATCTACTAATGGTTCAGGCTTAACCAATAGATTAACCCCTGTCTTAAAATTTAATCATGCTATTTGAAATAAACAAACCGTTATAACTTCATTTGCGGTTAATGTATTATCTCAGATCGTTATATCCTTATGTGATTTATTTATGTGTTTACCATCATATTCCATTCCTTCAAGGCCAGGACAACATTACTGTTTTAGGGTTTGAATTATTTTGTGTTTTATCCTGCTTAAGATTGTCATAGTAAATCATCTTATTTACGTAGTTTGCTCTTCATGTTCAGGTACATTTGTAAAAATCAAAGATAGTTTGATTAATAAAAATTCAAGAAGTGTCTTTCACTGATTTCCTTGTATTCTAAAGAGTAAACAACGCATGTTCACTTCAAATCGTATAGAGTCGTTCATCAGCGTGAAAGACCACTTCAGAATATTTAGATTTGACCCTTCTTAATCGTATTGATGTTACAGTGTGGCATGCAGGCAGGAGACGCTCATGCTACCAGGATACCCAAATCCCAATGGCAGTATTTGAATTCGCTTTCATAGGAGACTATTTTCTAATGTATAGTTTTGCACCCCCTTTGGGTTATTGCTGTTCATAGTTATCTGTAATTATTTTTCACAATCGATGTATTAATAGTTACTTTTTTTAAAATAATGACTCATGACTTTTGAATTATAGTTTACATCCAATTTATTCATTGAATTTATTCAAGGTAGCACCACTTACAAAGACTTTTGGTATTTTTCTTATTCTTAATATTGATTGGGCCAGTGAGCAAAATCCCCCCTTTGTTTTCATAAATAATACAGCGAGATATATTAAACAAGCTCTCAGCTTCCTTTTTGGTCATACTTACTTAGATACTATAACTTGCATCATATATTTAACATCACCGTCACCGCGGACCATGAAGTCGAGAAGTATAGTGCGGAATTCACGGATGCATAACAGAAAATGTTAAGATCGTTGGTAGGAAATAAAATGCAAAAACGAATTATTTTCGTTAGATAGAGGTATATACCACGACAAAGTTCGGAAAACTTTTGTACTATGCGATATGCATAATGATACAGTTTTCCATCCTTTTTAATGGTATGCCTCATCTAACGAAAAAGAATTAGAGTCATCCCTCAAATACATACAAACGCAATAACTCACTACAGAACGAATACCATGCAATGCACGAATTCAATTTGGAGAAAGGTCCCATTAATTGACTTCACTTGACATTTTATTTTTATGTAATGCTAAATTAATTAATTATTAACCTCTATGGTTTTCATAAATAAAAGGAATATAAAAAAGTAATATATTTTTGTCAGATATTTCAAGATTTACTTTCGTATGTCTGATCCCGAGGGCTAATTAGTCAAACAATCCAAATGTTATCCAAGTTTAATGATTGTAGTTTCATCACAGGGTCAAATTCAGAATTTCTCATTTTACGTAAATCTAAAGTTCATGGCACTATCTTTATAAATATCATGAACTATCACTCTCATAGAACGACACAAAACCGGATGTGAAAATGCGAATAATCCAAACGTAAACAGAGAAATTACCTAGACAGCAGGGAGATCATAAGAAAATTGAAGTATTACAACTCGTTACAATCCTTAACACCATTTCGAACAATATTAATAATTAAGTTTCAATAGGAGTCATAGAGGGGAGATCAGATGAATCAAGATCTCATTTTGTATCTTATTGTTGGACACGGCTTACATTTTCCCTTTGACTTACATTCTGGCTTATTCTTATTCTTTTTGTGTTATTTCAATTGGGTGTAGCTTTAGTGAAAATGACGTGTACAAAAACTAAATGATACGAAAGCTGTATGACTGCCTCAAGTGGTGCCCTCAACGCATCCGTGGGAATTTCTAGAGACCAAAGTTATGCCCTCAGCGCATACATTGGATTCTGAAGACCAAGGTGTGAAAGCCCCGGGAGCCAATAAAATTCCATTGCATCTTTTGTGCAAACATTGCACTTTCTCCTTCAAACTAATTCTAGCAAAGTAAAGCAAATAGAAGACGTTTCCTTTGCGTTCTGTTGGCACTAATGTCAGAATCAGTATACAAATCCTTGTCGACATGATAGAACAAACTCATATGCGTCAAAATAAGCACTTTTCTAAACAAAATAGTGTCAGCTCCTCTTATTTCGCCTTAAGAAATGTTCTTGTACAAAACTTTATCACATTACTCATGTCATATTCAAATCGATGGTAACCTTGGAATGTATATCTAAGAAAGAGTCCTTGAATCAAAGTAACATTGAATCACTTTGAATCATAAAAATGATTTAGTGAGTGCAGAGTTTAATCATTTGATGTCGTAAAGAACAAAGCTTAGACAGGAAATTTGACAGGAAGCATTTGCAATTCGATAATGAAAACGATAAAGAATTTTAATCTATTCAATCTAATGTACTACTTGGTTTGATTTGACTTATTAATTATTATTGATTTGACTTAATTAACTTATTCTTGGTTTGACTTATCAATATTGGACTTGAATATGCAACAAGTAGGAACGATTGCAATTTTGATGAAAAGAACGAATAGAATAATATCTAAATTTTCTTAGATAAATATAATTAATAAATAATAATTAATAAGATTAATATAAAACGTTATAAAAGTATATCGCATTGACTAACACACTTGGCATACTAAAATGAATGAAGAAGAAGCTACAAAAAGATACAAAAATAGTCTTAAGAACCTTAAGAGAGCATTATAAAAACATACCCTGGAGACAAAATCTTAATTTTGAATCGTGTTTCCAAAATGATACATTAGAACAACATTTGAATTTGCGAGAGTACATCGCTGCATTTAGCATAAATTAATGAAAGTCAAACACATTTAATTTGTACCAGATTCAAAAATCACAATTAAAAGACTTTAAAATTCTTTTTTAGAAATGTACAATAAATCTTTCTCGCGAGAAAAGAAAGTCGGACAAAAGACTGTCGTAAGATTTTACTGTTTCAGAAATAAAAAAGGGATAGCATTCTCAAATTTCTGAAGTAGACTTTGTCATTTGCTTTAAAAAGCTTATTTTGTATTTTGCAAAACCTTTTATAAAACATCGGACTGAACAAACTTGTTTTCATATCGGTTAGAATGTCGTAATTACAACAGCGGAGACCAATGAGAGGCTGACTAAAGAACAAAAAGGGGCTGGTACAAAACCAATGAGAGGCTGGAACAAAAAAATGATGAGAGACTAGTACAAAAACATTGATAGACTGGTACAACACAAATGAGAGGTTGTTACTATACCATTGATTGTTTGTAGATAACATTGAGAGAATGGTGCAAAGTCATTGATAGACTTGTACAACACCAATGGGAGGTTGTTACTAGACAATTGATAGTTGTAGATAACATTGAGAGAATGGTGCAAAGTCATTGATAGACTGGTACAACATCAATGGGAGGTTGTTACTAGAAAATTGATAGTTTGTAGATAACATTGAGAGAATGGTGCAAAATCATTGCTAGACTGTTACAACACCAATGGGAGGTTGTTACTAGACTATTGATAGTTTGTAGATAACATTGAGAGAATGGTGCAAAATCATTGATAGACTGGTACAACACCAATGGGAGGTTGTTACTAGACAATTGATAGTTCGTAGATAACATTGAGAGAATGGTGCAAAGTCATTGATAGACTGGTACAACACCAATGGGAGGTTGTAACAAGACCATAGTGAGGCTGGTACAAAACCAATAAAGGATCTTCTTTAACTCACACATAATTAATGAGAAAATTGTAACAGACGAAGGAAAAGCAGATATAAGGAGAAATAAGAGGGTACATGTAGTACAATATCAATATGAGGCTTTGCAAGACAATTTTGTGGTTTGTATAAGACGCATGGGAGGCTGGTACTAAGACCAATAATAGCTTTAAAAAGACCAATTGCAATCTGGCACATGACCAATGAGAGCTCAGCAAAAGACTAATGGGAGGCTTGATCAATATTCTCAAAGAACATCAAGTAAAGGTAACTGTATGAAAATGATAGGAATAGTCTTTTTCATCTTACAGTGAGGAGGTTATTTTACACCATAATTGTGCGTTCTTCGAGACCTTTGGGTAATCGGAAAAGTGGAAGGGTTGTTCGGCATTTCTATGGTGTGAGTTGGTGTTCCTTGTCCCTTTTTCTGTGGGTGTCTGCTCTGTGCTTTGCATTGAGTGCTTTGGAGTTTTGCTGTGGGTATTGCAACCGAGTGTTGTTGGAGATCCCCTCCTTTCTTTCGTAATCAAGGCAACCTCCAGGAGACATAGAACTCTGTGACCGCTGTGCTATCTAAAGAGCCCAATCAAATACATGTATGTTATATTTTGAAACTGAATGACAAAATTATAATTAATTGCTGTATGAAAGATTAATGTTCGATAAAAATAGCTGAATTTAGCATGTAAAATGTAGATAAAATACCGGCTTTGTGTATGAGAGACATGAGCAATGATCAATAAGATGGTTTTTGTACCTGATTGTATGAAACGAAATTCACGATTTTTATTTCATTTGATTGATATTTTTGCATATTAATTAATGTCTATTAAGTTCATTATTACTATCTAATAAAAAGTTTACGACTAGCATGAATCTTTCGATTATCAAAGAAATGTTATTAAAGCATCACCATATATTGTTGCAATTTGTGCTTTCTCTTCAGTAATTTGATGCATTACAATTATTTCATTTTGACATCTTTATGTGCATCAATCGATTCCATATAAAAAGTTAGATTCCCATTATACGGTGTTTGCTTCGAAGGCGACATAAAAAGAAAAGAACGAAATTTTCTCATGATTTTTCTGGTCTTCTTGGTAGGTCTTACAAACAGATGTGACGATTGATAAAAAAGAAACTTCTAATAAACTTATTTATGATGGGTACCCGGGTTGAAATGTGGAAAAAGACCAGAAAGAAGTTCTTTCGTAGTCCTTGGTTATTTGATAAAATTTTTGGTCACGTTTAGAACATCTAGTTTAGAATATCTATAATTTTGATTTCCTCCATTTCGGCTTGGAGCATCACTGATAAGGGATTATTTGTTATATATGGTTTATCGAAATTAATACAATAGAGGATATATATCAGTATCGATAATTTCAACTTCTAGATAGGTATCTCTCCTAATGGACTATTAAGTCCCCGAGAATATCGTTTGGCTTATTTCACAGTACTTCAGCACTTAACCTGAAACATATTTGAAAATTTCTGCTGTAAACAGGGATATGGTCATTATCCATATTTGTCATCGCTACTTTTAAATGTGATACCATTTCTCTCTGATGGTATAGCTCTGTCCTTGGCTGGTTGTTTGATATAACTTTTATATCAATACTTAGCATTTTGCTCTTATTTATAATTTGGATTCCCTCGATTTTGGTCTAGAGCATCACTGATGAGGTTGAAATGCGCATATGGGGCACTAAAGTTTATGCAATAGAGCATATGTTTTAAAAATTTAAAACTACTGATGAAGTTGACCCTAGAAGATAAATAATAAAATAATGTACTTGGAATAGGAAAAGTCACCAACCGATGGCCCATGAATCATAAGCAAACGGGCATACAAGGTACAAGTAATTTACGGAATATAGGTAAGCTATACAACAGAGAATTAATCAAACATGCGAAACCATTAAACAAAGAGCATACAAAAGCATGAGAAGAGAAGAATAATAATGGACAGCTGCACTTTTTTCAAGAGCTTAACATACAAGATTTCCTAGAAAATTCAGATTCAACTAATTGCATGCAGCATCCGTAATGTAATTAAAAAACAAAAAAAAATTAAATGACAAATTTGTATCATGGATGTTCAATTTATTTGTCTTAATGGCTTGTATCAACAGTTTTATTTTACATTTCTGTATAACAGTGATCCAGAAGTATATTACTGTATTAATGTCGTCCACATTTACCTTCCTATAT
Organism: Pinctada fucata; assembly: GCA_028142955.1. NCBI lineage: Eukaryota > Metazoa > Mollusca > Bivalvia > Pterioida > Pteriidae > Pinctada > Pinctada fucata. The sequence continues at coordinate 48,968,389 of AP027109.1, forward strand.
AGAAGAAGTCTACGAGTCTGTATGATTTCAGAATATCATATGATAATAAATTATTATACTCTAGAACGGCAATGCAATAATAGTGAATATATAAAACCAAACTTCAGTATAAACCAAAATATCTTTCAGAAAACCATAACCCGACAAGCATACAATTCAGGCAAACAAGAAAAGAAAATACATCAAACCACTTCTATTCGATTGACTATGAGAACAGAAAGTTAGTAAAACCAAGAAGGTTTAGCATCTGCTGCCGGTCTTCACAATATTGGAAAATTGTCCAATCCGTTAAACCTCTTTTTTAATTCAGCGGTGCTGCAACCTTAATGAAATTGGTATGTATTAAATGTACGTATAAACTATTCAAATCATGGGTTTATCCGTAACATGGGATTGCAAACTAGTGTAGTAGATGTAAAAGAAAAGGTAAAAGAAAAGGTAAACTTCTCCGGAGAATTGCCAACTTAGGGCAAATACATAGTTAAAAAGGATATGTAAGGATTGATGAAATATTTAAAAAATATTTAATTGTGATTCGTGACATTGATTCTAAAGTTGTGATTATTCTAAAAAGAAGAGCCTTAAACGATATTGAAACAAAATTAATTTTGATTTTTCATATGTGATTCCTTATTTCCTTCATATATTGTGCTTTTTGAGTTATCAGTGTAAAAGATGTGTTCAGAATGCTAGCTAGGTGCCATTCTGGTTATACCAGTTATTATCAGTAGAAGTACTTTAAAAGCGGACACAATCCTTTCTGCCATTTTTCTAACTCTACTACTTTTACGGAACTTAAATGTAGAATGTATTAGACAAGCAGGAGATACTTACTCTCCCACACACCTAATCTCACACTCCAGAGGCAGCCAACTTTTGTTGCACACATTTATGACATCTGTTATTTTACGTGGAAATCGGAAATTCAAATACATAATTGTTTGTACACGATGTTTGTACACGATATTTGGATTTCAAATGAATTTTTTTCTATTGTTCTTTTCATTTTAGTTTGAGTCTCTGTGGTTTATTAGTTCTTTATCGTGTCTTATAATTTTTCAAATCTTTTTTTCATTAGAAATCTGGTTTGATATATGATTAACCTGTGTAGTATATCATATAGACCTTGAAACGTCCTTTCCATTTGTTTTGTTACGTATTGGGCTTGTCTGGAAACCAGAATGATGTTTTTTCACAATTTTAACAGTAATAATTTAACTGTTAATTAGATACGTCGTACTTTATTTCATGATTTGTTAACAACATATACTACTTCGATAGGACAACCACTGAAACAAGTAACTGCCTCGATACATCTGATAAAAACTAAAGGTGGCGGAAAAAAGAAGTTGAAGAAAGTTTATTTCTCTTAGAAACGAGGTGTTCATGAGACTTTGGGAATAGAGATCCGAGTTTATAAAGTCTTCTAGTGACAACTAAAAAGGACAAAATGCTATTCAATCAAGACTTTGACCATACCTGCCCAAAATAAAACAAACTTGTTAATAAAGACATTTTTTCAGTACGGAAAACACGAACCAAACTGTATGGCAAACACAATAACTGGACCAATGGACAAGACATAAACATCATATCACATGAACAATACCCGGAGCGGGTTATGACCTTTCTTCGTACATGGTTTTCGGATCAACTTTCCACTTACTCGGTAAGCTTACTTTCTTACGAAAATGTGTATGAAACATGAAATGTGAAATATGACAACTTCAGATGTATGGAAGCTTCTTTATTTCAGATTTGGTTTACTTCTTTGCCATGAAAAAAGGAACACATATTTATCAAACCAATTGTACATTTGTATCCAAATGTAGCCAAAGTTATGTTGCTGTAAAGTTGTCTGCATGAATGACAAATAAGGAGAATGACCATATCCCTGTATACAGCACAAAATCGATAATTCAGAAAATCAGAAACCGAAGGCATACGAAATCAGGACAAAACAGGAACCAAAGCAAACAAACAAAAACCTCCACCATATGAAATGAAGCGAACTCCCGATATGGGAGGGAGACCACGTGCCCATGAAGAGTAAGCATCTCCTGCTTGCTTGCAACACCCGCCGCTTCAATTCGGTAGAACTGTCACATCCGGTTTCTTCCATTTCGGAAGACATATAGAGTACAATCTTTGGTTGGGTGGCTCAAATGATCTATGACAAAATATCATCCACCATTCTGGAGAGGGACATCATAGTGTATGACGAGTTCCCCATATCGACCGTAAAACTTCCTCAGTGACGATGTTAGTCGGTCACAAACATATCCCTGAGAACTGAGAAGCTTATCGGAAAGACGCCTAGCCCTCAGGTCAAACTCCGTATATTTGGTACTTGCTCTGGCATTGTGTATCAACTGAAATATGAACACTCCATCAGAGGCGATGCAGGGATGTTGCTACTCAGAAAAGGAAAGTTTGAAATGCTGCAAATTGAAGTCGTCACGTTTGTCATAGAGTGAGGTGTTCATGTCTCTTGTGTACATCCATCTTCCATTGCAGGGTACATCAATAAAAACACCGGTATTTCCTCAACAATCTAAAATGCTAAGTTAGAAGTCGGAAAGTAAATAAAAACTGTAAGATTTATTCTTTTTAACCATATATTCGTATATTCTTTGATAAGCATGTACTGTAAACCGTATTTTATTCGCGAGTGTTTTATTTTCGCGATATTCGCGAGTTCCTTCGATTCGTTTTTTAGGAAAAGAGTACGCGTCAAAGAATGACGTCATGAATAGTACTGTTTACTGTAACCTGTAGGCATTTGAGAATATGGGTGATTATGTAAAATGCAAATTTATAATCAAAGTCTTTGGATATCATAAAGATGTCATTGACATTGAAGACATAGGTCAAATAGCTTTATTTTAAATGCATTTCTTATATTTGGGAAGTTTACAAAAATGATAGTTGATCAAAGCTCTTTCGGTAAAATTGCACAGATATCAGATTTTCCACTAAATTTACAAACTTTTCCACTTAATTTACAAACTCCTTTTAGCGACAAAGCTAAATATTTTTCATCAGAGGAAACAGTTGACTGGTTCTTCATACGTTTAATTTTTCTTTAATTCTAAAATTCTATTTCAAATTTTGTCATCCATAAAAATATGGTATCTATAAATAGCTGGTTTTCCAATAGAATCATAAGGCGGACAGACACCAGACATCACAAAATTTGGCGATATTTTCATTGTGACGTCACAATAGAAAGTATGACAACGGATCAAGGTGCTTCAAGACAGTGCGATCAGATTTGACGCCACAATTGAAAATTTTGCCAAATAATGTGATGTCTGGTGTCTGTACATATAAAATCAAGGTTTAAAACGGTCATAGATATTTTCTGGAAAATGGACTATTGACTCCGGAGATTGTTTACTAGATAGTGTTGTTCTTCGTATTTCTATGGTGCTGTGTTATTGTCTCCGTCTGTATGTCCGCCTTTTCTTTTATTAGTTATAGGGTTTGTTCCTGTCATACTTTCTACACATAGTAGGTGTGTAAATTTGTGGGTGTGAGGCCGAAGGCGGAACCCCTACATATTTACACACCTTCTTTGAGTAGGAAGTATGACAGGAATAAACCCTATAGCGAATTAATCATGCCAAGAACCATATCGTAACGTTTTCTGTGTTACTCATTTCTATCGTAATTTTTGAAGATTGAAAATTAAGTGAACTACCTCGGCGTCAAGGAAGGACACCACCTGATCGTAATACTGCAATGTCATTGGCTGAAATTAGTAAGAGGCGTGATAATCTGGTAAGCAATTTATCTTCTATATTCTTTCAAGAATTTGTAAGCCTATCAAATGTGACTTTTGGATTCTGATTTTGGGATTTGTGTTTGACTTATATTCACTGAATCAGATAACTTCCAAAATAATTCTAATGCTTAAAACTTTTACATGAAAGACAGAAAATTCATATACCAATTAAAACCTAATTTGTTGTACCGAATGTCATAATAGCATAAAAGTTCTAACAAAACGGACACAATTTATGTAAACAAAACAGTCTACCGTGTGAACAGAAGTGTAGTCCCAAAATGGAAGTGCGACTAGGTGCCCAGAAAGAGTGAGAATATCCTGCCCGTATGCCACATCTGTGACCTCAGCTGAATACAAATTATTTAACAATTTCACTGAATTCATTATCGATTCAATTGCGCAGAATTCAGAGGTGGACAGATTTTCTATCGAAAATGTTTCATCATCAATCGCCTTATGTACCGAGGATCACAAACAAGTACACTCTGCATGGTTCTTGACCAACCTCAAACTATTCTTAAGAGTTGCGTTCTGCCTGTACCGACATTACTCCATGGCGCGCCCTGTCCAAATCATTATTCATTTCAAACTTAAATAAGGCGAAGAAAAAATAGCTAATTCGTTTGAACCTTTCAAATAAAACACACTGAAAAATAAACCATCTATAATTATTACATGAGTTATCAAAGCTAGCGATACATGTAAACTAAATACCTGAAAGGGTACTTGATGAATCTTCAGGTGCCATGTTGCAGTGCAATGTGGGTGATCCCAACTGTTTCCAAGAAGTAAAACACAGTAAACAAAGCATTTCACCTTAAAAAATAGCTTTAGAAATAATATAAACATTTTTAGAAGAAATCAAGGCTGTGATCCTCGTTTCCTTAACTATACATTACGATTTATTGAAAAATATTTTGGAAAAGAAAAAAACTAACTAAACATATTTGTTTCAAATAGACAACATCTGAATTGCGAGTTTAACAACATGTTACACATGTACAGGTTGACATCACCTCTTTATAAACGAAGAAAAGTCCACTTACTTAATGTGAAGAATTAATCATACAGACATTTCTTTTGCCACACATATTTTAAAACGACAAAAATGTTGAATACATACATTTATGCAATACCGAATTACATGTATATGTATACCTAGTATTCATAATTGTATTATACATGAGAGCCATGGACAGTGAATTTATCAAGATACTTTAAATTGGTAATAAATAAACATCAAAGAAGAACTTAACATTAATCCAGTCTCAAAGTCGAGAAGGCAAGGCCAAATCATGAGAATTCCCATCGGAACGGTTGCGAACCCGGAATGAACAACATTCCGCATTTCTTTTGACATCAAATTACTACATGTACATCCTTATCTGAAGGACTTCATAAAATTCCCTCTCTGTATTTTGTAAAAACCTTCCATCAGAACATCGTAAAACTGCTATTCCTTAGGTAGTTTGTTATCTCGATCATCTCCATGATGACATAGCGCAAAATACCATTGGAGGGATGGTGCTAGGATGTTAAGGATAGGGATGTATAGGGATATGGTCATTATCCATATTTGTCATTCTTTAATTGTATGAAATGACATTTTTTTCAGAAATAGCAAAATAATATACCACACAAGTAGCAGACGGTGTGGTTATCTGGATTACGTGAGCACAACCCTCCACTTCTCTGATTAACCAGAGGTCTCGAAGAACGCACAATTGTGGTGTTAAATAATCTCCTCACTGCAAGATGAACATACAAACAGACAGCGTGACGCAGGGTCCCAAGAAACACACAGATGGATATGTAAATGGATATAAAAATCAGAAGGTATACAAAATATAGTCGGTGCTCTGCCGGCTGTAACGACTTCATGCATGTGAACACCCGAGGAGTCCGACTGAGATTCAGAGAGGACAGGTGGTCAGGGCCCTGTCTTCTCTTAAGAGGTTTGTACAGGGACCGTCATGGAGTCCCGTCTTCACAGTCAGTCAGAGTGCAATTCTTAAGAATGTGCTGGTACAAGGCTACATATTGGTCCAGTACCAAGCCAAGTGTCCGTCTGGTGACAGAAAGATCATATCCATGGTATAAAAGGCGTTTGATGATCTTAACACAATTTCGATGGTAATTGTGTCTACCTTTGATCCTTCTTATTTTGTTAATTATGTCACAATAACATGCAGATTGTGAAATACCCAAAGTAATATACTCTGTTGCTTGTAGGGATCCGAATTTCAAAAGAAGTTAACAATTATTTTTGCAAAAATTCCAGAATCTTTACTAGTTTGTGAAATCGAAAACCCTGACCTAAAAGTTTCTTGGTAATTTGTATTTTTTTTTTTACTGAAATGCTCGTATGTTGCACTGAAATTATTCAGAATATTTCAATACTGATCATCTAAAACACTCAGTTTCTGTAGATGACCTTGAGTACTTGTTTCCTGAAACATTTTGACGAGTTCTTTGAAATGGTTGTACATGTAGAGAAGTCGAGAATGCGCAGAATTTGTGGATGATGGACAATAAGGATGATAGGCTAGCCAGCATTTTGCGTAGAGGTTCTGTAAACGTCCAAACCGTTTAACGCCCTGTTTTGTTGACATTATTTTGTTAATATTAGAGTACTAAATTGTAAATACACACCATACCAAAGTAAAGTAAACACTTTGTGAAAGTCATTATTAAACATATACTTTATGACAGATCTTCAATTTATAGGTCATACGGGTATATGCATGTTTGATACCTTATGAATCATACATGCACACGGCACAACAGAGTGACTATCTATAATGAATACAAACAAGTGTCTTAAGGCATGAAGGATTACTTCAATTATTACAGTTAAATTCAAGTGAATAATCTCTCAGTACTAACAATGGTGAACGGGTCGTGTAGATGCATTTTAATTTTTGGCGATTCTTGGCAAGACCTGGAAATTTTGACGTACGTTTTCTCTCTTGCAATTTGGCGATTACTTTTTTTTTAATTTGAAGAAAAGGAGATCGTAAAAGGCATATTTGCAGAATGTACCAATAACAAAATTTACATCTTTACCGAGTTACTTTTACAACATACATGTATAACAGATTAATATCATTCTTTAAGTTTCACAATGCATTTAAACAGGATCATCTTTCTTTTTAGTTAACGCTTCATCCGATGCCCACTCCTCCCACCACTACAAATAGATAATAGAGTTGAACATCATACTAATCTAAGTAACAGGAACCTGTATTTATGTTTGGAATACATACTCATAATACCATCCTATCTTTAAAAAACAAATATATATATAATGGTACAAAGTCTTTATCAACTCGTACTAAGCTTAGAGTGCATCTCATTGATTAAAATGACAAATTATTCAGCATCCTTTTTAGACATAATGTTGTCCTACCACACTGATGGTCACATGAACAACTCACTTCATGACAAACGTGACGACTTCAATTTCAGCATTACAAACTTTCCTTTTCTGAGTAGCAACATCCCTTCATCGCCTGCTTGCGGCGTGTTCATATCTCAGTTGATACGCTATGCCAGAGCAATTACCAAATACACGGATTTTGTTCTGAGAGCTAGACGTCTTTCAGTTAAGCTTCTAAGTCAGGGATATGTTTGTGACCGACTAATCTCGTCCTGAGGAAGTTCTACGGTCGATATGGGGAACTCGTCATACACTATGATGTCCCACTCTCCAGAATGGTGGATGATATTCTGTCATAGACCATTTGAACCATCCAAGCAAAGATTGTACTCTATGTCTTCCGAAATGGAAGTAACCGGATGTGACAGTTCTACCGAATTGAACCGGCGGGTGTTGCATGCTTACTCTTCCTGGGCACCTGGTCTCACTCCCATATCGGGAGTTCGCTTCTTTTCATGTGGTGGAGGTTTTTGTTTATTTGCTTTGGTCCCTGTTTTATCCTGATTTTGTATGCCTTCGGTTTCATATTTTCTGAATTATCGATTTTGTGCTGTATACAGGGATATGGTCATTATCCATATTTGTCATAGTTGACATGAACGACATAAAGCTCGTTCATTTAGTGCATTTTCCATATCCCCTTCCGCATTCCCTTTTTAAATTTATACATCTTACCTGACAGCCAGAAGTTAAATATCCTTGACCCAATGACTTCAAAACTTGCTTGATTCATTAGTAATTTCCGTCCAATCAATCAACAGGTCATGTCTATAAGTGATTACGGTTTGTGCATTTTGTAATTCGTTTCATCATAATTTTTTGTGCACTTTCAAATGCATGATGACAAAACGTGGTCAAATGATTCTTTATTTATAGAACAATATCAAGGTACAAAATATTGATTAACGCTCTATGCTTGTCTTGAATATCGCTTCTTCGTCTACACATTTTCTTTTTACAAATGTTACTAAACTATTGACACCGTCAACCAATTATTGTATTGGCTAGATTTGAGAGTGAAATCTTCCATCCCTATTGCTATAGTTTATATCAAACGGGACATAGTTACGGGGGTTGTAAGTGGACATGTTGAAACAAAAATTATATCATGCCACAGTTAAGCTAATTACTAAATCATGCTCTCAGGTTATTAAATCGTTCCCACAGTTTATGTTAAACCGTTAAACACACGGTAGTCTTTGTCCATGTCCATTCTGTTCATTGTATAATCAATTGATCTTTTATATCTCGGAAACTTCAGTTTGTTCAAAATTATACACAATGTCACTTATATTATTAAGTAACCAAACGATACTACCGTTTAGACTACTCGATCATGACCTTAAATCGTAGCAACACGTGCCTATTCCTGCTAACTCCTTGATAATTTGTCAAAAACAGTACTCTGTGTCGTCATGGACTTTGAGACCACAAAAGCAAATGCATCAATAAATTAAAGAATGAGATGAACAGATTAAGTTGTATACTTGATTTTTCTCAATGCTTAAGACAGTGCTTGACTTTCATGCATAGCAACAATATTCAATATCAATAACTCCTAAGATTGAAATTGATTGTTTTGAGGTAAAGGTCTAGAGCAAGGAACCATATTTCGCCGGTGACCATATTTCGCCGTTTCATAGTTGACTGCTTCTAACTGGTTATCGGAAATGTTCGTCAAGTTTATTTTTCTATATGCTTTCAAATATGACCGCAGTAGTCATGTTTTGATAGATTGTGATATATCCTGCACTCAATTTTGACAAAAAAATACCACAAAATCGGGAAAATTTAACAAAAACATCACATTTTAGACGTAAGCATCCGAAATTTTTATAAAATTCAAAAATAGAAAACATTTATTTGGCATAATTTCATAAAAGTAGTGGTGACGAAACATTTCCTGAAAATGAGATAACAATTTTTTCCGTTTGTGTGTAAATAGGATACATATCAACAAAAACGGCGAAATATGGTCACCCCCGAAAACATGGAAACGAAATATTTTGGCGTTTTATAAGGAAACAATGCACTGCGTAAAATAAATTCTTTTTGTAGTTTTTCAATCGAGAATGGAGTTAAATTAAATTCTAGCAAAAGTTGTTATTGAATTGGCCTCCAAGTTTCGAGATTTTCAAAGAAATGTACGAAAAATACGGCGAAATATGGTCACTTGCTCTACAATATTGCTAATTCTCGCAGGAGTAAAAAGGTAATCAGACTAAAACAAATAAGTCGATTTTCGTCCGAAAATGAATATTTTAATGGATTTACTCATTAAATGTACTTTCTTGATCATTCATTCATCTAATTACCTTATTTATTTAAACATTAAAGTTCAGTAATCCCTTACGATGCCATGTAAGAGTTCAATATAGTTTTCTATCACTATTTATATTAGTCATATCGCTTTAATTCGTAAATCTGATTATTTTAGGTTTTATATTAATCGCCTGTTACAGTGAAGCCATTCTATTTATTTTTGAATGAAAATATCAAAACCTGAATTCAACTGATGAGTCAAAGGACTTTAATAAGCAATGTGTTGTGTAAAAAGTTGTTGTATGACACTACTTAAACCTAATAGTAGAGTGCTGCAAAAAAATGGTTGCTTTATTTCATTTATCTCCATCCGATTTGCTTGAAGGACTACCAAAATATTTACCTAAGCAAATTTGCAGGATTCAAGCATGTTGTTTTCCCTTTTGTTGCAAAATCTAGACAGATTGTCTTCCTTTGCACATGATTCATAAAATCATCAATGAAGTATTTTGCAAGCACCAGTAATCCTCAATCGGTCATTCATTCGTTGCAGTTTTTACATGTCTTAAAAAATTCAAATGACGCTTCTAGAATAACACCTATCTACAGCACCTATTCATAACGTTTACTGCATGGTTAACTCGAGGGCTGTAGAGTCATATCATTATCGCCGGGCATATTTCAAAAATAATGTAATGCCAAATATAGACCAATGATTTTCATGGTATCTTTGTTCTCCCGGGGAATTGATGTTACTAGTATGCATCAATAGTTTTCATGTGTTTCTGATAACTGCAAGTTGTATGTATAGTACATGTTTTCATGGTAAAAAGAAGGGAGGAGATCTCCAACCAGATTTCATCTTACCAGAGATCTCCAATCTCTGGTAAGATGAAAAGGTTTTGGTAATTCCAGTATTTTGATCCGGTGTTTTGGACGATCAAAAAAGGTACAAGGACATTGTTGCATATTACTTGTTTATTTATATATGATGACTAAAATCAGGCAGTATTTATAAACAAGTAATAGAATGGAAAATTGTAAACAACTTTACGTGCCTTCTACCAGCATTAGGGAGAGTATATCTATTTAGACACTGCGATTTGACCGAAATACCCGGTTTACCCAACAATGTTATTCTTCCTCGTTCTTTGTACTTCAATATCGTTTAAAATGAAAGCAGGTTTCCTTTGTTATGCACTTTTCATTTCTTTATTCTTGCACAAAACCCATCATTAGTAAAAAGGTATCACCAATAAATATATTAACTGAAATCAATTTTGCATGTCGTTATCACTCAATCATCACGCTGTGCAAACAATGGATGCATTTCTATCTAAATATAAAAACCAGGTTCTGTGACTGACAGATAAAAGCTCCAAGAAGTAATGAAGTACAGTTTAGGCGGAAGTTTCTTAGATGTGATCATTAATCTGACTATTTTAGAAGGCAATTAAAAATGTTAGTTATATATATAGCCTTTTTAATATTTTTATTCAGAAGTACCTTACGTCATCTTTATTTTAAAAATAATGCCATAATTGGCCGTCAATAAAATTCAAAATATGATCGCGGTTTGAACAAAAACAATTTATAACTCAATAAAAGTTTAATAGATACTAAGATATACTTCATTTACAGCATCATTCTTGTTGCAAAAGTTTATAATTTACCATGCGAGAATCTAAACAAATCTAACAGTGTGTTGGGGGTCCACGCTATTATTTTGAAATGAAATTCACGAAAGAAAATTTTTTGAGCTCCCAAGTGCTCATACCTCTTCAACAGTACATTATAATACTATTGAATTAATTCCTATCCCAAACAGAACTATTTAGATAAACTGGAGTTTTCCTATGAAAATATGTTATAAAGCATGCATGACATCTCTAGATATCTCTAGAAGGTAAAATATATAAACGTTAGAGATGATTTTAATGGTTTTATTCAAAGATGAAACAAATATCATATTTCGTAGATAGCGTGTAAATGTAAACAACACGAATCTCTGTAACATGATCATGTGAGAATGAAGTTATTCAATTTCACATTCCATGCCGTAGCAGACCAAATATGGTTGCATTTCTAGCTATTTTAGGATTAGCACCACTTATTTGTAAATATCGTCCCGCGATCATGTGATCTGTCAAATATTGCACTATCTACTGTCCTCGGGACGGTTCCAGCTTCATTCACATCCTGTCTAAAGGGTCAGGCAAGTGCATGTTCCTAATACACAAGATACGAATCATACATGATTTTCTAATACAATGAGACTGTTTTAAGAACTTTTTAAAAGAGATGCATATTGATCGCAAGTGAAAAGGGGACTCTATGAAAGACTCTGTACAATTACTGTTAGAGGTGCTCTGTTCATGCTCACCTTTCCTTTAGAAAATCCTACTGTTATTGATTGTATATTGCTTATTTCTTTAATAGAAAATACATCTGCGTTGAATAAATGTTCATGATGTAGATGTATGCACGATCATCATCTTATTGCGCAATGAATTTTGTTGAAGACATGTGAATACTTTTGTTACGAAACAAATTTGTTGCGCAAATAACATGACAAGGATTGCTTACGAAAAAAAAAACCCTTTTGCTCCCACATGCGATTCAGTTTTATCAATATTCAATGCCAAACAAGCAGGTACAAGACAGTAGGGGTACGAGATCATGCATGTTGTTGTACATTATAAACGTAGATAACCTTATGTTCATACCACCGTATAAGATGAGGATGGGTAAAGTACCATTTGCGCATTTGTACAAATAATGACTAATCAGTGATGATAGAGGCTCCAAAAAAACAGAAAGTCAAGAGTATTGGGATTCGCAAAAACACACTGATGACATAACATTGCACTCAGAGAGATGCCTTGTTGTTTAAGATGTTTTCAAACTTTATGACCACAGGAAACAAATCACACTTACTCCGTTTCTGTATAGATCCTTTTGAAGGATTACTAAAATGAAAAAGATAACTAAAATGGGGATGAATTTATGCCCTTGCAAAGTGATAACATACAATGTACTCATGTTCAGCTTCTCAGTTGAAGAGTTCTTTCTTCCTTTTTTCTTTTTTTTTTTCTTTTTCAGAGAAGTTACTTTGCTGATAGAGATGTTAAAGCAAAGCCAAAAAGGACTGTATAATGAGCCCTCCCCCCCCCCCAAAAAAAACCCCTAATTTTCTTGTAACAATTTTGAAATCTAATTTTTTTTTAAGTTTTGTTAGCTGTCGACTATTTCTACGGTAAGACATATCATTTTGGTTGATTTGGAGAGAGAAAAAGTATTTCAGGAAACATTTTTTGGAGATACTTAGAATACCTAAGTCAAGAAAAGCTAGGTTAAACATGCATATGTCCCTTTACGATGCGTCCATGGCACTTTGCGCATGAATTTAGGTCGGATTCGAACAAAATTGTCGTAAGTATACTTTTCATGAAGTTATCTTTTCAATTAAGATCGATGATGTATGAACTCGAAATTAAACGCAAATAAATTATGAAAAATAGCACATACAGAATTAGGATGGCACTATTTCATAAGCCCTCATCATGTACATGTAAATACCAAAATATTGAAAGCTTTCAGTTTAGAGCTTGTTTTTCAGAAATTGTTAATCTTAAGTCTGCATCGATTTATTTTTATCTTTATTATCAAGATAAAGTCTGATTAAGATACGACGACGAGTACAGTAATGTAAATATTTACACATCTGAAATGAGCCAAATATAGCGTGTCCAGTATGGTGTGATGTCCTCGATGGATGCAGAATCAGACACTAGTATTTGATAACGACATCCCTGTCATCCACTTATGATACACAATATCACCCCTCATGGGAACGTAGTGACTCTGGACTCTTATCAATCTAAATTTAACATCCTCATACGGACTGACAAATACGGTGTTGAATGATGCATGCACGAATGGCAGACAATTATGTCACACTAATAAATCTATATTTGATTGTTTTTGTCTTTTGCACCTTAGCGAGCACTTTCCAGTGCCTTAGATTTATTCCGCATTTCATTAAATATGGATAGTAAAGAGGAAATGAATTATTGGAAACAGGAATGTCCTTGAAGAGCTAAAATAGTCTTGCATGTACTTATAAGTGTGATGATAAGGAACAGGTGGTCTTTGATAGATGCCTGAAATACCATAGACAAGGAAAAGAAATTTGTCTTCCTATGGGATTTTTCATCCTTAGATTCCTCTGAAATGATTTTTTTCTTTATCAAAAGAATCCTTTTAAGCAATCAATTTACAAGATAGTTTCTTCGTATTTTGAGTTGGTTCACAACCTCCTCGAGCATCACTGATGGTACATTGTTTGTTGAAGTGTGCATACGGTTTTGATTTTAACATTCCGCATTTGCACTGTACTTTGGAGATTGTTCATTAGATAAAGTTTCCCTTCGTGTTCCTATGGAGCTGTGTCATTGTATCCGTCTGTTTGTCCTATTTTCCTATCGCATTAGAAGCTCTGTTTAATATTTTTCCAATCACTTGTAAGCCTTTTGAATGTAATTTTTAGACTTTGATTTCGGCTTTGTGTTTAATAATACGGAAGTGTTACAACTTCATTCACTTTCATTCACTGGTCGCTATATTGCAATTCTTACTCATGATACATGCCAAAGAGACAGCTAATGAAAGAGCAATGCCTGAGAGAAATATACCAATGAGTTTTGGAATCACTGACAACCAAAGTGATAAAAGACAAATTCTAATATGACTTGATTCTTTTTCCCTATTAAGACAACAGACGCGAGCCGGGCTCTATTCTCCAATATAGGCCCTATAGCGATAAGCCACGCCTACCCATTTTCTGAAAGCAGATAAACCGGCAGGAACTGGTTTTTACAGGACTAAGTTTGGTCATCATTAGAATAGAAATAAAAATTGACAAGCCGGGCTCTATTGTCTCATAATGCCCTTGCGTTCTCAGCCAATCACATTTATCACCTCGCCGCTGACGCGGCTCGGTAATAAATGTGATTGGCTGAGGACGCTCGGGCATTATGAGACAATAGAGCCCGGCTTGTCATTTTTTATTTCTTAAATAAAATTGTGAAATAAACATCAAAGAAGTACCTAACAGTTATTCAGTTTCAAAGTCGAGAAGTCAAGGCCAAATCGTGAGAATTCCCATCGGAACGGTTGTGAACCCCGGAATGAACAACATTCCGAGGTGAGAACAGGTGCCCAGGGAAAGTCAGTGTCTCCTGATTGCATGCAACACATGAAAGAAATACTGAAACACTTCTTTGAATGCAGAGGAACCTAACAAAAAGCAAAGTGAACAATATCCATGAGAACCAGCAGCCACAGAAACTAAAAGGGGTAACAGAAAGCAGGAATACAAGAAAATGTATATCACAATATAAAACTGTATGCTAAAGAACCAGCTAAGTATAGTATCAAGGTATATCTATGCTTTAGTATGATATACAAAGTAAGCTTCAAAATAGTTAGTATGTAAACCTAATAAATTGAAGTCAGTACAGCACAGAAAGATCCGGCGAATGAGAACATCCGGGAACTGACAGTCCATCAGCGGCAATACCAACCTAGGCATTCACATAAATGAAGGAACAGTTATATTTTGGCGTTCTATATATAAGTATTTGCTTTCCAACGAAAAAGATCGAAGGTATAATAAACATCCACTTCTTGAATTTCTGACAGTAAACTCTCAAGAACCGAAAATAATGTAATTGTTCTGATATAACTCATTAGTAACTGACACTTGTCTCCACTGAACATAATTTATTCTTCGATAAGATATTCTAGGATATTTTTTCATGCCTTTTCAGTTTGGCTTTATAGTAACATATCTACAATAAACATCAAAGAAGTACCTAACAGTTATTCAGTCTCAAAGTCGGGAAGGCAAGGCAAAATCGTGAGAATTCCCATCGGAACGGTTGCTAACCCCGGAATGAACAACATTCCGAAGTGAGACCAGGTGCCCGGGAAGAGTCAGCGTCTCCTGATTGCATGTAACACCCGTTGCAACTGCTCCATACAACTCATACAATAGGAAGTCCCCATTCAGTGGAGACTATCACCTCTAAAGTATGAGATTACAACTGCGTTCTATGGCATCCCAGACTATCAGTCTACGATGTCACATCCAGGTCATAATGTCAGGAAAATCTGAATGGCATCATGAGAACAGTGCTGAATGATGGGTGTACGAGTTTCTATAAACAATTCAAATGTGGGAGTTTGTAGCCTTCGTTCATGTTGTTTGTGTTTTGTAAATATAGGTTAGAGAACTTCATTTCATTCAATAACAAAGGGTTGTTTTCTTTGTTTTTTTACCATTTAACCATGCCCCTATATATTTTTCATCAGTAAATATAATTATATTAAATATGGATTTCTTTTTTTCAAAATTCTCTTTTTTTCAGCAAGCAGATGGTTTCCAAGGAAAAGACGCAATCTGTGAAATTTCTTGCTCAAAACACAAAAATGATTGCTTTGAGAAAACATTTCGAAAGTGGTTCGATTTTTGAAAATGGTACAATTGTCTAAAGTATAGATAATTGATATCATCTGTATCACCAGAATAATCAATTTACTTTCGAAGATCAGATTCAAGTGTAAAAACAAATTTGAATGGGATTATTTAACACAAAACAACAAGGACTTTTAGACAATTGTCAGTATGCAATACATGCATTGTGAATTTGTATACAATATTTGTGTCGCAGCCAAATATTTGATATTAAATAGATCTAGATCGAATTTTCGACATGAAAGTTTAGACATTGGTTACGAGGTCAGTTGCCAGGCTCCACAATCTGACCTACATCGTGTCAGTCGTCTTTATTTCTTGTTACCTGTTTAACTAAATGTTTCAAATTCCTTTTGCCACAGTTACACGAATATCACGTGTTGAACATGGAATAAATGGATATAAGGAAGGTTTTGGTGTGTTACTGTCATGTACTTCCCTGTAGTTTGGCAAGTCAATTTCATTTGATGAATTTCCCATTGTTTATGTGGGTTAATCAGTTATAGATATATATGTATTTGTAACCCTTTTTTTGCACTTTAAATTTTCGTAAGTATGAATAAAGCCTTTACGTTCATGGTGTACTAAATCAACTTGATTATCTTTAAGACGAAATTTTTAAGTTTTGCAATGAAAATAAAAGGGATCCTTTTTCTTGCTGAAAAAAAATAACCACAAAGTAAAAAGAATTTCATATTCGCCCCTTTGGAATTTATTAATATTGGTGTAATATAATTACCTATTATAGGTATGGTAATTAACTTGCCTAATAAGCAAATGGCAGATCATGATCTCCAAGGTATGCAAGAGATATTTATGGATGCGATAGGACATCTACAGAATTCCCATTGGTCATTCGAATAACGTATCTTTGACGTAGTATTTATACATCTATATTCTGACGATGGGCAAATTCCATTGGTCAATCTTATGAACGGTCGTCAAACTGGACGCTTGAAAACTGCAATAATTTAATTGTTTTAATTACGTCAACACGTTGATTTGAACTAATGCTGGGTACATATTCCCAAAATCTTCCTCAATCTTAATATCACAAGAACTTCGTTTCGAAAGAGACGAAGCTTATATATAATAGATATGCAGGATAACCACGGATATCCGTCATAGTGTGCTAACATTGGTATCTTAGATTTCTTTTAGGCCCTGACCACCTGTTGGTCGGACTGTATACCAGAGCTCGCTCCAGTCGACAGAGCACGGACTGATTTTCGAACACTCTTATGATTTCAAAAATAATTTACAATTCATCTGTTTGTTGATTAAACCCTTGAACCCTGTGTTTAGCCGTGTCTTGATATGTGGTTATCTTACATTGAGGAGCTCATTATACACAAACGTCGGCAAAGGATGCCCCTTAGTCTGGACAGTCGGGTTTAATGTGAAAATTTTTATTTTTCATGTTCTTGACGCCGTCTTTAATGTCTGATCCTTCTTGATCCTTTCGTGTCTCTTGTTGTGTTTGTCCACTCTGTGTTTTCGCATTTTGGTGTGTTGATGTTTGTGCTGCGACCAAGTCATGGTGAAGACCCCCTGCTTTCTTTTAAGGAAAGGAGGGGATCTCCAACAACAATAGGTTGCAACACCCACAGCAAAACCCCAAAACACCTAATACAAAAAACACAGAACAGACACCCACAGAAAGAGACGCAAAAGGGACAAGGAACACCAACTCACACCATAGAAACATTGAACACAAAAGCATGATAAGTCAAATAATTAGTTTCTTGTTGCGACGGGTATAGCATGCAATTAGGAGACGCTGATTCTCCCCGGACATGTTGTTCATTCCGGGGTTCGCAACCGTTCCGATGGGAATTCTCACGATTTGGCCTTGCCTTCACGACTATGAGACTGAATAACTGTTAGGCACTTCTTTGATGTTTATTTTTAAGATATTTTAGTATATTAATGACTTATTCTTTGTGATGAGCATGTGGATTTGCATATCACTTCGCAGGATGCTTTTGAATTCTGTATAATAAGTAGGATTATTTTCTTAAGACAGTAGTTTGGAATTATTTAGATAACTCGGATGTTTGCTCCGTATAATTTTTATATATATACCAATGTCATAAAGCAGGACAAAAATTTTATTATAGTTGCATACTTAATTGTATAGCGAGTGAAGGTAAGATTAATCATTAACCTCTAGTGACGCAAATGGCCTCCATGCTGCACAGAAGTTCATTTATAATTGTCTGCAACATTTGGACAATTAATTCAAGCATGGTGTAATTCTGTAACGAATATTCAGCGTCTATTTACAGATATTTGACTTTTACGGTTTAACAAACGATTACATTGATAGTTTGTGATTGCAAACGGATACATCCTATTACTAGTACTTTATTCACTTCATTTCATTAACAGAAATTATTATACATGTAAGACGTATATCAGCTTCTTTTTTATTTTATTTGAGAATCTGTTCATTCCGGTTTTTAATGACCTTGATCATTGTAGAATATAAAAGGGTAACTGCAAGAATTGAGGTCTTAACATTTTATCGCCATAATGTAATGAAAGGCATGTTCTGGTACATTCTACATTGTTTTCAGCATCAACATTCTACTTTCTTGATATCTTGTCAATTGAATACATGGATTTCATTTGACACCATTTCACCCAAAGAAGCTGATATATCCATACATGTTTTCTGAAACAGCTATAAGGAACTGCTCCTCAAGGGCCTGGAATATATGGTCATCTTTGGTGAACGCAGACAAAAGTGTATCAAAAAGTATTGGCTGTCTGTAGTTTAATCATATTTTATTTCAAATAATTGGGAAAAGTTTACATAACATTATATAATGCCCTCTCCTTATATACATGTACATCAAAGCCTTATGTGGCCATGTGGGTATCGGGTACAGGGATTAGGGATGGATGATTCCAAATACAATCGGTTCTTTCATCATACATTACACGTGCAGTCACACTTTATCATTTGCATAGATGTTGTACATTGCTAAATCGTGCTTTATAAATCACATGACATTAGGATTGCCTGTTATACACAGGAATGTTTTGTTACATAAAATATTTTTGTCTCTGTCATTGCACGATAAATAAATTGTTCTTCTTGCACTTTTTCGATAAATCAAAAAAAATTAGAGCATCTTCGTGATCATAAGTTACAAAATGCGGTTCTTTGGTCATAACTCATTCTTGATATATCAATATATATTTATTTATTTCATTAAATAACAGAATCATTAATAAGAAAAACTATTTCAAGTAACAAACATAACTAAGGACAGAGTGACTGAATCCCCATTTATGAATATGATATTCATAAATCATCTTTAATGAACTTTTGAAGTCTATATTGGTAATTTGGTATTTCAAAATCTTTGTTTAGTAAATCAAAAATTTGAATTTTCGCAAATAACGAGATCATATTCGTGGAAGTGTTTATAAAGGGCACACACTAATTAAAATGATTACATCAACTTTTTAATAATTACTAATGACGACTATCCTATCAAATTGCAATATGAGTGACAAAATAAAAGGTCGACTTTACGTTTACAATCGGTTGAATCATTTCATTTGCTCTACCGTTATCTCGATTTTCCACTGGCAAATGTCCCAGCGTTACCTGTCTGTCATACCTGTAGTCCCGCCCTTTTGTTGACAATACCTGGTATATAAATATTGTATCTGGTACAGTTTCTGTGTATTTCATTTTCAACTCTATACGCTTCAACTTTAAAACACTAACGAGATATTAAAAACTTCGGATACATTCAACTAACAGCTGACCACAAAAGGTAACTATTGCATTTTTATTTAAATGATTGATTTTAATCCTTATCAGTGCATTTTATTTAATATTTTTAATGCATGCACTCAATCATCTTCAAATATAAATATAATGAAATGTAATATGTATTTTTTTTTTATTATTTGAGCTCATATGGGGTTAATTTATTTATTCTTAAATATTTTTTCTACTATTTGACAAGTTCAAAATTGCATACTAATATACAAATTCTAGTCGGACCGACAAAGACCATGTATATGGATTCTGATGTTGACCTACTTTTGTTTTTCAGTTAACAAAATGCTGCTGAAGAAAGAAGAGACCCTGATCAAAGACAATGTGTTCCTGAGCTGTCTTCCAGAGGTAGAGACGCTTCACACAGGCCGTGCTGTTATAATAGACTACATGTCAGAGTATCAACTGTCCCAGACCTACCACATGATACAGGAGGCTGCCCAACGTGGGGACGGTTACGGAATAGACGAATTCCATTCTGAACAGGACTTCAGACGAGAAATAGCTGGAAGTGACTGCTTTGCAGTGATGTGCAAAGAAAGCGGAGAACTGATCGCTGGCTTCATACTTGCCGTAAGCAAGTTCTACCGCGGCGCTGCAGATGTCGTTGACCCGTTTATCATCGTGAAAAGAACTGAAAGAAATCAAAAACTTGGTAAATTCTGCATGAAGAAAGCCATTGAGTACTCCAAGAAACTTGCCTACAAAGGAATGTATGTGGACACCTTCTCTAATAACATTGCCGTCCAGAAAATTTTGGAAAACTTCGGTACATTTGTGAAAGTAGGATTTCTTCCACTGGGCGGAAAGTTGCAAGATGGACAATTGGTCGGATCGCTGATATACTACATGGACTTGACGGCGAGTTGAGTATGTTTACATTGACTTCTGATCGAGAATCAACCCAAGATTCTTATTGACCATCAGATCATTATGTCTTATGGTCCAATAGCGAACACAACGCTCAAGTGCTAATGTGCCCAAGGACGATCTGAATTAGCTCCCATTACAGAACAAGGGCTCCAAGAGCAGATCGGGAAATTCCACATGGACCTTTTTCTGTACATAGAAATGTTTCCATGTCCACAAATACTACCGTGCATGTTTTAGTCATTTGCACAGCTTAATTACGTCTTTGTATAAATGTTGCGCATGAATTTGACATTGGTTAAATATGCATTCTGCAGTACTTACAATGTAAATAATGCAATGGTAGAGAAAATGATGTCACGTTCTTACCTGCATTGAAATATTAAAAAAGAAACAACTGTTTAAAATGTCTACTTTATTTTTCTTCCATACTTGTATCTACGTACAAAACAGCAGAGTCAATATGTAAAGGCAAAGTCAATAGAAAGGAAGGTCATTTGTGAAATGTGCAGAGAAATAATAATAAAACAAAACAAGACAAAACAAAAGGTAAACATACAGCCGAGTGTTTTGATCATGCATTTATTTGCAAAGCAGTGTTTACATTTTTCAAGTTTACCTCATATTTACTCTCATCAAGCTTTAGACGGAATATCCACTTTGTCCGACATCTGTCGGTTATGATGGATGTTTGGACCACACTCCATGTGAGTATAACATAGACAAACACCTTTACTAAGGAGATTACAAGGTATATATGGTGTATTGACCGTAAAATTATACATGAACATGTATTCGCATACATACATAATTTGAGAGGTTGATCACGATCTCATTTCGCACAAGAATATAAACAATTAATTCTTTTTGTGACACACTCCTACCACATTTAGTAAAACGTCGATTTGAACGTTCGTAATAGAAATAGATGTTGTGCACTCAAATGACAAGGAGTGGAAATTATATGAATTCTTAACATTAAATATAACTATGCCAGTGCATTGAAGTAGATATTTTCTTGTTCCTGCCAAGTTGTGTTTTGTGCATCTGGATGCAGGAGCAGCCTATATGAATATCATGATCATGCAGGCTCTGCGCTTTGTGTCGATAAATGCACATGTTGTTTGATGTCGTGTTTGCTGTTCCTTGTCCCATCTGTGTCTCTTGCTGTGTGTGTCTTCTCTGTGTTTTCACTTGGGGCGTATTGGTGTGTTGCTGTTGGTGCTGCAACCGAGTCTTGTTAGAGTCTTGTTAGAGATCCCCTCCTTTCTTGAATGAATTTTCATACGTATGCTATTTCTCCCACTATGCAATCTAGTCTGATGTCAATTTTGAAAAGTTAAAAGTACTAGATTTCATGAGTTCACACGTGATTCCGAGAACAAATGAAGCTTTGTTTAGACACCTGCGAAAGAAAAGTGAGTGACTGAATTTCACATGACTTTGTTTTATGTTTATGAAGAGTATCCAGTATGTTCTATCCTCTTATTTAGGTCTAACTGAGGTGCACTAAATATATTGTATATTTGGTTTGGTCGTAGACGGAGCTAGCCCCTCAATTGGCAGCAATATTTGATTTTCTATTTTCTTCCTTTTTAAAATCATTTAGCAAACCATTATAGGAGCATTTCTCTCTCTTAGAGGGTGAGTTTTATTGTAATTCCTCTCGATCTACAAAGGACCCCGCCTTAGCTAACTTGAAACATCTCGTCGCAAAGCCCCGTAGATTGACATACCTAATCTTTTCACATCTTCAACCAGAACCAGAAGTCCGCTTACGTCACTGCACAGCATCCATCTATGACATCCTGCAGAGCGTCGCGATCGGCGAGAACATTATTCAAATTTATTGGAACTATATGATACTATTCATAAACTTTTTCAGCCTTTTACATGTGCTCAATTTTCCAACTTTCTAATGAAACATTTTAAAATTTTAAGTTTTCTACACCACAACTGATTAACCTTTTTGTGGGTGCATCAAGAAAATGAACAACTGCGGTTTCCCTGTATGACAACTGAGACAGGAGGTGTTTATTGGTAAAACTGACTATTATGCATAATACGACTTTTGGATCACCTGTGCAAACGATACTTAGGTATAGAAGACTGTGAAGTTGCGTCATCTTTTGTGCACACCGCTTGAAATTGAACAAGAAGGATTTGTAAGAAATAGGTTAACATAAAGAGATATGATTCATGCACAACTTAAAGGTCTTCAACATGTGTTTATAAACAAAAAAGTGTTTCGATCGGCAGACCTGAATAGCTGAGTCTCGTAAATAAAAGTGACATTGGGGATTTCAGACCGGTTTTTGTATAAGCAAACAAATGATAAAGAGATTGTTTTTTATGTCGAGGTCATTGATAATGTTATCTATAAGAAGAGTTGAATCTTTGATTGATGACCTTTTACGGCTTGACGGTATACAATTCACAGTTAATTATTTTACGAAGCCTGATTTATGAAATTGAAAAGTTTCAGGTTAAAATCTTTAAATAAATCTTTAATGAAATAAGTTCATGTTGTTTGTGTAATTTTCAGCCTGGCAACGTTGCTAGGTAACCTCTGATAGTGTTGTAAATTGAAATAAATGCGTGTACCTTTATGTTTCAACATCGTCTCGGACAACTTTACTGAGTCCGGTACCCTAGAAATCGTTATTTTAGACGATGATGTTTCAACAATGAAAACGAAAATTGTCCTCTTTAAGACAAGGCCTACTCTATCACATTTATTTTATATATACAGTGAACAGAGTACGTTTAATGATATGTGCAGTATATCGCTGTATCTTGTGGTAAAATTAACTTTTTCATGATAAAAGAATTACACTTGTTCGTATAAACACATTGATATGAATAATATTATACCTTATCTTCAAGAGTATAACCTCCGTTAAATTCAGTAACAGCGGCGGTGTACGAAAGAAAGAAGGGGACCTCCAAAAACGCCCACTGCAAAACACTGAAACAGCCCAATTCAAGAGACACAAAAGGGACAAGGATTACCAAGTACGAAATCAAAACACCACAAATAAACCAACGAGACAAAAGGGCGATCTACCACGATCGTAGTAAGACATCCTAAAAATAACAAAATTAACACAAATGTGAAACATTGAACGCAAAATCAGAAATATTGGACACAACATAAGGCCACATTGAATACAACATACATTCATTTCAAAGAAGAACAATGGGCTTCAGAAAATGTTAAACAAAGCTATCAAAGGAAAATGAAACATTTATCATAAATCTTGAGGAGATCAGAAGAAAACACGAATTGTGAAAAAGAATTTTTGGACAGAAATGGGCGAATTTGAAAAATAGCCCTAAAAGAGTAAAAAGACCAATGGATAGTGCGAAATGAGAAACATTACCAATTTGGCTGTTCAAGAATCATAACTCTAAGAGAAAGACAGGCAACACAATATAGGAAACAAATCTGAAAGACCAATGGACAATAGTTGTCTTTCTATAACATAACTTAACATTCACTGTAAATGTGGAATCTAATCGTGATCATGTATGCTTACACGCAGGAAATTGGTCAAAGGAATCATTAATGTATGAAGCATATATATCCAATATAAAACATTGACAATATATATATCGACAGAGAATCCCAGGACAAAACTCAATTACAAGGATCTCTGGAATTCCGAAATGGAAACTTTTAGGAAAGGCGCCATACAATAGACAATTGGATTCTTATACACTAAATAATGGACATTAAAACTTGACATACATATGAAAACATTTGGTGTTTACTGCATGATGACTGAAATATTTATCAGTTTTCGCGATTATTTTGTATGTTTCCTAGAAACCTCTTTAAAACATGTTGTTCATAAGATGGCCTTAACTTCTTTCTCAAAATAGAAGACCTTGTGCGTCAATTCTAACATTTCACTAGCAAATTATTTGGAAGAATTGCAGAACAAAACTAATTATCTAATCATCTTCAATGTTATGTCCGTAAAATGAACTCACACTGTGTACAGTATACATTTTACAACACGTTCTTTGACCCTAACGTTAGATTTGACAGTACTAGATAGATGTTGAAAGCAAGAGAGGTGACACATACAACTTAACAGGTGATTAGAGACTTGTAAGGTCTTGTTTTGAACTTAGAATGACGTTGTAAGACGTCGTTGATATGACGTGGATTACTTTCACGAAATGTTCTGAAAAACTATAGATCACGAATTAATGTAAATATTTCAGAGTGACAAATCAATTGAACTTCATATGACTCACATGATTTTTATAAAGAGCATAAAACGTGAGAATTCTTAGAATTGGTTAGTATTAAGCATTAATAAATTTTACAGTGCCAAAACCCAGGTCAAGTTTATGTGGTTAGTGGCGCTTGAATCACATGACTAGATTATAGAAAAAAATTTAATTTTACATCAAAGAATCACTTTAAATCGGCATTTTTCTTTCTTTTTTTTTTTTTCTTTTTTTTTTTTTTTTTTGTCGGAGGAGACGGATCTGTATTCATGTCCTTCGGCATTTTTGGAATTTATCTGGAGTTAGCATTTTGCAATGTTTCAATAAAAAATGTGTCCTCCTAACTAACAATACTAGAAGACTGTCACCTTTCTCGTAAAGTGTTGTGTAAGTTCATAGATCTTATGTTTAAGGATATTTCTTTTTTACAATATTTCGTCAATAGGAATGCATGTTATTGTATACCTACCGTATTGAAGGAATGCGTGATTCAAATAGGAAAATTCATGAGCAAATCGCGGAATGAGATTTTAATTTACATTCCATATCTTAGATAGTCTCTTTGGTTTTTTATTAATGTCAGATGCACTTTAAAAGTGGGACAATGTTCAGTTTAATCTTGATTTCACGACAGCCTTCAAATGGGTCGATTTGAGAAAAAAAAACAAATCAACAAAGCTGTCATCTTTACGGATACATAATGTAGTTACAATCAATTCCACGTCAGTAAAATCACTTAATACAAATTACTAAACCTCCCTCGATGATTTTCTCTGTGTAGTGGGAATTTAGACGGACGCTCAATTGTCAACTATTTCTTCCTTTCTCTATTTTCTTTGTATTCCTACGATTTTCCTAAGATTTGTAGTCATTTTGCTCTTTCTCAAATCGAAGATTTTTAGTAATTTTGTTCTTTCTCAAAATCGAAGATTTGTAGCCATTTTTGTTCTTTCTCAAAATCGTTCCATATATAGCTATTACCGACCGTGAGCAATGTGAATTATTTGGCATAGCGATATCATACCATTTGTGAATCATTACTTGTGTATCGTTGTTACTGACCCATATATAGCTATTACCGACCGTGAGCAAAGTGAATTATTTGGCATAGCGATATCATACCATTTGTGAATCATTACTTGTGTATCGTTGTTACTGACCCATATATAGCTATTACCGACCGTGAGCAATGTGAATTATTTGGCATAGCGATATCATACCATTTGTGAATCATTACTTGTGTATCGTTGTTACTGACCCATATATAGCTATTACCGACCGTGAGCAATGTGAATTATTTGGCATAGCGATATCATACCATTTGTGAATCATTACTTGTGTATCGTTGTTACTGACCCATATATAGCTATTACCGACCGTGAGCAAAGTGAATTATTTGGCATAGCGATATCATACCATTTGTGAATCATTACTTGTGTATCGTTGTTACTGACCCATATATAGCTATTACCGACCGTGAGCAAAGTGAATTATTTGGAATAGCGATATCATACCATTTGTGAATCAACACTTGTGTATCGTTGCTACTGACCCATATATAGCTATTACCGACCGTGAGCAAAGTGAATTATTTGGCATAGCGATATCATACCATTTGTGAATCATTACTTGTGTATCGTTGCTACTGACCCATATATAGCTATTACCGACCGTGAGCATTGTGAATTATTTGGAATAGCGATATCATACCATTTGTGAATCAACACTTGTGTATCGTTGCTACTGACCCATATATAGCTATTACCGACCGTGAGCAAAGTGAATTATTTGGAATAGCGATATCATACCATTTGTGAATCAACACTTGTGTATCGTTGCTACTGACCCATATATAGCTTGACCGACCGTGAGCTATGTGAATTATTTGGAATAGCGATATCATACCATTTGTGAATCATCACTTGTGTATCGTTGCTAACTATGTTATGATTGTGGAGAAGCTGATGCTGCTGCAGCTGTAATAAGGTCTTGTTGAAGACCTTTTGTCATTCTAATTCTATATTCAATGAGCATTAGAAATCACAAAGATTTCACACTACTGTACATACTGTCAAAAACTTGCTCAAGCGAAAACAAAGACAAGGTCTCGCTATTTTGCAGTAGGTTTATTTATTTTACTTATTACTCACAAACATAAGATAAAGATATAAAAGAAGTAAGAATGCTGTTGAATAAACAATTTTTTGGAAAAGTTCGGGAAATCATCCCTCTAAAAGAAGCTACAACGGTAATTGATCATTCAGAAATTATACTTCAGATATTATCACACACTGGAAAGAAAAAATGGACATGCTGTAACAGCAATTTTGAGTCAAGTACGTCAATGAGATAGTGGCTGGCCTATGATTTTTGGATAAACTACATATACGAATTTAAACAAGCATATCGCTATTTTAAAACTCAAGGCCGGGGTCAAAATCCGTAGTAATATGTACAGCTATCTCCCCACTGTCCTTATGATAATTGAATTGTCTTCAAAATAAAACACCACTAAAGACGGTATGGCCAGATTGCAAAGCAACTTTTTGTCATTAACTGGGTCAAGGTCACTAAGTCAAATATAACAGCATAAATTGAAAGGTCTTGTCAGAGCTAGCAACCTACCTGTATAATATTATGTTTCTTCTGTGTATATAGTTCGTGAGATTTTGCTTCAACCAGAAACTTAACCAAAATCTTTTAACTAGGTCAAACTTCCAAGGTCACTAGGTCAAATGTTACGGCATAAATTGTCTTGTCAAGGGCAACCTACGTGTATAATAAAAAGTTTTTACTGCATACACTTTCTTAGATTTAGGTCAACGTCCAAGGTCAAGGTCACAAAGTCAAATATTACGGTATTAATTGAAAGTTCTTGTCAAGGGCAACCTACATAATTATGTTACATAAAGTTTCTTCTGTTTGCAGTTCTTTAGATTTGCTTCAACCATAAACTTTAACCAAAATCTTTAACTATGTCTAAGTCCAAGGTCAAGGTCACTAGGTCAAATGTTAAGGCATAAATTGAAAGGTCTTGTCATAGGCAACCTACATGTATAATACAAAGTTTTTACTACACACATTTCCTTAGATTTTGCTTCAACCAGAAACTGTAACCAAAATGTTGACGGAAGACGGACGGACAGACAGACGGACATCGTCAATATATATATAGACCGGAGTTGCTTAGCAATCCGGTCAATTATACGCATGTCCTAACGTGTATTCACACGTGTCCGTTCAAACAAGGACAATAATGAGAACATAGGACGACGGACGCAATACACAGTAGACGTCCATTATGTATGTGTTATGGTCAAATGTCCGTCATATCATATATCATAAATATACCCTTCAACCATCTACATTACTAGATTAACCTTGCATCGGTTTACTTACTCTATACGCACACAAATGCACTTGTAAATACCAATATCACGTGCAAAATACGTACTTCTCAAGTATCATTTATAAAACTTGCCTTGCTGATTTATTCATTTCGTAACTTTGGTTTTTATCAAATTAGAGACGTCTAACTTTCTTCGTGGGAGGGAATTATAAGCTGGCTATCACCGACCTACCTAAATGGTCTGTTGTGGTCAATTGTCCGACATATTCATTATCGCATAGTCAGCAATCTGGTACAAGGCGATATATGAAGTCCCCGATTTGGTCTGCATAGTGGACCTAGAAAAATACGATATGAACAACTGTACCAACAAAGAAGGCAGACAGCAAAAAAAAAAATCTGCATTAATCAATATTGCAAATATACAGGAAATCATACAAAGAAATATTACAAGATATTTTGCAGCTTTATGTCCTTGGCTTTGTTGACAGTCTGCAGGTGGGCTGGAGATATTGGAAAATTTCCATGTAAAATAAGGTTATCATCAAAGGGAAGCAAAGTATATAGAACAAAGATAAACATTTATTTATCGTATTGATATGATACTCAGCAAACAAGGACATCTTACTTTGAGATAATAAATCTGAAGATTCAAATATAAGTTCTTTCCTTCTCTTTCTCTGGTTAGGTCTTGGTCTCCTTTCGAATCTTGTAATATGTCCCTATTTCAAATATAAGAGTGAAATTTGCATCATAAACCATAAAAGAACATACTTTATATCTGTCTTTATGAAGAATCATATTCTATAATTTCTTAGACTTAAGGTGATAAACAAGTACAACTAGTAATAAGTATGAGGGTTAGAAAATATCCTTGCAGCCTCGTGTCATTAACAATATTCACAAGGATAAAGATTCTTCGACATAAATGTAAACCGATAGCAAAAATGACGATTCAAATAAACGACCGGATCAAATGATGTAATCGGATTCAAATATGCAACAAGATGCGCGCAAGTTGCATCCATAGGAATGACATCAATTTCCGTTCTAATACATACTTTAATTTTAGCATTGATTACTTATTTCATATATATCAAATGTCAAAATGCTTCGAACGGGTACGCTTGTGTCAAAGACTCGTACTTATTGTATTTATTTTCAAGGAGGGGATTACAATGTAACATGCATTGCCTTCTCTAACAATAAAAATGCACCGTTTGAATAAAACTATCACAAATTATATGTTTATGCACTACTGCACAGCAGGATCTTTTAAACGCGGTTTACTATTCATGGCTTACGCAGTCACAGACACACTCCACTGCACGTTGTCTACTGGACAGGAATGCATCAACAACAAATACAAGAAATAACACGAATTTCTATTGATTTGATTGACATATGAAGCAATGAGTTTTGATAGTCTTTTGAGACACACAAAAGGACAGACAGAGAAATGTCTATTAATTATAAGCAAATTGATATTATATAAGCGTATAAATTATGTTCTTCTAGGTATGGTCTAGAAAATAACAGCCAAAATAAAATATTTTTCTCTGTCCGGCAGCTCACCTATTTCACTTAATTAATAATTGAACTGCATATATTCTCTCTACGAAAGAAAATGGGTTATCTAATGTCAACTACTAGAAAAAGGTCATCTTATCTTATTTGTTGTATCTACTTGATAGACCTTTTCTATGCCAAGTCAAACAAAGTCTGTGTTTGAGAATATATCAGTTACAGCTGTTGATGTCGGGGGTTCAAAAGTCTCATAATATCGTGAGAGAGAAAACTTTACAAGTAGAGCAATATAATATGGCAATATATCATTTTCTCATTACTAAACGCTGATTGTGCAAATAAGAAAATAAATCGAATTGTTTTGTGCAATTTAACGACACATTAATTATGTAATGAATATGAAACAGCAACGGGTTTTCTACTTTTCTTGCCATTATGATCTCATATGGCAATTGGTCCAAAATAAAACAAATTCTTTTGAAGTAATTTCTTTTAAATATCAAACCAATACTGAGATAAGTATAATTTATGGTCATTTAACGTGATAATAGCGTCTTCTATTCGTTTGATACCGGCGTAGGGCAGTGACCTTCCTTCGTCAACTGACGGACAAACTCAGCAGCGCAGATCATATCGTCTTAGTCGGAAACAAAAAGCTACGACATGCCTTAGGCATTTTATTCACACAAGTCATTTCACTTTACTCAATCCAATAATAAAAACAAGTATTAGCTTTTACAAAAAGCTTGCCGTCAGTTAGCTGACTGTATTGTTGTAAAATTCTAGTTAGAAAAATCGGAAGAAAATGCATTAATTTTACCAATCGCACATTTCCGGGCTTTTCCGCGTTTTATTACGATTCAAGTGACGGAAATTTCCGAAAATCTGCGATTGTTACAGGATTGTTATAGGATGTATCGGTACAAAGACTTTCCGATGCATATTTCGGAAGAAAATACACTGATGCGATATGACTTTTATTTGTCAGGTCATCTAGACTCTTTAGCCGACCTGGTGAGAGAATCTTATACAGAGGTTCTGCATAACCTAGACGAAAATTTGCATTTTATGCAATTGTCAACCAATCATATTGCCAAGAGGTATTCTATCCGTGCTAGTAGGTTACGAATGATTACAGTATACCGTCAGTCATGACTGACGGTAAAAAATCATTAAACTTATGAATCCAAAGGATCAATACGTGAATCAAAAGCATATATAATAGGTTTGAGTGAAACAGTACGTGCTCTGCTAGCTTAAGCGAGCTCATTTTCCATATCCTAGGGAGATCGACAAACGTTCTGAGAAAAAAGTTTGACCTGTCTCTGCCCCAGTGTAATTTCTTTTATTAGGTATGGACAAATTAATGGTAAGCGTAATATTAGTTTTAAGGCATCTCTTAACTAGATGATGGCCTTACTTTAATTGCAATATACAAAGTGATAGTATAGTTAAATCATTTTGAGATAAATAAAAGAATTTTTTGTCCTAAATAGCATTGAACACTTATCATTTATCAGGGATATTTTTTTTCAATTTGTAATTATATATATATTTTCATCAAAGAGTGCGATAAGAAATCGTCAATGCCATCTTGACCTTCCAGTCAACCTGACGTATTTATCGGCCCTGAGACACGACACACAAAAATAACTTTATCGTTGAGAACGGGGAGTCACCGATAGCCTGGACAAAGGTCGTAACACTGTCTTGTATACAAACACAATCTGATAAATGCAATCTTGCTTATTTGTACAAGGTGTAACGACAACTTCCAGCCATCTCTATTTTGATTTTAAATTGTCTACTTTTTTCATATTTATCGAAAAAGAAAATTGTATAATTTTTTTTTCAATTTTGTTTAACAAAAACTAATTCTTAGTGATAGGAAACTTTTCAACAATATCAAAAGTCAATAACCTCTTGGACTTATTAATCATGATAATGGGCAACGTTTTTTTTTTCTACAAAATTTTGTCCAATGAATCTGGCCACTGACTGATTTTGGACGTACAATTTTGGGGTCAATGACATTATTGCGATGGGCATTATCCTCCCGTTGGACTTTGTGTGTATAGATCTTTAGTCTGGTTCCTAGTAGGACCTCGAGATGTCCCGGGAATAGACTTATTATAGTGGTCCCGGGAATCAGACTAATAGATTTTGCTTATCTGTAGTGTATCGAAAGCTCATTTTAGTTTTTGAAAAAGAAAGGGAGAACATTGTTTCCCCAATATATTGAGAGTAGGGGTATGTTCCAATGTTTGTAGAACTAGATTCCTAATTTCAAAGTTGAGCAAATCTGGCGCGAGGACATGGAAGAGGGGTTTCGAACCTTTATGCATTCTTGCATATATCTTGAATTTATTTCATAAGCCCCCTGGTATAACCCCCCCCCCCCCTCCCCAACCTCATAACCTGCATATGTTGTCCAAAACCTATATTTAAACACTGTCAGTTTTGTATCTATCAAAACAAGTTTGATAACGAGGATACCAGAACCGCTAAGTGGTTATCCGGATTACATGGTTAAGTGAATAATGAACTGTGAAATTGAAAAAATAAAAATAATAATAATAATTCTATTATTAAGAAAGTCCTAGCTGTTTATATGTTGTGTACTTTTAAAATCATTAAGTGCACCCGTTTGATGTGAACTCTCCCATTGCACATATAAATGCGATTGAACTAGATATTCTTTTAAGATCCCGACAGGCGCCAAAGATAAATTAAGATTCATGAGCAAATCAGTGAAAAATCTACATATTTATCTACATATATGCACAAGAAATTGATGAGGTAGGCTTCTTGCCAAGTTGTTAATGCATCACCTTTTTCTGATATATGCATTGATCAAAATGAATTCTTTAGAAAAGTACATAAAGGCGAACGCAGGTTGTGTAACACTTTCACTTTTCTTTATCTATCCCATTATATAAATGCTTAATATATTCATATTTCGGAGAGTTCATACAACGTACTTCTGTGCATTTTGTCCTTTGCTTTCTTGAAAGGGGAAGCAACTGTGATAAAATCTTTTGTTGCAAAGTAGGATTTGCGTCATGAGAAATGACAGCTGTGAGAGGTTATACGTACATAACGTTACAGATCTCTGAATATGTTGAACGATTTGGATGATAATGATTCAATAGGTACATGTTCGGTGTGTCATCACTTTCTGTAAAAGATATGAATCACTTTTATAAATGAATGAGATAAAAAAGGGGAACAGATTCATTACAAGACCAGACAATAAGGTTAAAAGTGAGATACGCACTAATGTGCAGAAATACGAAATGGCCATTGGGCAGGACTGATGATGTCGAAAAAGGGGTAATTCTTTATACGAAGAGTAACAAAGCTTTCGATCTGTACATATTTCAATTTTCCAATGTACAGAATAGTTGAATCAGTCCTATATGTTTTTGATGTAACTTTTTGTCTACCCTATTTTTTTTTTTTTTTTTTTTTTTTTTTTTTTTTTATTTTAGTTATTTGCAGGGCTAGGTATTTTTTGTTCCTAAAACGTTGGAATGTTGCTTTTGATGTTTAGCTGTACAACATAATGACGTACGTTTTGCGCTTCCTTGAATTATCCTCTTTTTTTCTGTCTGTCTGTCTGTCTGTCTGTCTGTCTGTCTGTCTGTCTGTGTTTTGTTTCGCATCTATGCTTGGGTAATTATTTGAGCACGACCAAATTAAAGCAGTTCTAAGATGAAAGCATGTTCATGACTATGGTATGGGTTTTTATTATATTATAATTATGAATGAGCATTTTTTGCAACATCCCCTAAACATAAATCCTCCCAAAATAACCACACGTACAGTATAAAGGAGGATTATAAAGACCTCCAATTCAAATTCACTACTTCTAATCCACAAGAGATATCTATTCAAATTGTGTAGGTATAATTCTTTTGTATCAATAATATGAGAATATATGTGAGAAAATCATGTCACTGTCCCCTACATATTTGGCAACAGCTGAACTAATGCTCATCCCCTAAACAAGAACTATGTCAGTGATCTCTCCTGTATAAGATGTTACTATTTTTGGATTTACATAATCTTCCCTTACAAGATTGGAGACATCTTTTCATTAATATGATTTGCATATATATACAAAAATGACATCCATTCAAATGAAACATGCCGTGAAGAAATTAACCTTATATCTGAAAGCACAATCTCAAAGTTGACGCAGTGTTAAGATTTCTATTAATATATTATTTTGAAATTTGACAGTGGGTCATCACCCGAATTACTTATATTGACATTTTTGAATGAGTCATGTCAATATATATTATATTTTCTCATTAGTATTCCTCTTATCTCTTTGGATGAAGAAAAGATAAACATATCGGTGAACGAACTGATATCATAAGTAGATCAAGGAGACTTTTTTTTAAACTATTTATCAGGTCAAGCTGTATAGATCAGGGTCGGACGTGTATAAATAGATGGTTTTTATGTTTACCCTACAAGATATGTAAATCTTCAACCTATATGCTCTTTCCATTTGATAAATATAATGTTCTTAAATCGGCAAGAAACAAGAAAAGTTGTAACGATGTTTTTTTTTTCGCTGGGAGCACAGACCAAGTGCAGATCCAGGGAGTGAGAGGGGGTGTGTGCTTGTATAAGGGGGTCAGGATTTGCAAAAATGCAGATTTTTCTGGTTATTACGCATAATTTTTTTAAAGTATAGTCTGGACGCCTCTGACGATTTTGACTCCTCCCCGGGAGTATTTTTTCTAGATCCGCCCATGGAGAGGAAATTTTTGGGAGTATTTTTCTAGATCCACGTTTTCCATTTAAGGTTCCAGACTGTTCACGCGTTATACTGTAATCATAGTACAGGTCAACCTGATCAACAAGCCTGTAGATATATATATATATATCTACACACTTTGCAAAATAATCTATTTTTGTTTGTAATCCTATTGTCAACACAGGAGATTATAATGTGATATATTGCTGACCGGTACAATCACTCTAAGACCATATCGGGTGATTCATAGCAAGTCGTGGAAAACAAAACTAAAAGTACAAACATAAGCTGGAAAACAAAATAGAACTTTGACTTTGAACATGTTATCATTAATAATATACTATTAATGATTGAACATGTTATCATTATTAATTGAATATGTTATCATTAATGATATACTATTAATGATTGAACATATTATCATTAATGATTGAACATGTTATCATTAATGATTGAACATGTTATCATTATAATATACTATTAATGATTGAACATATTACCATTAATGATTGAACATATTATCATTAATAATATACTATTACCGGTAATGATAGACACTTAATTTTCTGGTTTCAAACTTGAGACCTCTTGATCCTGCAGTTTGACCTACTTTTCAACAAATCAGCATTGGTCTTCACTTTTGATTTGAAACTTTAAGGGTTTCCTGTCTTCAATATGATCATTTTTGTCAAACGCGCGATGCGCAACTGTATTTTTTTTCAACTTCTTGGTCATTTTTTTTTATTAGTAAGTGAGAGCTTTCACATTTTATGCGTACTGCTTGTAGCGCTAGTAGACTTCATAGCCTTGACCTTAGAATTTTCACAATATATTCTTGCAAAATTCGACGGAAGCATAAGTATTTCACAAACATGTCTTTTTTTCCCCTCTTCTTCTTCTTCTTCCAATCTTCATGCAAATAAAAACATTGAAAAGAATACTACCTTAAATAGTTACCGATCTAAACTTAAATGTACTTTGGTAAACCCCGTATTTGATCCTCTTTATAGTTGTAGATCAGCGTTATGTAACTCTGATATTTGGCAGAGGTACCTGTTTCTCATGATCAATTTCCCTCTGTTAACAATAAATACCTTTGTTATAATGGCTGCCAATCCATCAAGTTTTCAAGTTCAAGTTCAATGCCAAGAGCGTCCACCTTCTTTAGGCTATTATTCTATCATTTTTCATTCGATTTTGAAAGGGGAGAGTTTGTCTGAAGTCAGCCTACTGAATAATTATGGCAATAATTAATATAAAATGGTATATTATACTTTATCTCTATTAAAGAGTTCTCTTGGCTAGACAAAATAAATAATCTGTTCCTTAACTAAATTAACATCCGTAGGAGAAAGTAAAATGAATGAAATGCGTGTTCCAAACCACAACAAAAGAGTCAAATGTGTTTGAAAATTAACCCCAAAAACTATCAGGACGCAAACAACATAACGTATACTACGTTTGGACAGCGTACATTGCTTCTTTGTCATAATTTGAATCAAATCCAAAATATCTTCATATTTCGAATAATGAGATTTAATCTGTCCAGTACATCACAGAAAATCTGGTGTATGAGAAAAGAAGCTTTTGATTGTCCCCTATCTGCATACATCCAAGTCTTGCAACTCTACCTAGAACGCTTCAATCAAACCGAACTTAAACTTGATCTTTACGAAAATAAATAGCCTTACTAATCAAGTGCATTGTGACCTTAAGCTTTGGTAAAAGTCACGAGATACCCTTGGGTGGTTGACCAAAATTCTGTGAAATAAGCCATGCAAGCAGCGAAACATTATCGCCAGGACAATTTTTTCAAATCTTCAAATACTTTGATCTTGACCTTTGACATGTGACCAAGGTGATTGACCAAAATTCTGTGAAATATTCAAACCAATGCAAACCATGCAAGCAGTGAAACATTATTGCCAGGACAATTTTTTTCAAATCTTCAAATACTTTGATCTTGACCTTTGACATGTGACCAAGGTAAGCTTTGGTAAAAGTCACGAGATCCCCTTGGGTGGTTGACCAAAATTCTGTGAAATATTCAAACCAATGCAAGCCATGCAAGCAGTGAAACATTATTGCCAGGACAATTTTTTCAAATCTTCAAATACTTTGATCTTGACCTTTGACATGTGACCAAGGCCATGATACATCCTGGGGTCCTGCATGAGCAATAATTCTGTTAAATGCAATCAGTGAAAAGTAATCGTGCGGACGAGATTTTTCAACCCACATATATTGTGACCTTTACTTTTGACCTTGAATAAATTCTTGGGAATTGGGCACCAATTGTTCAGATCATTGCTGGTAGTGAAAATAATGGTTCGGGTGATATTTTTCATACCCAAAGTACTGCGACCATGGCCTTTGGATCAAACCAAGGGTCCTGAGCAATAAGTCGATGAAATATGACTCGGACCTTGAATCAAGAACATGACACATGTTTGGATTCTGGGAAACAATTCGGTAAAATATTAAATGCATCTGCCAATCATAGTCTTTGGCGGCTAGTTGTTTGTTGACGGATAAGTTCTAAAAACACCTCAGTACTTGCTTTCTACAAGGTTTTGTTAAATTCTCTAAAGCGGTAGAGGAACAGAACTCAACTCCACGAAATGTTTGTACGACAACAATCAGTGAAAAAGCTAATGACTTGACCTAATGTAATTCTTCCACTCGTACACCATAATTCGGTTTTAATACAGTGTTGAGTTATATAAAATCCATATTTGAAGTTTTTTCTTGAACAGTAGCCTTGGCATTTGACCTAAAGTTTGATACGCTACTCATCTCTCCTAAACCAACCATACATGGCTAGCCGCAGAAACGGCCAACGACACTTGGTTATTTGGGGTGTGTTGGCCGCAGTGCATTGCATTTGATAAATCAGGGACCCAAATTCGTGATATATGACCCGGAGGAATCGGCAAGTTTTCCAGGGAATTACTGACTATGCTTTACTATCAATGATACGGCCGGAATTCCACTTGCCTTCGCTTCGTCTCTTCGAATCCAAGCGTCATGTTCTGAGTTTACAATTAACGTGACACGTAACACCTCAAGGTTGTTTCCAGAACATTTTTCATAGATATGGTATCGAGGTGTTTGACCTGAATTTGGGTTCCAGATTTATCAAATGTAATGCACTGCGCTCAACACACCCCAACCAACGAAATTACCAAGACATTGTATCGTTTGCCGTTTCTGCGTTATTAATTATTATTAATCCTCCTTATTAATTAATTATTAATCCTCCTCCCCTCATCAAGCATATCCTCCAGGAAGAGGGAAGTTGTGCTGGCGCTGATTTTAATGGTGTTGGCGGAGGATATGCTTCAGTGACTCCAAGGAGGAGGAGGATGATATGCTTCAGTGACTCCCATAAGGAGGATACGCCTCAGTGAATCACATGAGGAGGAGGATATGCTTCAGTGAACCACAGGAAGAGAAGGAAGAGGAATGATCAATTTAAAATGACATAATAATATGATCTAGTTTCCTCAACCCTCATGCAGGGAGGGTAAATACCGAGGGTTCCATAGACTGTTAACGGGTGATGCAGAACTTTCTTTTCATCAAATGTGCCAAAAATCTGTCCTCCCTGCGGTAACTCTGGTGTGGTTACGAGATTTGCATGTGACAGACTGACATACAACTTGAAACCAGGCAGTATACCCTAAATTTCGAAGGTCGCTTTTGAAGGGACCCAAGGAGCTCTATATTAAGTGATAAATTCTAGTGGAATTAACATCATACAGAAATACCTTTGAGACAGACAGACAACTATGTTCGTGAAAGAAATTAAAAGGAAGTCATATTTGTAATATTTATTTGAAAAGCAATCAAGCCATGATTTCATAAATTTTTGTCCATTATCATTTAGTCTTCCCACTAGAGTCTACAATATATAAGTAAAATACATGCTTAATGAGATACCTTGAGCTTCAAAAAGTGACCTTTTTCAGATGCCTACATCCCGAGGAGCCACTGTGCCATAAATTATCAATCTGATGGGCCCATAAGGATATACTTGACAATCGTAGTTCTTAGGTGTTTGATTCCTAATTCATAAGTACACGACATTGACCTTTTGAAGCCTTTGTCCTTAAACTCCTACATCCAGAGAGAAGCTTTTTGGAAAAGTGTCAGAAAATCAAATTCTGGTTCTCGGTTCATATAGGAAGGATGAGCTTATTAGATTTTTTTTTTGGAGATGCAAAAATTAGCCTGAAAGTAAGAGCAAGATGAAAGGAAGGAATCAGGTTAAACAAGATATAAAAACAGAGTTTATCCAAGGCAGATTTAGAATTTTTGGGTGAACGTCTTCGTGAAATGCAGTGGGTTCAATATTATTGAATACAATGGTAATCTCTTTTAGCTTCGATGTTGCAAAACAATAGCAGTGTAATTACGTGTAGATATTGAGACTGGGGGACGACCGTGATCAAACGGACGGCGCCTATAATGTTTCTACGGACATAAATGTAAAAATGAAGAGTCACATTCGATCACAGACATTGCATATATTTTTTTCAATCAAATCAAGTATATATAATTTCATACGAAATGATAAAAATCCCCAGAAAAATCACCCAAATCCACAACAAAATCAATCGACTTAACAATATAGGATACTCCTATATGATTTTTGCTACAACAATCAGGTAAGCTACAATGTATGATTTAGACTACATGTATTTTTAAAAATTTGAAAAATAACACATATATGTTTTATGAAACGCATTATTTTATGAAACACATTGTTTCTTAAACTTGTAACAACTACTGTTAGATAAAAATAAGCTCCTAAAATGGTTCATTCGATTATGAAAGGCTTAAGCATTCTTTGTATATATAAAAGACAACACAAATTGAGTAACTGAGAAAAAATGAAATTCTATTAAGCTCAAAATGACCTAACAATTACTCATTTTTATCACCAATAGACAGTTTCTTGTAGATAATTACAATACATGCGTGGGTATTTATCAAAAACATATTTCTTCTTTATGTGCCGTACATGTATGAAGTATCAAGCTTGAAATACTTAAACATTCCTTGTTACGTGTTACACAATATACAACAGTTTATTGCTATGAAATAATCTAAATATACTAGCAAAGCAATAAGGATGCCATGTTTACACAACAGATTTTGTAAGATGTGTTTGTGAAACACGAATACCGTCTTCAGCACCTCAGTCAGTACAAAAGCACTCATAAGAAAAGTAGGTCAAACTCGATCCATATTCGAATCTCGAGTCAAAATTTTGGTACCCGGTATTTAAACAATTTAAATATGAATATGAAAGCAATGTCCAAAGATTGCAAACACAAACGGGGCCCCCTTTCTGGAAAGAACGGAAAAGTACAGTGTCAGTTCGTGTCTCTGCGACCCAAAAAGAGGGGGGGGGGGGGATTTCGTGTCTCAACGAAAGAACTTTGGCCAAATTTAAAGATATACGGACAAGCCAAAAACTATATGCAATGATGCGAATGCAAAATGCATAAGAAAAAGGTTTATATTTAGTAATTTTTTACAATATATAATTCATAACAACTGAAATTTTCAATATAAGAAAAAAATACTTTAACTGATCAAAGAGAAATAACTCTACACCATTAGTTTGCATAACACTTCCTTTTCGGAAGATCTATCCCCGACTTCCCTTTTTTCGTCATTTCTTAGAACTGAATCTACCAATAACAAACAACGGAAACAAGGCGGAAGTTTGTCTATCTCCGAGAATCTCTGACTGTATGAGACACATGGTTTATAAAATGTAACAAATCAAAATGTAACTGTAGGTATTCAAGTATATGTCACAAGTCTTGATGTACGTGACCTTGACATAGGATATATACATTTGAATGACCTTGACGTTGAATCTGACATTCAATATGACCTTGACATTGACCATTCCGTCGGACGTCTGCCTGCAAGGTTATTTTATTTGCATCGCGTTCGCACACCGGTATAAATTGGCTACTACTTACATTTTATAAAACTTCTAAGATAAATAGTGCATTAAAAATAGGAGATAATCAGATAATACGTTAAAAATGGGATAAATCAAAATAATTATATGCGTCTATAATTATGAATAAATAAAGAATAAATATTTACATACGAGATTTGAATAATTATATATACAAATAAAATCCACCTGTGAATATATAGATTACACGAATAAAACACAGAATTATATATACAGTATTCTGCTGGCATGGTATCATTAATTAAAAAGATTGAAGAAAAAAATAGAAAATATACATTATACATAAAAAGTTGTGAAAATTTGACCGGGGGCCGCACGATCAAGTTCATTGTTTATCTTCACCCCCCCCCCCCCCCCCCCCCAATTAAAATCGGTATTTTACTAAAGACACTCTGACTATATATTATACAATACATATATAAGCTTTTTCTATAACTATTAAAAATCCATTAGTTCTAAACAAAATTTAAAATGATTCTTCCATGATATCAAGAAACCCTTTCTACACAAACAAGTCTACTACTAGTACTTTGTACATTCTAAATGATTCTTCGAACTAATGTGAGCGTCACTGAACGCTGTAGAATTTAACTTCCTTTTTAAGACTGAAGAACATGATTTTCCCGAATTTACATCCGATCCACATCTGATTACGTTTGTCCTTTGCAATACACAGCGGATATGTGAGTCCCTTCATTAAGGTATCGTGACAAATGACCGTAATTCTCTCATAATCCAAGTCAAACATGAGAACAACGTTATTAGAGTAATCCACGATGAAGAGCCTGCCCTTGGCATCAAAGATCATGTCTCTGGGATCAAACGGCTTGTTGCAGATTTCACTATGACCAGCCCACTGATGCTTGAATGTGCCATCTCTATGGAACATGATAACACGCCCACGATCAAAACGGTATCTGTCGATTACTGCCACGTCTCCGTTCACGGCCTCTGCAGCGCGACGTGGAACTGTAAACCATCGTTCCCCTTTCGCTCGCCATTCAATCTGTCCAAGAAATTTCCCTTCTGGTGTAATTTTGGCAACAAGTCTTCGCATATTTTCCTTGACGTCATATCTGTAATAATTTTCCACTAGACAGACTACGATGTTTCCGTCGATGGTTGCCTCTATTCCAAGGGGCATGAGTTTATCAAATCTTATGTAATTTTTGACTTCGTAAGAGTTTTGCACATTTCTTAAGGCGATGATTCTATATTCAGAGGGGTCTGATGCCAATAGCGTACCATCTGACGATGTCGTGAAATCCTCTATGCTTGTTCCAAAATCAAATTCCTTCTTGACATTTCCTTTGGTGCTTATCAAAACGTTCGTATCACATCCAGTTTTGTGAACCCACACGCCATTATCAACTACATAAAGCGCGTAAATGTCATCGGGGACAGATGGCTTCTGATTTTTGTTTTTATCGGAACCAACAAATGGAAACATTGATCTTCCCTCTTGAAGAATTTGAAGTGCCTCTTTGCCACTATCCTTGCTTATATGTCTTTGAACGCCATTGAGCCAATTGGTAAGTCTCACTGGTAATTCGTCCTTGATGGCTCCAAGTCGTTGTTTTTCAGCTGTGACAAACGTTTCCCATAGTTTGTCATGTTTTATTTCCTTTTCATCCACTTCTTTTAACCAGTCTTTTGGATCTTCCGTCACTTTATTTAAGACTTGTGTCATCGGAATACCCCACATTAATACCTGCTTAAGGACGCCATCTCTGCTTAAGTCATGAGAAAGGAAGGATCTAACAGTATCGTCATTTACCTCTTCTATGAATTCCTCTGGTATACATAAAACTTCCAAGGCAAATTTGATATTTTTTGTAAGTTCTCCAAACATCACACATCCATCTTCAAGCTTTGGACCATTTGTAGGGGCTCTGCACTCTGGAACGTAGAAGTCCTCTAGTTGTTCTTGTATATACTCACAATCTGTAGGCAGAAACTTGAGTTGATATGCTAAGGAGAACCTCTCTTTGATCTCCACTATTCCAGAATGTACATCAGAGTATTTCTGCTCCCAGTCGTCTTCATCTAAATGCTGAGAGGCTTTCTCTGCCAGGCGGTTCATTTTTGTGAGACATTTCTCCAGGACCTTTTTCATTTGTTTAATGAACCTCTCCCTTTCAGTAGGCGCCAACCGCTCAACAATTCTTCTGGGATTTTCATCGTAAGCAATTTTCCATGCATCATAAACACTATACAGACGATCATTTGATGGAATTTTCAGCCAGTCCTTCACAGCTTTAGTAAATCCATGAATATTGTCATATTTTTCCAGTTTAGCTTGCAACTCCTTCTTCCAAAGAGGCAAGTTGGCCTTGGATTCATCTTTCTCCTTCAAATGAATCCTAAATGCATCAAAAAATTTTGCCTTTGTAACAGAATCGATTTTGATAAAATTTGTGATATAGTTATCAGGAGTGAGAAGATCTGACTCAGATATTTCAAAACACTTTTCTGTTTTTTGATCAACAGTTTCTGGTTTTGTTTGTGCTTTTACAAATGTTTCACTTTCTGCATCTTTCATCTTAGGTTTCTCTCCTTCATTTTCAATTTGTTCAACTTTCATGATTTTTTCAGTTTTAGGTTCTTTTGGTTTTTCCACATTATCAACTTGTTCCATGGAGTCCTGTTTCTCTTCTTTGCGTTTCAGATACTGACAAAGATCCTTAATCAGAGCATCAGTCACTTCTGGTTCATCATCCTCCTCAAGCAGCTTTCGTGCAAATTCGCCACATTCATCTGGTGAAAACTCAGGATTGTGCTTCCTTGAATTTAATTCCTTCATATATCCTGCATTCAAGTTCCTATCTATGGTCAGTTTCTTAGTAACTTCAGCTTTTCCATCATGTAGCTCCCTCTTGATTTCAAGTTTTAGGGTAATCGCATTTTGATCAATTTGATCAAGTTCATCTGCAGTATGTGCCTTCATGTTGAACTGCCTCTCTAACTCCGCTCGTATTTCCTTTTCGTAACTTTCATGTAGAGGTCTGGGGTTTCTTTCTTTCTTTTCCTCAGGTGGAACTTGTTTAGCTTTGAAAGAATTACTTGGTTTAAAAGGTTCACTGACACTTTCTTCAGAAAGATTCTGCTTATTACTTGCTGTCTGGTCATTAACTTTTATGCTTTTGCTTACTGCTTCTGCACTAGACTTTTCAGTTTCTAATTTTGAATGTTTGAATGAAGAATCAACACTAGCATCTTCAGACGATTTACTATTCACAGACAATTCCTCTGGTAAATCACCTTTATTTTCTACGTTTATTTTCCGCTCCTTTTCATTTTGTTCACGTGGTTTTTCTTCAAAGAATTCCTTATCTTTATCATGAAATTCACAGTTTGTTTCAACACTATCCTTCACCTCAGAATCTTCATTTAGTAGTAAAGTTTTGTCCTCACTTATATCACAATCTTTCTGCTCATCCCCAGAGTTATCTGCTACATCATTGACAGACTGTTTGCCTTTCTTCTTCTTTTTCTTTTTCTTCTTCAGAGTTCCGTCCTCCTTAGATGATCCGTTTTCTATTGAAAGTAAATCACTAGGTTTACTAAACCTTGATTCATCAATGGGAACGATCCTTTTGAGGTGCCTTGGGTCATGTTTACAGCCTCTACATGAACAGTTTTTATCTCTCTTACTGCGAGGTTTGCGCGTGTTGACAAAACCACCTTTAAGTCTGCGTCTTCCATTTGTATTTATATGAATCTCTTCTTCAGGAGAGTCATTTGCACCGTCATTCTGGTAATGATACTCGCAATCCACTTCCTCTTCGTCCTCAGACGGTATATACGGCACAAGCTCACACCATTTATGTCCCTCATGACCATCCTTCAAACAAAGCTCACAACAAATGATACGACATGTACTGCACATGAAGCTGTACTCATCGTTCCTATCAATGTGAGGACAGTTTTCAACCTTCCGTCCGGGATTTTGCGGCTGTGGTGCTGCAACCTCTTTAGAGTTTATCATAGCAAGAATATTGGCATCAGGGTCCTCCTCTTGCTTCTGTCGCTTTTTATCCTTATTTTTCTTTCTCTGCGATTTTGAGGGTTTTTCTGCCCTGTTCTCCTTATTGGCTTGGTCCCTCAGGATGTCATCAGGATCTGGCTCCATCATCTTTGATGTTTAAAGTAACTCAGTAACCTGCAATATATAAAATAAATGTGTAAATGAAAGAGACAAATATTTTGTAATTTGTATATGATACATGTAGCAAATCAGTTAAAAAAAAAAGCAAAATTTGGTACTGAAAAATTCTTGGAACAGAAGCTGACCACAAAATAAAACAGCACTCTAACACACCTGTAAATCATCTCAAATACAGACCAACAAAATGCCCA
Source organism: Pinctada fucata (assembly GCA_028142955.1). Lineage (NCBI taxonomy): Eukaryota > Metazoa > Mollusca > Bivalvia > Pterioida > Pteriidae > Pinctada > Pinctada fucata. The sequence continues at coordinate 49,013,342 of AP027109.1, forward strand.
TATCTTATAAAGAAGATGAAAGGAGTTGCACCATTCATTCTTTGCATCCCAAAAAGTCATTATAAAAGCAATAAAACACCGCTAAAGACGGTATGGCCGGACTGCAAAGTAAGTTTTTGTCACTAACTGGGTCATGGTCAATAGGTCAAATAATACAGCATAAATTTAAAGGTTTTGTCAGAGGCAACCTACATGTATAAAATAAAGATTCTACTGCACACAGTTCCATAGATTTTGCTTAACGTAGCTCGCGGTTTTAGAACAAAATTGATTACCTACCCTGAAAGTTTGCATATGAAAACTAGAAGATTCAAACCTTCACTCGTGAAAAAATGAATTCACTTCACCGCCGATTTAATATTTTACAGGCCTCTAAAATGGCACATTTCATTGTATAAAATAGCAATTTACGTTACTTCCGTGTATTTTCGTGCTGACATTGCTTTGTTTCATAGAAATTTTCTTTCTTATTTTGAGGTCAACTCCCTAATTTAAATCTTATTCATAAACTGCATATATTTCTGAATCGATTTATGAGAAAACATGAATATGTAAACAATTTTGTTTTCAAGTAATAAAAGTATGAAAATGCAAGAAAAGAGTGTGAACTCCGAATAAAAGATGACGTCGCGGTCATAACGTTACGTATTTGTTTGACGACGTTATCTTTCTTATACAACGAAGAAAAAATATCCTCTCGACAATTACAATAAAGTGCTGATTATACACCCGCAACAGAGCTGTGGGGGATATGCTGGATTTGTCCGTCCGTCCGTCCGTCCGTCTTTCTGTCCATAGACAAAGGTTTGTTATCGCAGCTCCTCCCAAACCAATCGATGAATTTCAGTGAAACTTTACACAATGACAGAACATGATATGTAGATGTACATGAAGAAAGGGAATTGCTGTCGAAAAAGTAACACCTGAGTTATGGCCCTTGGACTTAGATTTTTCATGCAAGTTATCAGTGACAAACCTTGTCATCACAACTCATTCCGAATGAATTTTTCATGAATATTTACACTTATTTCCCAACCTGATCGAGTTCCGTCTAATATCAGGCCATAGTAATCAAATATTTTGTTTTACGTCTCGAACTTTTAATAGAAGGACCATCCTGCCAGGCATGTGTTTTCGACCCTCCTGCCGGGCATGACAACACAAACACATGACCAATATGAAGAAAGAAAGATATTGTTTGGCAAAAGTCAGAACTAAAGGTCTTGTCAACTTATCAACACATGAAGCTATGACCTGTAAAGAAGTAGACATATGTCATATATATTTCAAAACGCAATTTGACGCAAAAATTAAATATAATAAAAAGTACTTTATAAAGGCTTTATGAAAATAAAAAATCAATTTGTACGTACTGAGATGCATAAATACTCGATTTCAACACAAATCAGATCGCATTGATCAAAAAATAAATTAAAAAAAAATCAAAATGCATTGCACTCGTACAAATTTAAACCCGATTTGAATTTTTATTTTTATAAAGTGCGTTTTTTTTAGCTCACCTGAGCGAAGCCGTCAACGCCGTCCAATATGTGGCTTTGAAAAATATTATACTAGTACGTTAGATACGTGATAATTCAGTTTTTTTAATTCCTGGATGAAAGAGGCCCTGACAATTTCTATACAAGAAGCACAGGATAGACATAAAAACTACGTTCACTATTCAAAAAAAATGTCGGATCGGCCTTATTCGACCAAAGAGCTAAGGGAGCAACCATTTGATTTTTAGGGGGGGGCGGGCGGGCGGCAGGAAGACGTTTGCCAGCCGGAATTTTTTTTTTCGACCATATTTTAAAAGAGCCGGAAAAATGTTTTTCGCCGGCCCTTCGGGCCGGATTATTTTTTTTTTGGTAATTTTCCAATGTTCAAAAATCGAAATTACTCTAAAGTTTAAATAATTCAGCGTGATTTTTCGGCCATATTAAACATCAAACACAGAATTAGTTCATCTCTTGCCAGCAGATCACTTCATTTTAATTTCTTGAATGGCATATGATGCCTATAATCTATTTACTTAAACGATACTCAATGGAGACAGACTATATGGTGCTTATGATTTTTGAATTTGATTTATCCACTCCAAATTGCATAAAGTTTGTTCCATTTTTTTTATAGTTAGTTTATGATACACAAAAAAAGTGTTTACTGGGCATTGGATAGGTCGGAAGAGAGGGGGGAGGGGCAATTTCATGATCTGAAAAAGTTTTTTCGTCGGCCCTTCTGGCCGGAAAATTTTTTTCCCTAAAATTTCGATCCCGAACTTTTTTTGCAAAGTCTTCCTGCCCCCCCCCCCCCCCCCCCCCATTAAAATCAAATGGTTGTTCCCTAATGCACATCACTTTTATCAACAACAAAAAAAGAAAATATAAAAAGCCCAATGAGGTATATATAGTGACAACGACAGGATTTATAATCAAATTTTCAAAGCTCTTGTGCTTCACAGAGACTGATCCTTGCTATTATTTCAATCCAAGTTTTATATCAGTGTGAGTGCTTGTACGGGGGGGGGGGGGGGGGGGGGTTCTGAATTTTCTTAGCCAATCATGTAAAAAAAAACTGAGAAGCGCCAAATTGTACAGAATTATAAAGTAAAAAAATACGATCCATGTATAAAAATTATTGTTTCTTTCTTTTTTAATCATCGAGATATATTGTACAGGCCGATTGACACTCTTGTCCGTGGCATGTATTTCGCTTATTGTACGATTTTATTTAAAAATAAGTCTTCAGTTTACGTCTACTAATTTTCGTTTATGTTATAATTTAGTTCGGTTCTTTCCGATATACAGTGAATAGAACGTTTCTTTTGGCGGCAAAGTAATGCAGACAACGTCGCGTAGTAAGCGTTGTGACGTTACAAATAAAATGTGCACCACTATTCCTTTGAACCACAAAACTTGCGTACTTAAAGTCCAATGACGACACAAACCCGCGAGCTACGTTAAACCAGGAACTTTAACCAAAATCCTTAACTAGTGCCCTGTTCACACAAATGCGCATCAAATCTAATTCGCATTAGATTTGATGCGCATAATTTTAATTCGAATTAGATTCGCATTGCTTTCACACGACAAATTCTAATGCGCATTAAATTTTGGTACATTTGCACTGATAACCATACATTTTCGAATCAGAAAGGTGAGAATTTATGCCAAATCATTGGATTTCTCACTTTTTTTCTCTCTTCGTAAATTCTCTTCAGGAAGGCTAAAGCTTAACAACGAATGACGTCATTAAGAGAAAAAATGACGTCATAAAGTTTGAAACGTTACTGAGCGTAAGTCAAGAGACGTAGTGCAATGCTTATAATGAATGAAATAGATCTAGTATTTGGTCTATTCTGTGATTTGAGATCCAATGGCAGTGAAAAGTGCTAAGTTGTGGTGAATACATACTATAGAATTCAAGTATGTCAAATACGCATGCGCTAGATTTAATGCGAATCAGATTCGCTTTGCGTTCACACGACAAAATCTAATGCGCATTAAATCTAATGCGAATTAAAGTAATGCGAATTAAATTTGTCGTGTGAACGCAACAAAAATCTAATACGCATTAAATTTGATTTAATGCGCATTAAACCCTTCGTGTAAACAGGGCATAGGTCAAAGTCCACGGTCAAGTTTCTACTGCATATAGTTCCTTATATTTTGCCTCAACCAGAAACTTTAACCAAAATGTTGGCGGCAGATGGACAGACAGACGGACAGGCAGACGGACGGACGGACGGACATTGTCAATCTATAGACCGGAATTGCTTTGCAATCCGGCCAAAAATAATGACAGGCACACTTGTACATGTATTAAAGAATGACAATGAGTTAGGCATGGTCCACGTCAGTTTTGTTAAGCGTACTTTTCCTGAATTTAATGTTGGTTTCCATAGAATTTGATGATGTCACAATACGTTTACGTCATATACCATCCAAAACAAGAAGTAACTCTATATAACAAAAATACCAAATTTGCGACACCACAGTCACAGGCACTTGGATCTGAGCAATATAAAATAATTTTGCAGTACATTTCTGAAGTTCTGTTTTATTTGCACAAGCTACAATCAGATATCAGTTGCCGTTGGCAAAAAAAGTACGATTTTACAACAAAAGTAGGTCAGATCTCGCTTCAGATGTTACACTAACATCCAGTTGTCAAATTCAGGAGTATGGACAAAAGTTAATTGGCCATTTTGGATTTGACATGAAGCATTCTTGAAAATCTGCCATTCTGCAGAATTATTAGACTCCGATCTTAACCATTTTAGTACTTAGTTTTCTGTACCTCAAATAACATTCCTTTTCCCATCTTTCTGAGCAAAAACTGGATCAACATAAAATCTCACAACGACCCTTTGAACTCAGTGCACCAAACTGCGCAGGTATAGCAGTGCAGAATTCACGATTAGTAATAAAACCTTAATAATTTTTCAATATCTAAATTGATAAAAAATTTTCAATTAATTGTTACATCATCACTATACTTTGATTTTAGGCACGGTCCATTTGATATTCTGGGGGGGGGGTTTGGGTTTTTTGTCGGAGCAAGATTATTTTTTTTTGCCCCAGACTGGGGCAAATTAATTTTTTTTTGCAAAGTTGGAGCAAGGAAATTTTTTTTAACAAAGTGATGCGCATATTAAGAGTGTTTGTGTTTTATCGATAGAAATTATTTATATTTTTACTCAAAACTCTAAATATCAATATATTAGTTTATTTTTACAGGTATGCAAGTATTCAATTCACTTTTAAACAGAGAGATAAAAGATTTTTACAATACAATTCTCAATATTCTATATAAGTAACATGTATATAACACATATTTATACATGTATATAAGAGGGTCTGAGCCTAGGAAGGTCTTCTAGACAAATTTTTAAATGTAGAATTGCAAATTGGTGAATAACTGAAGTTCTCCTTCCAAGCTTACAAGAACAAATATACAATAAAATAAAACACCGCTAAAGACGGTATGGCCAGATTGCAAAGTAAGTTTTTGTCACTAACTGGGTCAAGGTCAATAGGTCAAATAATACAGCATAAATTTAAAGGTTTTGTCAGAGGCAACCTACATGTATAAAATAAAGATTCTACTGCACACAGTTCCATAAATTTTGCTTAAACCAGGAACTTTAACCAAAATCCTTAACTAGGTCAAAGTCCAAGGTCAAGGTCACTAGGTCAAATGTTACCACATAAATTGAAAGGTCTTGTGATGGGCAAGCTTCATGTATAATATAAGGTTTCTACTGCATACAGTTACATAGATTTGGCTTAAACCAGGAACTTTAACCAAAATCTTTGAGTAGGTCAAAGTCCAAGGTCAAGGTCACTAGGTCAAATGTTACGGCATAAATTGAAAGGTCTTGTGATGGGCAAGCTAAATGTATAATATAAAGTTTCTACTGCATAAAGTTACTTAGATTTTGCCTCAACCAGAAACTTTAACCAAAATCTTTAGCTAGGTCAAAGTCCAAGGTCAAGGTCACTAGGTCAAATGTTATGGCATAAATTGAAAGGTCTTGTCATGGGCAAGCTTCATGTATAATATAAAGTTTCTACTGCATATAGTTCCTTAGATTTTGCCTCAACCAGAAACTTTAACCAAAATGTTGACGGCAGACGGACGGACGGACAGACAGACATCGTCAATCTATAGATCGGAATTGCTTTTCAATCCGGCCAAAAACCCAGGCCCCCCAAATGAACCGTGCCTTGAACCGTGTCTTAGGTCTCAGGATTCCATAAATGGGTGCGCCAATTACTTCTCATTACACATTGAATACCTTAAACTTTACTATGATCATATGTCATTTGCCTCAACATTAAAACATTTGTCCTCCAATTATGATCAAACTTTCCAAAAATGCCAGCTATATTCATTTTACTTTTTTGCAACTTAGTGCACCAACGATTATTTACTTTTGTCCTTGACATATGCAGTGTGTTGATGTACATTTTCAAAGGTCAAACAGGCGTTATTTATTTACTTATTTATCTATTTATTTATTGGAATCTATAAGGCTGTATGGCATATAGTACAGATACTTCTTCTTGTTTAAAAGTGGCTAGTCAGAAAATTGTAGAACTGATCATAATTTTATCACCGCTGTTATCTGACGAAACATGGAAACTTAAAGGACTTTAATGCATGTATCTTGAATGTGAGATATTATAATGACACAGATACAAGAATCCACCTTTAACAATTTTAATAAAACAACGCTAAAGACGGTATGGCCGGATTGCAAAGTAAGTTATTGTCACCAACTGGGTCAAGGTCACTAAGTCAAATATTACAGCATACATTGAGAGGTCTTGTCAGAGGCAACCTACATGTATAATATAAAGTTTCTACTGTATACTGTTCCTTAGATTTTGCTTAAACCAGGAACTTTAACCAAAGTCTTTAACTAGGTCAAAGTCCAAGGTCAAGGTCACTAGGTCCAATGTAACGGCATAAATTGAAAGGTCTCGTCATGGGCAACCTAAATGTATAATATAAGGTTTCTACTGCATACAGTTCCTTAGATTTTGCTTAAACCAGAAACTTGAACCAAAATCTTTAACTAGGTCAAAGTCTAAGGTCAAGGTCACTAGGTCCAATGTTATGGCATAAATTGAAAGGGCTCATCATGGGCAACCTAAATGTTTAATATAAGGTTTCTACTGCATACAGTTCCTTAGATTTTGCTTAAACCAGAAACTTTAAGCAAAATCTTTAACTAGGTCAAAGTCCAAGTCAAGGTCACTAGGTCCAATGTAATGGCATAAATTGAAAGGTCTTGTCATGGGCAACCCATACGTATAATATAAGGTTTCTACTGCATACAGTTCCTTAGATTTTGCTTAGACCAAGAACTTTAACCAAAATCTTTAACTAGGTCAAAGTCCAAGGTCAAGGTCACTAGGTCAAATGTTACGGCATAAATTGAAAAATCTTGTCATGGGCAACATACATGTATAATATAAGGTTTCTACTGCATACAGTTCCTTAGATTTTGCTTAGACCAAGAACTTTAACCAAAATCTTTAACTAGGTCAAAGTCCAAGGTCAAGGTCACTAGGTCAAATATTACGGCATAAATTGAAAGGTCTTGTCATGGGCAACCTTCATGTATAATATAAAGTTTCTACTGCATATAGTTCCTTAGATTTTGCCTCAACCAGAAACTTAAACCAAAATGTTGACGGCAGACGGACGGACAGACAGACAGACGGATGGACAGACGGACATCGTCAATCTATAGACCGGAATTGCTTTGCAATCCGGCCAAAAATGGCCCTATTGATGTATTTTGAGTAGTAATTCGCATTCGCTCATAATTTTCAAAGAAACAACATGAAAATACGAAGATAAAAAAATATCATAAAAATCCGGTTTTTGAAAACAAATACCGTGTTATGTATTGCAATGCCTCATATCACAATATACCGGTACAGGTACAAATGATGGGAAAATGTAGCTATTGAGGTAGAGAATACTTGAAGTGAAAATAGTTAAAATTGTCTTTATTCAGTGTAAGGAAAGATTTTCAATAATACAAGCACTACACAAAATCCAATATTGTCCATACCAAATACACATGTTAACAACAGAGGCGTATGAAGGTTACATGTAGGTTTTAGGGTCTTTTTTGCCATAGCAAGGGGTCTCTCAGGTGAATGATGAGTGTGGGTTGACAGAGAAAGCACAGAGCTATGCAAGGTCGTTCAGGTATATACAATGAAAGGGATTTTAAATGAGCGGAAATCATTCTGAAGCGAGATGAAACCTGTTTACACATTCCGGGACCTTGCCATATTTTCTGGCAAGTTTGTCAGTATTCTGTAGTGTTTCTAAGCTATTTCAGTACAATTTCTTCAGCAAAATAAAAGCTGAATTAAATCATTCACCAATAACATTTAATGTATCAATGAAACATACAAAACAGTATCGTTCATTTAAATACTTTACATGTACTTAAATATTAAACAGAACTAATCAAAGCATTCAACTGATCTAGACAATTCTAAAAAAGAAACGTACAACAGAATGTCCATATTTTTAACATTAAAAACATAGAAGGTACTCTTCACTTAATTTCCCTAAGAAATACAGACAAATCGTAAATGTAAACACCTCTGCAAGATGTGACCTAATTTTGATGTAAAAATCGTACTTGATAAAGTAATTACTGTCTGCGCAGCTCACTTCAGAAATCGGAAAATTGAAGTTTTGGCTCATCTGTCACACTTCTTTCTGATTAACATTCACATACCGGTAGGGATTAATAGAACTCTAACTCTCATAACTAACAGTGTAAATTATATGTCCAACCAATACTACCCTCACAGTCAAAGAAAACAGTTTTAGATGGGGACTTTTCCAGGGGGTAAAATTCCCACTTGCCCATTCGCATTGGCGACTGAAATTCACCTGTGGGCAAACAAATGTCATTGACTTGGTCACCCAAATGGCAAGTGACAAAAAAAAACTTTGTATAAGTTTTGGGTTTCCGTGCAGTCTCCAGTGTTCGGATGCACATTTCTAAAGTAAAAGTGTGTCACGGGACTCATCTATGGACCCGTTTTGAATTCCCTTATCAAATCTCTCCGCTCCGTATTGAGTAGATTTACTTCACACTTTTCTGATTGCCAGCAAGTAATCTTCAGTGTATTGAAGTTTTGCCGTATCCTGAAGGAGAAGAAGAGACAAGGGGTACCTGTATCATAATAACGGGGACATTTTAGATAGCAAGTGAGGAAGAACAGAGATTTTTTTCTTTGCCAGTTTTTTAATGTCAGAAATTTTACTACTTACAATGTAGCAATCAGCAGTAACTTTTTTATCTGTCCCATTTTCTACCGTACAACCTGGACAAGCACACCCTAGAAAGATGAGGGAGTGGGATGAAGACATCCTAGAAATTTCAAAACTAAAATCTTTATTTCCAAAGGATTTTTTATTATAGGATGGAGCCCTCCCCCCCTTGAAAAAAATCGATTTTATGTGTGGGCCCCTTAAATTTTATGTGGGCCCATGTTTTTTTATATCTTAGTGGTCCACATGGCTCCTGGGGATTTTTCACAAATATTACCCCCAGCTTTTCTCAGTTAATTTTGGCATGACATTGTTGACATTCTCCATCATGTGTCCATAAACTCAATGAATGATAAACACTGGCACCATCCTCTAAAATTATCATAGAAAGGCAAGTAATCTTCAATGTATAGAAGTTTTGCCGTATCCAGAAGAAGTAATAAGAAGAAAACTCCCCATCTAAAATCATTTTCTGTCACTTTGAGCAAAATATTGGTTGCACAAACATATAAATTACACTGTTAGTGTTACTTACGAGATACTACCTGTCTACAGTGAGCTAGATCTATCCCCCTACTGAATTTCAATCGGAACATTTGCCGTCAAAGTAGATAAAACTTAAATTTTCCGATTTCTGAAGTGAGCTGCGCGGACAGTAAAAGTTATGCTTCTTCTCTCACCCCTTTACTTTTGCTCAGATCCAAGTGCCTCTGCAACAGGCTGACCTGCACCAGTCCAGTGACCAGGTCAAGTACAGCAGGAGGATCTACTATATATATACAGATGAACGAAAGTAAATTACCTTTAATATACTTCAAGGATATTTACATATAGTTGTTGTATAAAATAAATAGAGTTTAAGATGGTAGATCAGTAGATCTTGGTACAAATTTCCTTCCTCGAAAAAGGAATCTCCCATTCAAGCGTTTCCAATACCTTGGTAACTCGCATCATCGTCTTTTAAACGCTTTGAAATGCTTTGAAGAGTTGTCTGTTCATTGAAAAAAAAAATGGGGGGGGGGGGGGAAGCAAGGACCCATTGAATATTCCTATGTGCATGTTTGTCGGGGTGGGATGGGAACGCCATCTTCTATTTTATGGAAACATTGTATTTGTACTGACAAAAAACAAATCAGTGGTAAAAAAAGGGTATGAGTAGGTACCTCGGAAACGGTTTTAAAGCTTTACTAAAAGTAGGCATTTTGAACAGTGAAGAGGATCAAATGCGAATACAATGTAGTGACTTTGCACTACAAAATTGCAAAAACTAGTCAAAAGAGTAGACGTACTAAATTTCATGAATTGTCACAAATGTGGGGGGGGGGGATGCGGACTGTTTTTTTTTTTAATAGCATACACTTGAAGGATACATGAAAATTCATGAAGTCTCGACACTTTGCTCTCATTAGATGCTGCTTGAGGAAACAACTACATTTTATTTTTATCTTTTATTTATCCATAAATTTCTTTTTGTCTGATTGTTTCTTTCCCGTGGTCCGAGATAGTTGAGTTTCAAAATAACCATTTCATATTTTCAGTGTAAGATTAGAAGTTGATTTTGATTTTTAACCATTTCATATTTGAACTGAATAAACTGCTTAACAGTCATTCTCGATTTTATGACTCCATTTGACTTTATAAAATGTTCAAAAATAAAGTCCATCCAGTTAAAAAAAATTTTCTTCTTCAAAAAGTATTATGATCGAAATTTCTAAATTCATTGATTTTTGACACACCACATTTTCCTTAAATTCTAAAAGTACCATTGAAAAGAGGTACCCTACACACGGTAACGGAGGTTAATTCTTCCAGAGCGTGATATTAAATGCTCTGAAAAAATAAATAAAAGAGGATATTCTTGCCTCAATATGCATTTTTATTCAGTTCATAACCGTATCAAGTGATTTAAGTGAAGCATGAGTTTACCTTGTCTCTTTGAAATCATTTTCAAGACTTACTAAAGGATACAATATTTTCTTCCTTTAATGATAAGAATATAACCTATTGGAATCTTACATATACATAAAGAATACATATTGAAATGGTTTTAGGCCTTCTTAATAGTAATTAAAGGATACAAGAAGTAAGTATTGATATCGTTTTCAGCAGAAAACAAGAACTATATTTCTTAAACAAGCATAATAGAAAGTCAGCCCAATGGTAACGGCTGTTAAAAAAGACCGAAATAACCTTCAAAGTTGTTATGAATACTAATATTCATTGCTGTAAATCACCTATTTTTTGCACAAATGTTAGAAAGATTTCAATAGATATTCATGCATATTCGAATAACTGCGAGTACTTGGAAAAAACGACGTATTCGGAGTTAGTCACGGATGTTAATACAAGCAAAAACTTTTATGCTCAATGAAACAATCAAAGTTATGAACAAGAACACCCTTGTCTAGTACTTTTCTGAAGTAATTTGGATACCCTTTCGAAAATAGGAAGAATGAACATTGTATCTTCGTCTAAACTTTTGATTTCAAAGCATGAATGTAAAACAAGAAAATCCAAAAACATTTTAACATCCGTTACTTCTTTTTTGAAGGCATATACTTGATAATCAACAGCTGATTGTAAAAACACGATTTATAAGTCCACGAAATGTATGGGCATTCAATTGTGACGCTCATTCGCAAAGGAAATGTTATCAAATTATCATTATGGGAATGTTTAAGCTTCATGTGTAGACTTCACATAACTATAGGCCGAATGGACCACTTTTCTTACGTGCTAGGACTATTACTATGCCAGTATTTGTTTGAGACTATTGCTTTATATTTACATACTTAATTTATCATTAAAATTCGCACCAATAGATATCAGATTCATTTTTAAATGAATATAATGATAGTTTATCACTTATCTCGTATTTCTTAACATCCGTTACTTCTTTTATCTTTAACTAAATTGTCCCAAATATGTAATTAAGTAAACCAATACCAACTTAGAATTAAGAGACTGAATATCTCTACCAGAAACTGAATGAAAATTATAGTTTTACTAGTTTTCTGAGTAACTGGGAAATCTATAATACATATACGTTTCGAGACGAATTTTTGCATCAAAATGGCTCTAGATTATGTATCTTGCAAAATTGCAAACAATTATGCAGTTATTTTTAATTCTTATACTCTCGTTTTACAAAGTTAGATAAGTATAGTTCATTTTATCCATCATACCTGTAAATATCAATGTTCTTATACGTAGGATCTGTTGGTCACGCTTGTTAAGTGTAACGGATGTTAAAAATTTCTTCGAAAATCTGTCCACAAGAAAGACATTAATAGTGGAAAGGAAATATAATTTGTATCAATAAATAGTTCACGACCAAGCCTTCATAAGGATAATACCACGGTCTCTGATTACTGACCAGGACATGCCCTACAGACGGTCACGCTTGTTAAAACCTGAACGTATGACATCAAGAAATACGGAAACAACGCTCTCCCATTCAATTATGAAAGCTTCAATGATGATCTGCATTTAATATCTTTGAAGAATGGTAAAAGTAGACTTGAAAAAGGACGAACAATTCAGTGACAAGGTGATGCTTGTAAATTTGTGATCATCAGAATGTACGTAGCGCCTGTTAATGCCGCTTTAGCGACAACATATTATGAGTAACTGAAAAGATATCCTTGCCAATCTGCATCTTAACGATTGAATACAACAATCGCTGACATTCATGATTGAAATTAGGAACAATGATGTGATTCAAATCAGTTAAATTTTTTAGATAAAAGGTCTTCTTTTTACGTATATGGGGCTGCGACATGCAGATTTTGCACTATTCGCCAAGTTTGATGCAATAGATCATCCACATATAATGCAAAAGATACAAAGTTTAGGTTATATAATTTCACAATTATATGTATTGTTTCAAAATAATCATAAAGATCACACGAGAGCTTTACCATATTCCTCTATAACTGCGAGGAAGTATAGTGACAGGGATTTTTCAAAATGGGGTAGTAAAATCGAGAATGACTGTTAAGCAATATGCACTGTAAATAAAACACATAAACACTGACTCAAATACACTGCTCAAAAAGATATATACTTTCATTGTTCAGATATTTGCAGTTGCTTATTCTATGTTATCAACAAAAAATGCGTTTAGACATATTTAGTGGTCATTTCTTATTTACCTATGTTTGTATCGAACAGATGAACAGCTACACATTGGACATGATTGGATAACCTATAGATGTTAACAAAGAATATTTCATTCTTTGTACCATTTTATTACAATGGAAAAATTGCTCCTTTAAATTGTTTGAGCAGTGTATTTTATCAGCCATTTGACGTTTAAAAATCCATCAATGTATTGACATTTAAGAGTGTTCGAGTGGTCATATTGTATTTCTAAAACTGGCACACCTTTCAATTAGTTCTATAAAAAGGAAAAAGAAAATCTGAATGAAATGATAGGTATATCCTGTAATAAAGTTAAAACTTTGATTGAATTATTCAATTATCTAGATCTTTTCCTTTGTGTTTCCTCTTGATCATTCTCTTAACCCAGCACAGCGGAAAGCATCACAAAAACCAAAAGCCTGGATAAGAAGCAAGAACACCCTTCGATACAGTACATCAACGAAGCGCGAAGATGACCACCAATCGATCTGATTGATTAGCTAAATGTCATTCCCCTGCAACCGCTTAGGATATAATGAATTTATTATTATACAGGATGAACCAAAAGTTCCGCGGATTTTGTTAACATAGTGACTCAAACAAGATTATCAATCAGACCGATTTTCGACCCAATCGCCGCTGACCTGGATTTTACATAGGCAGAAGTTATAACTCCAAGTCCTCACAAAATTCCTTTTGTGTTTCGATCCCATAAAGTCACAGGAGCTCGATGCCAACAACCTTCAATGAAACCCGCCCCTTCCCATCTCTCTCTAGTCATAGTTTTGATGAAAGTAGAGGCGGAGAATCTTGTGGATGGTTGGCATCGAGCTCCTGTGCATAAAGCCTAAAGTTGGGAACTAATGTTACAGTGAGATAAGGAGGAGTTGAAAATATCAGTCACAGCCATGGGTGACCATCTACGGATGGGATTGTAATTTTGAGAGAGCACCTTTAGTACATAGAATTTTTGGCTCACTGGTAGAATTCTCGCATGGTCACACTCACAAGGTCTTGAGTTCGATCCGGAACTGTTGATTTGGGGTTTTTTAAGCAAGACATTTTACCCCGATTGTTTCAGTTGACCCAGTTGTGAAATGGATACTGACTAAATCTACTGTATATAGACTAGGGAGAGGATTAACACCCTTTCATCCTCTTGTGCTACTGAAACCGGGTTTAAGCAATGGTCTTAGGAGCCTCGATCAAGGTTCGGAAAGGATTTAACTTCAAACTAACATTTAGTAAACGCTTCTTAGAAAACTTGAAAAACAATTCCATGAAGTGTTTGCAGATTAAGAAATTGACAGTACAATTTACCATGATACACCATCAACATAGTATGCTATCTTGATACATCAACAGAACAATTTCAGTACATGGACTGAGCAAGCTCCTACATTTAAAATACATGTACAGAAAAGCTTCCAGTCTTGATACATCGACAGAATAATCTCAGTACATTGATACACATATGACGACCTTCTATCTTGATACATTGACAGAACGACCTTCCTATCTTGATATATTGACAGAACATGGTAACCTTGATACATTGACAGAACGACCTTCCTATCTTGATATATTGACAGAACATAGTAACCTTGATGCATTGACAGGACGAGCTTCCTATCTTGGTATATTGACAGATCATGGTAACCTTGATACATTGACAGGACAACCTTCCTATCTTGGTATATTGACAGACCATGCTAAGCTAATCTTGATACATTGACAGGACAACCTTCCTATCTTGGTATATTGACAGAACATGCTAATCTTGATACATTGACAGGACGAGCTTCCTATCTTGGTATATTGACAGAGCAGCCTTCAAATCTTAATAAGCTGACAAATAATTCTTCCCATTTCATTTCAATGACAAAGCAAGCTTCTGTAGCAAGAAAATTATTCCAAATCACAAGCACTTCAAGGAATTATTTTGTTGTTGTTGACTACATTAAGGTAGAATATATCACCGAGTGAGGTCACCTAAATCATCCATTTGTATTTTTTCTCACAATGTCTAGGTTTCTGCCAGACCGACATTACCAGCTTTCTTCTTTAATAACATTATACATGTACATATGTAATAAAAAAATCCACATATAGCTAATCATCCACCTCTTTTGTGTTTCAGGTACTAGTCACTTTAGAGACCCAAAAACACTAACGATCACAGCAAGCTGCCTATCTCAGATATTGACATAAATTGGTAAAACATAGGGGAATCAAAGATTACATAGCTCGCCTATACACGTTTTTGTCAGAAACCAGGTTAAAGTTTTTAAAAAGTAGGTCAAAGTCCAAGGTCAAGGTCACTAGGTCAAAGGTCATGGTCTCAAATGAAAGGTCTCATCACAAGGTATCTACATGTGAAATATCAAAGCACTACCCCTTATAGTCCAAGAGATATAGCCCAGGTTAAAGGTTTGTCTACGGACGACGACAACAACGCCGAGGGTATGGCATTAGCTCTGCCTACAACGTGTTGTTCCATCTTTCTTTTTTTTAAAAATATGCAAAAACTGTGAGAAAATAAAACATATTACAGTAATATACAGTCACTTTATTAAAATACTATAGACTTTGTAAAAGCAAACATCTCATATACAAGACAATTTTATTCACATATGCACATGACTTCTAAATATTGCATTTCAGGAAAGGAGTTACATATTAGCGGCCATACTATTATCCATTACTAATCAGAAAGATAAAAAAATTTTCCTTATGTGTTACCCATTCTATAAAATCAACATTCCTTGCTTGATTAATGCTCAATTTAAATATTTCCATTCAAAATTTAATTCCTAAGGGAATTTTCTGGCTGTCACATCAAGGGTACACATTCAACACAACGTAAAGTTTCCAGTCTAGAAGTAATGCACCATATAAGTTTGAGCAGGCTAGTTAGCATATGGTCATACAATTGATAGATAATCAAGACATAAGATTGCTTTTTTTGTTTTGGCAATATACTAAGAAAATTTTCTATTGCTCATTTGCATTATTACAATTGTTCTTAAAGCAGATAACCAAGCAATTACCCTTTGTTTCCTGCACAAAATAAAACTTGGTCAAATAAGACGAGAAATTCTTACTTTGTTCATTTTTGTTCCTTACTTTTGATTTTTTCTTCTCTTTTTTTTTTTGCATAAATTTTTGGGTTTAACGAACACCGCACACCTTTGATCAATTTTCTTGTTTGGTTACTTTGATCCTCATAGTACAAAGATAGATGGAAGTCGGCATTTTGAACCACTATGACAATATCGATTACTAGCATGTTTGATGGTAAAGTTTCTAAACACAGCAGTTATACTTTAAATCCACATGTGATATTTAGCATATATGGTATATAGATACAATATCTACTGAGAAAAGTTGTATAATATCATGACAAGGTGTTTTTCGTTATTTCTTATGATATAATACTATATTACATAAAGCCATATTCAGATGTACAATAAAATATTTGCATAAGTTTCAAGAGAGAGATACATTTAAGGTCACTACAGTGTTACTATATCATAAAGCCCTAGTGAATGTCTTGCATACATATTACTCAAAATATAAAGCAAATTTATGTGATGGAAACAAAATGAACACCAACACAATCTAATCTGAGTTTGAAACGTGTATGGCGTTGAAAAAGATTCAGATTTTTGATGAATTTTTAAGGATGAAATATAATTTCTAGTATTGTAAAATTCTGAAAGCATATTAAAGACTGTCATAGAGTTTGTTAATTTAGGTATACACTTCGGCAAATAATTTCTATATGCAAATCGCTGAAAAAAAAAATCATGGTCATCAATACCTATGTGCACTAAAATAAATTATAACACAATTCATGGTTCAAGGTACATACATGAAGATTTCACGGTCTCATCCATTATAATCAACAAATATACATTATCTAAAGGACAATAATTTACACATGTTTATAATCATGGCATAGGAAGGGGTAGCAACCTTCAAGTATTTAACCTGAAAAGCATAGGGAGATTTCACACACAGATCTAATTTCCGAATCCTTAAGAAAATTAAGTCCTTAAAATAAGATTCAACCAGAGGCAATGAGATTTCATTTCTGAGAAAGCTTGTCTTTCATCTTTATCAACATTGGTCAAACATGTGTTGATATTCAAATATTTCATTGGAATTTCTTAAATCATACCTGTCTTTACTATAAATGCAATACAAGTCACCCTGAAGGTTGCTACGTCTTCATAAATTTCAGCACCAAATTCGGTGGCACATTATACATCAAAAGCATTAACACTTCTAAAAATGATGAAAACTTATTTATGCAAAAATATACCACAGCCCCTAGAACAATTGCATAATAAACATGTAAAAAGAGTACAGTACCTGATCATATGAAATCTTTGTGATAAAGGCTTTTAATGAAGTCTTTAGTGAATAGATAAAAATATCAACTAGAAATTGGGAAAATAAACACTTAAATTCATACAAACGATGAAAAAGAATAAGAGCGAGCTATCATATTTCCAAAGAATGTTATACAATTAGATCATTTTCCTCTCAGATTTTTACAAAGAATTCAAGAAAATGGCACATATAATTCTAATTTTGAATTTTCCCTCCTAAAATCAATGCAAATGTCTGACTAGACAAAACACAAAATCATCTTGAGAAAAGATTGCCTGTGAAACAACAAATCTGATTGGTCAATCAGTACATACAACACAATTTGATTGGCCAGTGATATGTTTGTCAAATGACTGATATGTACCATTCTGACCAACTTAAGTGCACATTTATGGAATCCTTCTTATTCACACAAAACAACCTGATCTTTTGTTTAATATTTTTGTTATTTCTACATTGTACCTAAATCTTTATACAAATTTTATCAATTTTCTAGAAATTATAAGCATCTGGGGAACCAACTGGGTCACAATAATGAACAACCTCGAAGCTTCTATACCCGTCTCTAACAAACATGGTTACTTAAATTTGACAACCGAAAGCTTACGTTTAATTGGTTTTACCTAATTCTCATTACAGAATTGATAATAACCCATGCCTTAATACAACATTTGTATCGACAAAAGTGTTGCCATTTTCCCTCTCAAAACCACCTAAAATCTTGAAGAATTAACTTGTAGCCATCACTCTTGCAAAATTCAGAGACTGAGCACATGTTCATCTTGCTATGCTTTGTGTGTATTGTAATAAGTCTAGTACTTTGAAAATTACAAGATAGGAAATATAACTTCTCTTATGTATAACTAGGTCAACTAAAGGCACAGTTTTACAATCCTGTCTTCAACCAAAATGACATTTTAAAAAGACAATGAAGTGAGATTACATAATTGCACATAAATACATTACCAATTTCAAAATCATTAAGAAATTGTGAAACGATTCCACTGAATTTAAAATCACAAAACCAATGAGGAAGATTCATTCACTCTGGAATCATATGAAACTTTCTCAACCCATATCTCGTTGATTTATGTTTTGGTGGATTCTTTATTAATGAAAAGTTGTAATGATCAATCAGCACCATTTTTTCAAACTACGTTTTTGATAAAATTCTTTGGTTTCAATGATTGGTTATCTGAAATTCATTAACGTAATGGTTAATCGTAGCAAATTAGAGTGCTCTGATATCACAATATTTATGTATATCTCCATGTCACTGAAATCATATGCCGTACACAGAGAGCTTAAAGAAAGTCCACAAATGATGAGGGACCTGTTGTGTGGCAAAGTTCATCTTCAAACATTAACCAACATAACAACAACAGGTCTTCATAAAATCTTAACCATCTAAATCACAGCCCTATATATAATGGAATGCCTTTTTGTAATTCAACCGATAATCAAATTTACATCTCTATACATTCCATATTTCCTAAACAAGATCAAGCAAGATTTATCAAATAGCTGCCTATAATATTTACACTCTACTGCAGTAATTACCCTTCTATTTTGATTGAAGCAGCCTTACCATGAAATAATTTTTATCAAACTATTAACCACAAGATGTCATAATTCCTGCAAAATTGATCGACGCAAAACAAGAAATAAGTCATGTTGTCAATGTTATGGAGAGAAAAATCTCTGTCAATTGAGCACACATATTTTAAAATAAATTCAAGCACAGAGACTAGCAATGGTAAAAAAAAAAAAGAAATATCATATGCTTCAGGATTAAGAAAATTTCTGTTCATCAGAACTCAACACATTGTGATTGTATTCTACATTGGTACGGAGATCACATGTCAAGTATTGGGGAGAGAAAATCTGATATGGGACTGACACAGGATGAAAATAAAACGATCACAACATTTCCTACCATTTACATATGCTATACACACATTATATACGTCAAGTCAGAAACTACCGATAGTGACTAGGATTAAATGCTGCAGCAATTTTCATCTTACATCTTAGAATGAATGTCTTACACAATAACCAAACTTTGAAGGAGTTCAGTGCAGTATTGTTTTAATACTCAAAAGATTTAAATTCCATTCACCAGGGGTAAAGTGCTTATTGGATAGTATCACATAGACTCGACATGGCATCTAAAGGACTAGTTGATATTGATGCATAGACAAATATTACTACACATATATTGCAATCTTCCCACTCCCCGACATAAGCCTCTGATATTGTAGGAAATGACTAATGACATACCAGACTAGGGACTTAGGACATTTCTGATTGGTTAGGTTTTTAACATTTAGGGTAAACAAGATCCTGCTTTTTTTGTTCTTTTTTTTTTTTTTTGCTGCATCAAAATTGAATTCAGAAAGTTAATGAACAACTTAATGCTACCAAAGCAATCTTTGGAATAAAGAAATTTACAAGTTTTTCTCTGATTTTTTTATTTTACCTGAAAAAATGATCAGATCTGTTTTATGGATAAGCATTTGTTATTGCATTAACTTTTCATTTGGATTAAGTTTTAATATTGTAGTAAAGGTATGGGAATATGAATAAACAAAACTTTTGAACGCATAAAATGATTCTGAATAATTGTATATAAGGGACTGATATTGGAAATGACATTTTGCTCTCCTTGCATTATAAAAATATGCATCCTTGCATAAAAAGTTTGGTGGATAGTAGGTTTAGAATTCCATTTGAACATTGGTGGGACTATGCTGTACTTACAAAGAGGTGGTAAAATAACGGCAAGACAAATCCTGATAGCTACAAAAATCCAAAAAGAAAACTACATAGTTTATCGAAATAAAAAAATAAACAAACAAAAAATTAGTGAAAATTAGTCATGCTAAAAAGAAATAAAAAGGATGAAGAAACAAAAATAAAAAGATGGAATGAAATTAAGCTGGATATGCAATGCATCATAGGAAAAGTACATCAAGTAAAAGATTAAAGTAGTGAAGCCTACAAGAATTTGATATGAAGTCCTTTGTCAAACTACTTTCCTTACTGGTAGCAAACAAAACTTTTCTTCAACCTCAATATTAATGCTTTAAGAAACATGAGAGATTTGATAATCAATATAAAAAAACAAACAAGAACAAAAAGTACATAAATATGACTTCTACCCTACAAAACATTAGTCTGGAATTACGGTAATGAGTGGTTTTTGACTTTTACTCCTTGAGTATATTTTTGGTACTTATTCAAATGAGTTCAATACAACACTGATAATCTCTTAATATCTTACACAAGGCTCTACTCTACCTTAAAGACAAAATCAATTCAGACTGAATACATAATACCTATTTTACATGTTAACATTCTAAAATTTAGAGGAAGGATTGCAGACATGAGAGTGGTATGCACTAGTCCGTATCTGCATGAATTTGAGATCTTATGAACTTGAAACTGAATATATGTATTACAAAAATTGCCCAGAGAAAATTCCTTCCCGCTACATTACTTCAGTGAGGCACTACAAATATAATGATAAAGTATCACAAGAATTATTATAAATAATCAACCAAGGCATATTAACACAACAAAGTATTACTGTAATGGATTGTGACATATAAAAGAAGACATAAATAAGATATACATACATAAAAGGACAAGTCAAGTCTGTAAAACACTGCAAGTACATGTGTGTGTCTTCAAACTCTATCCTTGATCATAGCACACAAAATACAGTGCCTTTAATAGATTTAAATGTTCAATTTTTTTTTCAAGCATTAAAGATATCAAAATCTTCAAATCTTTTCTCCTTCATTACAGAGACAGACAATGCCAAAGGTCACCAAACAGTTGAATATGATAAGTAAATAAAATATCTTTACTGGACAATTTGTCCGATGATATACGAGAGTCAAAAGTTGTACTCTATTCCAAAATCCAATATCATTTTGATTTGATTTTCCTTTCTGAACAAAATGTGACCCCACATCCATTTGAAAAGCCATATAACATTCACATCAATCTCCGACACAAGAGTAAATCCAATACCCTGTTTAATGAGTTCCAGTATATTTACCAGGAATTCAGTGAAGAACACTTCCCCATGAAAGCTATGTTTCCAAGGATAGGTATAAGAAGCGTCCCAAATGGGGTCTACTTACATGCATGAAAGAAAGATTACAACTTTACATAAAGATCCAAAGACTCAAGTGCTAGATCAAAATACATAAACAAAATGGTGATAAGCCAAATTAAATACAAATGAGCTGTAAAACTGCTTTAGCAAATGTTTTTTTGTGCTTTTAAATTTTGGGAAAAGGATTGTCAGGTAAAATATAATTGATTTTCAACTTTGGCATTGTCTGTCCATACTAACGGAGGCTCAATATACAAATATGACAATTTTTTCTAACTAAAAAGCCTAATTTATCTGATCATTTCTGAAAAGGAAGCTTCATCTATGTCATGCATCATTATCCTGCCTCCAATCACAAAATAAACATTAAATGAAATACAACTTTTTGCACGTCAGAAAGGCAAGTAACTGCATCAGATTTCATAAATGAAGGCAGGTAACCTAAAACCCTAATTACAACACATGAAGATACAAACAGATGGGTTTAAAACTTAAACATGGATCAAGTCTAAATAAATAATAATGACTGACATGATTTTGAATAACAAGTATAATCCTATACCACAGATATATGTCACTGGCTTGGAATCGGCTGTATCAAACAATATCAAAGCTATGGCCGCAGTTTAAGATAAATGAACTCTTCCCGGCATTAAAGTATAATAAAATAACATGAAATTCATCCATCGCGTAATTATGGCCCATGTCAAATATCAATAATATATAACGGCAATGATTACTTGCTAGGTGAGATACTAGGAAATCTACGACAATTCCTGCGCACATGGTTTGCACCTTTGAGTCTGTATAATACTGGAGTAGAGTCCCCGTTATTATGCATAATACATGACGTTGATGGTGTCTGGGTGTACGGTAACGGCTCGGGCCATGGCCGTGGGGGTACGTTCATCACTGTTGTCAGAGTATCGGCTTCCCTCACCGCTGAAACACAATGTAAAACACGCATTTTAAATGAAAAGCATTCAAGAGTTCGATATATTTACACGTAATATGATGCATTCAAGAGCTCAATATACAGTGAAACCTGTCTAAACCGATACCTGTCTAATCCGATAACCTGTCTATTCCGATAGAATTTTGTGGTCCCAAAGAATTTTCTATCTTTTCCTATATAAAATAACCTGTGTTAACTGAACACTGCCTACTCCGAATACCGATACACATTTTTGGTCCCAGTGACATTTTATACATGTATTTTACACTGTCTAAACCGATATGTTAAAACAACACCTACCTTGACCAACCCATGTTCTGATTAATTATCACCCCAAGCTAATCAATTTAAACTTATAATAGCTCACTGGACTCCATTTATCTTATTAGTATCCTGTCCAAGCCATGGCCAGTGTCTTACTTGTTTGTAGTATGATGAGATTAATTTGTTTGTAAACTTATCACCAAGTACAAATATGAAAATTCCAAAGCCAATTCCATCTGACTTGAAATCTTTTTCATGGAGTAAACATTTAATGTAATTTATTATCACAGAGAGTATAAAGTTCATGAGAAATAACAGTTTTAAAAGTTCATTGTAAACATGAAAGCATTACTGGCTGTTTCACAGATTTATAGTGAATTTTCACTAGGAATATAAAGATAATTTGAAGAAATTATCAGGATGCCTTTATACTATTAAACCTGTGTAATCCGATAACCTGTCTATACGGATATTTTTTCTTGGTCCGAGTCGATATCAGTTTAGACAGGTTTCACTGTATTTACACGTAATATGATGCATTCAAAAGCTCGATATATTTACATGTAATATGACGCATTCAAGAGCTTGATATATTTACACGCATTATGATGCATTCAAGAGCTTGATATATTTACATGTTATATGATGCGTTCGGGAGCTCGATATATTTACATGCATACCTGCCAACCCTAGGACATGGTTAGAAGGAACAGCGTAGTCACGGAACACCCCCCACTCCCCCCCCCCCCCCCCCCCAATCTTCCACTGAGAATTTATTCAAAATCTACCACTATAAAATCAAAGGACTGAAGGTCCTGAAAGATACTTCTAGATCTACACAAAATTTATTGTCGACAGATATTAAAATGTTGAATAATTTTATCGTAAGGCAATGATGATTATTTTTTTAACACAGGATGCATATGTGAAGCTTATAACATCTCTATAAACAACACAAACTATGTTTATCTAACCTCAGTGTTGATATAAGAAAGAAAACTCTATAACTCTAATACAATTTTTGAATTATCTTTCCTAACATTGTCATAAACAAAGTAGTATATTACTACGCCACCATTATGCTGGGAAAACAAGAATTATAGTTGATATTGTATGGTGTATTTATTAGGTCTTCCGACTTCCGTCGGAAGACCTATTGTTTTCGTAACCGTGGAAAATTGGATCAGCGATTTCTCAAGAACCCTGTAAGCTAGGACAATGAAAGTTCTCCAACGTTACGTTTGGAGTAAAAGCTAGATTGGTCTTTTTTATTTTTGGTCTCTGTTATTTTTTTTATCATGTTTTTTAGTAGATTCAAATATTTGACGGGAGCGTCGAATTACTCAAAAGGACCGAAAATTTCATGTTTTGCTATTTGTAAGCTTAAATATCTCGTATTTTGCTATCTACAATTTCCATTCTTTTTGAAAGTCGACAGCCATGCAAGATATGAAATGCTAGATGCACACTGTAACGATTTATTACGATGACGTCCTTCACCGTCCTTCATATTTCCAAATTCAGAAGTTCATAGGAGGAAGACACTTTTTTGCTTATAATAGTAAACAAAAATTAAGCTTATGAAGTTTCCTAAAAATTTCAATATTATTATTTTTTATCCATATATCTGTCTTATTTAGTCTTTCTGATTTTTCCTTTCTCTTACTGTTGAAAAGATATGAGCATCGAAATTTTGAGTTGGGTATTTCGATACACCTTCACGCCAACAGATCGGGCGCACACTAAAATTGGTAGTCCGAGTCCGACTCGAGAAAAGCAGTGTTGAGATTTTCAAATTCCGATTTCACGGCAATGATGAATATGCATTTCATAAATACATTTCGATATACACAATTTGATTTTAAAACAGTTGATTAATTTAGAAGAGATCAGCTACAAACCAGAATTTACACACAAAAAGTGGTAGTTTGATTCCGATTTCTAACCTACAAACCTGTTTCTAAACTTCAATAACTATATTTTGAACATCAAGTTTAATTTCTAATTCTAGCAAACGTTCGAACATAATTTTCGGTTGGTTTATTTACAAATTGATGAACAATTTCTCCAACATTCTTCCCTCTCCTCGTTTTTCGAAAAAAGTTCTGTTTATATTGAACAATGTCGCCATGATGGAAATTCAAAATAAACTTTGAAAAAAGGGAAGGGGGGGTCCAAATTTGAACCTGCACAGCGAGAACCTCATGGTATTTATATATATATATTGAACGTAACTTGTTTTTACCATTTCTCTTCTCAAGAAAATTGGTTCTACAGCTACGAGCTCGCCTTTTTTATGGGGGAAGGGGGCAGGAAGAATTTGCAAAAAAAAAATCCCGGCTCTGAAAAATGCTGAAAAAAATATTCCGGCCCAAAGGGCCGGCAATTTTTTTTTTCCCGGACCATGCAAAAGTAAGGATACATTGCATGATATGGAAATTTTGCTGGCCCTTTGTGCCAGACAATTTAAAGTCAAAAAATTAATTAATATAAATACAAACTGTTCACATAGCTGTATCTACCAGAGACCTAATACGCATAGGCACAAAAATCTAGAAAAGTTTCTATTTAAACATCATACAATCTGTCTGAAACTCGCTAATTGCAAAGAGACATATGAAGGAACGGTTATTAACTCATACTCTGTAACAGTGGGGAGTTTAACTTACACAGACATTCACAACATTTGACAATTTGTTTAAATCCGGCCCGAAGAACCAGCGAAATTTTTCTCCGACTCTGGTAATGGCTGAAAAAAATGGCCTGCTCAGAAAATTGCTGAAAAAATTTTACCGGCTGGCAATAGAATTCCTAACCCCCCCCCCCCCCCCCCCAAATCAAATGGTTGCTCACAAACAATTATCGGTTTGAAAATTTAATGTTACTGCTATTTGAAAACTTAAATATATAATATAAATACATGTAATGTGACGTCCTTCATATTTCCAAACCAAAAATTGTATAGGAGGAAGACACTCTTGTTGCAACCGCAACAAGAAACCTTTCTAGTTCTATATGAAATTGAAACTGTTTTCAAGAAGGAAAATATTCTTGTTCTTGCATTTCTATGTGGTAGAAGGAAAATTCCTGAACTAGACACAGCACTATATTTTGAGGTGCAAATCGGCAGTATCTTAATTTGCATACTTTGAAGCAGTTACCATAACAGATAGATACTTCCTGAAAGGAAGTATCTCAATAACCTTACAGTTATCAACTTTAGACACAGAAAAATTTATAACCTATCATTCATATTTTCCCCAATTTTGCTTACTTACAAGATTGTCTTTCTAATTCTGCTGTTCAGAAACCCGTGTGTCTTTTATCCAAATATGTTTGGTAATATATGTGATCCCCCATGAGTGATAGTAAAAACACATCTATACCCCGTACTGATATGGCACAGTAAGCGAATTTGGGCCCTCTTTCATTTAGGGACACAGCCCTGTAAAAACAGGAACGTAATCCTTTTTGAACTTGTTTCCTGCAATTCCAATATCAGGCAAAGCCTTATCGTAGCTATCTCCTCTGTCAGTATTGTTGTTTTTTCCTTTGTCGATGCCGTTCGCTGCCAGATTTTTATTTCAAAGTTGCCATTATTTGTTATCGTTTCGTTCTTGGTCCGTTCAGCGCTTTAAACATGCTTTTTAGGGAACCTACCATTAAGCATTTACAAGAGAGTATCAAAACAAGAGAGGTAACTCTAGCAAAAGCGCAATAATTGTCGAAAGTGGAACGGACAAGTCTCAATCCGGAATGCGGAATTTGCCTATAAAAATCAGAGAAATACTGCTAAAATCAGAACGGTTGGCAGGTATGTACATGTAATGTGATGCATTCAAGAGCTTGATATATTTACATGTAATATGATGCAATCAAGAGCTCGATATATTTACATGTAATATGATGCAATCAAGAGCTCGATATATTTACATGTAATATGATGCAATCAAGAGTTCGATATATTTACACATAATATGATGCATTTAAGAGCTTGATATATTTACACATAATATGATGCGTTCAAAAGCTCGATATATTTACATAATAATTTTTTTTCTATACACTTAATTTTTTTAACCTCATATCAGCTGTATTTATATGTACTGTGTCTTATCTTATGCATGTATCTTATGCATATTTTTTTTTCAATATACAATGTACTTTATTTATCATCTCCAATTCAGCTACATGAAATGCAAAGTATAATAAGAAGCTTATGATTGTACTTTGTTTTGAAAATTCTACATGCAAGACAATTCTCTTCTTTATCTCTTATCTTGTTTCACCAACGTATACTCATTGACGAAAGTTACAAAATTTCTGAAAGAATCCTTGACGATTTTCTTAAATTAAAAGCAATTGATGAACATAAAGTACCTGTCATGCTCTTTCTCGACTAGATGATAGCGTGCTCTAAATGCGACTAGATGTGCATAGTAAGCTGGAGCTGGTATAGAGACGCTGCGAGTACACCTGACGTAGGTATGACACAGCTGGTACGTTAGTGTCTGTAGCTCGTCAGCTGTGAAACGATTGTCATCCCATAGTACATGGTAGTGAGATGGTCTACTGGTGCCCTGCAAAATTAATACACGAGTTCTATTAAATAAACTACAAAGTTCATTTTAACATTATTTTGAACAACAATAGTCCAATAACAATATTCTTACATTATGATTATAAAATATGCAACATAAATAACTACGTACATTCAGTAAATAGGCCACTTGCCGAAATTCATAATGGCTGTCAAAATGACGAAAAATGGCTGAGGTAGGCAATTTTTGCACACTTTTTCATTGTTTGATCACAATGGAATTGTGTCTTTTATCAGTGACGTCATAATGTAAAACAACGCCAAAAGATGTTGACTCGGACATTTTGTGCTCTCTAACAAAATCGGAAAATGGTCTATTGAACTACATGTACATGTATCCTATGCATGTATTTACAATTTATCCTTAGAGAACAAACCATTTACCAAGGATTCAAACTACCATGTAGTTTAATATTGTGATTGGATCAACTTGGTAAATTTTGCAATTTTAAATCATTTTGTAAAATATTAGTATTGAAGTACAAAAAAAATTCATGGATTGCTATGATAGACACATACAAATGTAGTATGCACTGGGGATTTCAAAATCTTTCAAAATCCTTTGCAAACACACAAGTTCTAGAATGATTTTGAAACCACTTTGGCAGAACTGATCTTCCAAAGCAAATTATGAAAGATTATAATATCCTCGATCTATATTTCATACACATGTAACTTCAGTGATTTTTTTCAGTAATTTGGGAATGGGGTCGGGGCCAGTGCAATTGGGAAAAATTAACGACGTTTGGGAATATTTTAGGAAGTTCTAATATAAAAGTAAAATGACAGTTTATACAATCAATAGTTCAGAATTGAATGTTTAATCAAATAATTTTCTTTCAAATATGATTTAATTTCTTGTGCTTCCAAAAATATGGCAAATAATTAGTAAATTTGCTACTTTTGAACCAGTAAATTTCACTAATTTCAGTGATAATTCCATCTGTATGTGATTGGGAAATTTTAGAGCCACAATTGGGAAAAAAAGATAGTATTCACTGGGAATGGGGCTGAATAACAGCCCCAAAAAGGGGCCAAAAAAAATCCCTGAACTTTAACCAATATTTGCCCAATGCTTCTACATACCTGTATGCCAGCATGGCTGCATAGGTAGAAGTCAAACTCTGTAGGGTGTGTGATCCCTACATCCACAGTGGTACCAGCAGGAATGTTACCGCTCCTTCCTATTTGGTCTTTACGATCGGCACAGAATAAACGGGTATGATGACGTTTCTGTACTACGATGAAGGTTATCCCAGGCTGATATCCTATCTCTAGCTTCATGCAGGCCTCACGCACAGCTCTCAGCTCGTGAGATAGAACCTGTTATGTAATGAAATAATATAATGACAGAACAGCAAACATGCATTCACAAGCTTAATAATACAGTAATCTCATTCTGTTAATGTCAAGGTTTTTACATGTAGATGAATAAAATTTTGAGAAAGATCTGTACACAAAATTAAGGAGCATGTCTTGCATGATCATACAAAGGATGGTAAATTTTGAACTCAGTATCATTATATACTAATGACCATATTATCAACCAAAGAGAGACAACTTGGCGCAATATCAAAATTTCATCAGGATTTTCATTCAGAAAGAAAGGTGGTTCTTCATTTTGATGCAGAGATGTTCATATACATGTATGCCCTATGAAATACAATGTAAGTACTATTCATTCAGGGCTAGTTTGCAAGTTCTTTGTTCTAGTCAAAGTTTCAATTTAATTATCTATGTAATTTTCATCAATCATCTAAACGTGTATATGCACAAACCTTTAATAGGAGCAAATTATGAAATACATCTTCAAACAGTATCTGTCGACATGAATTGTTTAATCATGCACAAAGTGACAACATTATAAACAAACCTGCTGGAATTGCCCCTCACTAACACCGTCTCTGTAGAATATAATCCTGGTGGGTTTAAATCGGGTGGCCTTGTAGAAATGTATAAGGAGCTCTCTGACCATGGAAGATAACTCTTGTATGATCTCCTGACGATGCTGCTGTACTCGTACCGTAGCCGAGTAACGACTTGGATGAGCGTCCATGCTGCCCACAACCTACACACATAACGAAAATTGTTTATGTATAAATGTGCACATACGTGTGAAATCACACATCTCTGTATTTCTGTTTTGAATATTTCATTATCATATTGAAATCTATCCTCTTGAGAAGTCTTTCATGTATAAATAACCATTTTGAAATCATGAACATATTCACATATACATGAACATGACATTTCAAAATAAACATGAACAAAACAAGCAAATATCATTGGTGTCATTTCAATGTTACTTACTTAATGACATGTGATAAAGCATTTTACATCTTTTATGTATAATTTTCTCCCTATTCAGAGTATGAAAAGCAGAGAGCATCAGAAAAATAGCTAAAACTAGCTTGAATATTCTTAGCTTTGTTATGGCATGTAACAAAATATCTACAAAGGAGATAATAAGGCACGCTCCATACTTTGACCCAATAGAGCCATAAGAAATAATTTTAAAATTACATAAATCAAGAATTCTTTAAGTCCAAAAACAGATTGTATAGTGCATGTACAGAAGCTTTATGTATACTTCATGCAGCATATATGCAATGGAGACAGTAACTAATTTTGAGGTGATAATGTCACACACATGCTTTTATGATAAAATATTGTCTGAAATTTTGTCTTTGAAATTTAATTAAAATTCCTCGAATTCAAATTTTTACTTTTCAAGTAGTACATGTATGTACATACTTGAATTATATTTTTTCCAAATTCAACTCTCATCTCGTAATATGATCAAAATTCTTGAATTTGGTACTTCTTACGTTGACTGTATGAAAAGTTTCATATTATGCCACCTTAATACCATGTTTCACATTGTGCCATTTTGTTATGTAGAAGAACACACGTATTACAAACAAAGACTTACTGCTGCTATGGATGGTTTACTAGCGTCACCAGCTGGGGGGTGTGTGACATCAGCACCAAGAAATATCACCGGCTCTCGGAAAACAGCCGGGCTGAAAGTAAAATATCGGGCTGCTGTGTCAACAACAGAGACAGAAATGAAAATATACATGTATGTCCTATGAAATTAAAGAAAGAGGTGAAGTTGATGCATAAAAGCTTATTACCTACATGTACTTTCGAATTTCAACATTTTACATACAATCTTAACATTATCCCTCCTTTCTAATTCAAATACATTTAATTTCTAACCATTTTTTTTCTTTCATTTTTTCCCCAATTTTCTTACAAAACACCCTCTTGATAATATTTAAGTACCATTGGTAGTAGGGAATCAGCTTTTTTTTCTGCATCTTGCATGCTATATATATAAACTTATGTTCTGAGACAGCCTGATGCAGACTTACGGCTGCTATAGAAGGCTTTGACTTATCCCCAGCAGGAGGATGGGTTACATCTGCACCAAGGAAAATCAGGGGTTCTCTATAAACCCTAGGTCTGAAACATAACGCACGATAGCTGGCATATAAAGCTATTTTCTTTTTACTCAAAATTTTCTCTACAGTAAGTCTCCTGAAACTGCTGTGTATTTTTAGATGCATGTAATCTTTCATCATATTAGTTTCTCAACTGTTCACTACTTTTGTAAATATCGATTCCATCAACTTTCAACAGTATACATGAAATAGAACACAAGTGTTCGTGGCCCATACTTTGCAGGCCAATCTCTGAGGGCATTTTGGAGAAAGATATACGACCCATTCCCATTGTAAAATAGTGTACAATTTTCCCTAATCGATAATTTCCAGAAATCACATAATGATTACCACATTAAACATTTTACAAATTGTCTATTTTCTAAATGTGTTTGCTTGTCGTCTAAAGATATGAAGGAACATTTTACATGCTTATCAAAGTTCCTATCAGTTAATTCCTACCCTAATCATTCCACCTATAATTTCCCTGTTTCAAAGTGTTAATGGTAGAATAGAGGATTCTTGTGTATCCCCATGTTTTGTAAGAGACATACAAAACTGGTGACCAAACAATATGGGAGATTGAACAGAAATTGCTACTACATGTACAATTATATCATTGTTATAATTCTGCTTCATGGACCCATTTTGGTCAATATACTATCTTGTACAGACTCTTCTGTTTGGGTACATACCGAATACTAGGAAGGAGTATGTTATTTATTCCACCAAGTTTGACGTTGATTTTCAAGCAAAGGTTTGACAAGGTTTGTGGCGTTGTTTTATTGACATTTTTGGCTTGAACACATTGCGTTGCTAATCCAAAGAGTATATCACCCACACGCTTCACTTCAGCTGAAAAATACATGCACAAGTTAACTCTCTGTTATGGAAAAATTAAAATGATTACATATATTTCCTTAGGACAACCTTTTTCACATTTTTTGTACATGTTCATGGAATTAAATGTTTTCATCAAAATACATGTACGTGTATATATACAAATGTATCCACATGAACGGCATACTTATGCGATGTGAGTTTTACCCTTAAATACACATATACATGTAATTATTCTTGCGGAGATTTTATGCTAATACATGTACATTTACCAGATACACCTATTGTCAAATGTGTTTGAAAATTCCCCCTTCGGAAGATTCGTAGAATGTCTGACCATATTTTATCTCAAGTTTATCAGAATAGATCAGGCACTTATATAAGACCTTCTATTAAGTCTTTTTGTTCCCTTCTCATTTGGGACAGTATCTGATGCAAAGTAATTGTGACGTCATAAAATTCTAAGGTAACAAGCACAAAATTCAGGAAAACATGCTTCAAATATGATGTTTCTATAGGAATGTCAATACGTCATAATGCATATACGTCAGATACCGTCCCAAATGGGAAGTAACTCTGTATATCGAAAAGACAGTATACTCACCATAAACGGGAGTTTTACCGGGAAGTACTACCACAATGAGCTGTAGTCCTGAGTATGTATTCTTAAGATAACGGAACATAGGTTCCACCTGATCGGGGCCGGTAGCGTATTTACAAAAACAGGGCTGTCCAAGTATAGGCATTCCGGCATCGTTTGATATGCGCTGAAGTTGCTGTGTGAAATTCCTACAAAATTAAAATAAAGCATGTTTTTCAAAGAAATGCTATAAATAAAATTTATGTTTAATATGATTTCTGTTATAGTGTAAACATACACACTGTATATGTGTTTCTTCGGAAATAAACTAAAGAAAATGCTCATCTTTAACTATTACACATATATAAAACCTACCTTAAGGCATCCTCACGTACAGTTCGTTGTGGAGCAAAGCAAGCTATGGCCCATACACGAATCTCCATTCCATTGTAGAACTGTTTGCCCCTCATATCCCATACTCCCTGGTTAGGTATAGCTTGGGCCTTGGTCTATAAGGAGAACATCATCGTGAGTCAAAATATTCAATGGATTAATTCAATATTACTATTTTTAATTCAATAGTACTATGTATTTTTCTATTAGAATAGTGCATTATTTCATATCACAGCTAAACAAACCATAATTTTGAAGATTGACAGTACCAAATGAATCTTTCAAATTGAAAATTTAATCATAAGAGAATGTCTTCTTAAAATATACTACTCAAAAAACATTTTGCACCACATGGATTTTCCCTTCAATATCATATTAATATGCATTTTGTTCTGGTGGAAGCTTAAAAATATAAACAATTTTATTAGAAATAAATCTGTTATGTTTGATTGAAGACTGCTTCAGATGAATCTCATTTCCATTTCATTTCCTGTGGTTTGAGAAAAAGTAAATTCTTATGAAATTATCAAAAATTTTAATTTTATCAAATTCTTTTGGATTCTTGAATAAATCATTACGAAAATTAGGATGTTGCGAAGAGGATATCATATTTCTTTTACACAAAAATAATTGTCAGTAAATTCCAATGATTCTCTTTTGACAAGAATTTGTATGAAACACTGAAAATTTCACAAGCTAGCAAAATTTTCCCACTGTCAGTCTTTCCTGGAATGGGATGTTGAGACCAATAGGAATTTACAGTCAGATAAAGTAATATATTGTCTTTCTTATGGTAGGAAACATCAAAATATGATATCCCTATCAGACTTAAGGTATCCGTTGTACAAATAAATTTCAAATGTATTATATAGTTAGAATTATTGAATATTTTTACAAAATATAACTTATACAACATAAAAAATGGTGTCTATCATCAAAGGTCGACATGCCAACCTTCGCTCAATCCACGGAAATTATCGAGACACTACCGAAGATTGCCGAGATGATTTTAACACTGTTTAAATGGACGAGACGTCCGCGAGATCTCCATTTGTACAATGGATACGTTAATGGTATCGGAGCATGAAAGTCAAATATCTAATGTGCAAGTATATGGTAAATAGACTTGTGATGCAATACTTACTTTGAGTAGTATATGATTGAGCACATGCAATAAATAATATTAAAAAAAGTATCATAAAATAACAGGGATAATTTGTTTGCCGTTATTGAGACTGACGGCCCTTACCCTTCCTCCATATTGCAATTTTGGTGGATGCAAAACACGACCTTGAACTTCACACATCACCGGGTTTATATTGATCCCAAAAGTTTGAAGAAAAGGGTCGGCATTGAAATTGGCTTTCCGTACCTAATATCAACGTAATAACAATTGAACTTGTAAACTGTAAAATGTAACTTGTCAGGCTAATACAAGCTACACAAAGGTACTGTAGCCTTCAGTGAATGTTACTAAAGTCTGAAGTTCCGAAAAGAAATATATAATTATGTTTTTGTTCAAGTATTTGACTGTGTGTTTAAGGTACCTTTGTGTAACCATTCTATACTTGTGACATTGTCAGAGAACAGTGACAATGTCATCAATACATGAACTAACAAATGAGCAGGAATCAAAAGCTTACTGTCATCAACATTAAGATACTCAGACCTTGGATAAAAAGAATATACATGTATTATGTCACCCTCATTTTTATTACTTTTCAGGTGTAGCCAATTTTAAATGATCTTTTTTTCAAAAGCTATGTTGGCAATAATTGCTATTTAAAAGTGACTTTCTTAGCCTAAATAGTTCCAAATATCATTGAGGGGATCTAAAGCAAACATTCCAATACTGTTCAGTAGCGCTTTTAAAAAAAAAAACATTTTTTTAAATGGTGATGAAAAATAAGCTGTTCCTGCTCATTAGAGCTGCAACAGTTCACAAACTCATCAATTCAAAGCAGTTTTAAATCGAGATGAATCAATTTTTAAATCGAGATGAATCAGTAAGTTGATGTTCTAAATTATTCCAGAAAGATGCGAGTACCAAAAATATTTTTGATACGAATTCATGTAAGCATTCATTGTAGGTCAAATCACTTACATGTAGCTTGATTCATCACTGTTGAATTTTGTAAGTTTATGAATCAAGAATCAAAAAGGTAACTCAATACAGATTCTTGATGCATAATACAATGCATTGTTGCAGCTCTATTTTCCAAATGAATATATGATTTCCTACCCGTCCTCCATATTGTACATGGGGTGGTGGTATCACTCGCCCATGTACCTCGTTCATTTGGTAATTGACAGTGATACCAAACATTTGTAAGTAAGGGTCTTTGTTGAAATCAGCCTTACGGACCTAAATCATCATAGATTGATAAAAAAAATAAGCTGTACTAAATTCAAATATCAAACTCAGATATCCTTTAGTTATAATATTTAATACAAAAAGATGTGAATCACTATTCCTTTGTATCAAAAATACACTGTGGTCATGGCAAAGGTCATAATGTCTTTGACAAAGAAGTCATCTAGACGGAATTCAATTGTTGAAGATACATACCAAATACATTGTATAAAGAAGAGTCTCTTTTTCCAAAGACTGACAAGGTTTACAACATAGACTGACAGAAAAGCATGTCAAAATAGTCAGGTAAATTTCCTATCAATTAATTGTGGAAATAAAACCATGAATAATATGAATTCTTCTAGATAAAGAAAGAAGTATATTTTACAATGTATTTTTCTTAATAACAGGAAATCTATTTATTTTTTTTTCTGAGTGAGTCAATGTACATTATAGTGTATCAAAGTTTGTACTTACAAGGTTGTTGATTTCTCTTTCTCTATCTGGTGCAGATCTAGCTGTCGCCTAAAAAAAGACGTGAAAATCCACATTTGATTTAATTGTGTAACTTGCACACTTTTAGCCAAACAAAAACTTTGTACGTTACAATGAACATATTTACCAATAGATTAGGAAACGTCTTTTTGATGAAATGAGATTGAAACAGCTGAAGTAACTTAAATAATTCAAAAAATAAAACAGTCAGATTATTAATTACTATGTACTGACCCAGAAGCATACATTGCTTTTACAAAGATAAAGTTTAAAAACACTTAAAAAAAACTCACAGCATCAAATAAAAGGGCTAATTATGAAGGATACATAAGCTTTTCTATAAAATTAATGAAAATATATCAGGATAGAAAAAATCTTAGTGTAATAAAATTGTAGGGAGGAAATGGTGTAAGATGCCTTGTATTGAATACATCTCAATGTATGAAACAAAACAAAGAAATGCAGAGAACAAAATTTTGTGCACTATGATCTTAACATTTGTTCTTTAGCAGTACAGTCATTATATAAAATGAAATCCCCTAAAACAAAGAATGGAATAGGACCTTGTAGTACCAAAATACATGTAGATCACACCAAAGCAAAGCAAGTACGCAGATTGTAAAGCAAATATGCTATGCAAATATCAAAATTTTTAATTATTCAAACTTTGCAATCTACTAAGAACTAGTATCAATTGTTGACGAGCCCAAATTTCAAACCTTCCAAATGAAGCGGTTACGTGTATATCAACTTTGTAAGCCTAATTAAAAGGGGGCTATATGAAGGGGCAGGTAAGTACGTCTGATTCTCTGACCTCATTGGAATCAACTACATTGTAATCTCGAATAGGTTTGCTAAATTTCATGAATAACTCAAAAAACAACTCGAAATATCTCATTAGCACAGCTGAAGTTATCATCTTCAATGTCAAAGACAGTTTTAAGTTAAAGGAAAAGCAATTATGTAGAACCCCTGGTCATCAAAGCAGATTTAACCAAGCTAATCAAGCTCACATGGCTCTACTGTACAAAATTAAAAATCCGGTAAAATAAACAAGTCAAGATTGTAAACTAGCAATCTATCACAAAATTCAAAATCACACCCACACGATCGACCAAATATAAATTAAACCTCCATACACGTCCCTAACAAGCCGAGGAACCAGAAGTCTCTGACGAGACTGTAGCTCTCCTGGTTATTTTTTCTTTAAAACATCAATTTCCTTTCTTAAAGACCATAGGGAGCAGGTGCTCAAACAAATTATAAGTAGCACGAAAAAACAACATATCCATTAGACTGCAACTATAAAATCACTCATATAATTTATAATATCCGAGATATAGTATTTCAAAAAAGAAAGCCACATCAATTTTAAAAGATGCTAGGGGCCAGAGGCTTCTAGCTCAAATGAACTATCAATGACACAACTAGACCACAGATCCATCATATTGCAAAAAGAATTAAGTCTCCATCACATGGAGTTATTTAGGTGAAAATGACCACACCCATTTTCTAAGACCCTGGGGGTCAGGGGCTCAAACAAAATATCAGGTGCAACACTAAACCACAGATCCATCATATTGCAAAAAAAATTAAGTCTCCATCATTTATAGTGTCAGAGGAGTTGCAAGCACAAGATTACATAGAATGATAAAGGAAAAAATGACCACACCCATTTTCTAAGACCCTGGGGGACAGGGGCTCAAACAAAATATCAGGTGCACAATAAGACCACAGACCCATCATATTGCAAAAAGAATTAAGTCTCCATCATTTATAGTGCCAGAGGAGTTGTGAGCACAAGATTACATAGAGTTATATAGGAGAAAATGACCACACCCATTTTCTAAGACCCTGGGGGTAAGGGGCTCAAACAAAATATCAGGTGCAACACTAGACCACAGACCCATCATATTGCAAAAAGAATTAAGTCTCCATCATTTATAGTGTCAGAGGAGTTGCGAGCACAAGATTAAATAGAGTTATACATAAGAAAATGACCACACCCATTTTCTAAGACCCTGGGGGTCAGGGGCTCAGACAAAATATCAGGTGCACAAAAAGACCACAGACCCATCATATTGCAAAAAGAATTAAGTCTCCATCATTCATAGAGTCAGAGGAGTTGCAAGCACAAGATTACATAGAGTTATATAGGAGAAAATGACCACACCCATTTCTAAGACCCTGGGGGTCAGGGACTCAAACAAAATATCATGTGCACAGCTAGACCACAGACCCATCATATTGCAAAAAGAATTAAGTCTCTATCATTTATAGTGTCAGAGGAGTTGCGAGCACAAGATTACATAGAGTTATATAGGAGAAAATAACCACACCCATTTCTAAGACCCTGGGGGTCAGGGGTTCAAACAAAATATCAGGTGCACAACTAGACCACAGACCCATCATATTGCAAAAAGAATTAAGTCTTCATCATTTATAGTGTCAGAGGAGTTGCGAGCACAAGAGTACATAGAGTTATATAGGAGAAAATGACCACACCCATTTCTAAGACCCTGGGGGTCAGGGACTCAAACAAAATATCAGGTGCACAACTAGACCACAGACCCATCATATTGCAAAAAGAATTAAGTCTCTATCATTTATAGTGTCAGAGGAGTTGTGAGCACAATATTACATAGAGTTATATAGGAGAAAATAACCACACCCATTTCTAAGACCCTGGGGGTAAGGGGCTCAAACAAAATATCAGGTGCACAACTAGACCACAGACCTATCATATTGCAAAAAGAATTAAGTCTCTATCATTTATAGTGTCAGAGGAGTTGCGAGCACAAGATTACATAGAGTTATATAGGAGAAAATGACCACACCCATTTTCTGAGACCCTGGGGGTCAGGGGCTCAAACAAAATATCAGGTGCACAGCTAGACCACAGACCCATCATATTGCAAAAAGAATTAAGTCTCTATCATTTATAGTGTCAGAGGAGTTGCGAGCACAAGATTACATAGAGTTATATAAGAGAAAATGACCACACCCATTTCTAAGACCCTGGGGGTCAGGGACTCAAACAAAATATCAGGTGCACAACTAGACCACAGACCCATCATATTGCAAAAAGAATTAAGTCTCTATCATTTATAGTGTCAGAGGAGTTGCGAGCACAAGATTACAGAGAGTTATATAGGAGATAATGACCACACCCATTTTCTAAGACCCTGGGGGTCAGGGGCTCAAACAAAATATCAGGTGCACAACTAGACCACATACTTATCATATTGCAAAAAGAATTAAGTCTCCATCATTTATAGTGTCAGAGGAGTTGTGAGCACAAGATTACATAGATTTTCATAACCACGCCCATTTTCTAAGACCCTGGGGGTCAAGGGCTGAAACTAAATGTCAGGTGCACAACTAGACCACATACCAAGTAGGATGCAAAAAGAATTAACTTTCTATCACCTATGGTTTGAGAGGAGTTGCGAGCACAAGAATTGTTTACGGACGGACGGACGGACGGACGGACGGACGGACGGACGGACGGACGGACAGACGGACAGACGGACGGACGCCGGACGACGGGGTATCGCATAAGCTCGACTGGTCTGAGACCAGTAGAGCTAAAAATCTAGCTACTAAAGGCTATACCACTGTGACACCAAAACGGGAGAGATAGGGAGGTTACAAGTAAGTTCCTACTATATACAGCATGTCATAGAGACATGGAACTTCTAATGTTAACACCAGCACAGAGTAATCCTACTTATGTTTATGTTGTTGTTTTGTTTCCATAATCTTAGATATCAATTTTGTTTTTTATAAGTAAGAACTCCCACTCAAAGAATTCTAGACAAAGGTATCAGTTAGAAATTTTCTGTAGGTTCTGATGTAGCATTTTATTCATTTTAACTAAATTGTTAACAAACACATTTTAAATTGCTTGCCAGAAAGTTGAAACTAAATGTGCAACCTTGACCTAGAAGGTGACCTTGACCTTCTATTGATATCCTTCTCAGGGTGAATGACATTCCTCATTTGTTTGATTACTATATGACATGGAACAAAGTTATAGTCATCAATTCAAAGTTATTCCATATTGACACACAGACACTAGAAAAACGAAAACCTGTATGCTGTATTGCTTAAGAGGTATGATAAGACTTCATTGAAATTTGTCATGTGGAATATTTTTATATAAATGTACATGTGACATGTACTGATGCATACTGATGCTGATGTCTAATGTAATATGTATATTTTAAAAGCTTAAATCAGTGGTTTGTGACATAATTTTTCTCATGATCTGCATAGGGTTTACAGTACCAAGCTTGAAGTTTTCTTGTACACTTTGTACATTAATTTTTTTAATATTACGATCTCACTTGTTTAGATGACCCATTTTACATTTAAAATTTAATCATCCATATGTTTCTATTGCAAGGTTTATATCAGTACCTTATACATGTATGTAATCATAAAGCTAACATGTAAATATGAAAATGCAAATTTCAATTTGCAGTGAAGTTAAGCCAACAGTATCGATCAGAGATATACATTTGTCTTTTTTTTTAAGATTTGGTCTATTTTTGAGGAAACAAAAGTGAAGGACGTTTTGTCATCACTTTTTTCGATCCATATTTAATTCCATTACTTAAATGAAGGGTGTTGGTACATGTTAATGGAGAAATATGCTTCAATCTTCAAACAACGAAAACTTCCCGTTATGGAATGTACAAATTTGTTTACCTGTTGAAAGAACAAGGTTCCCCTTAAAAACCTTCTTAAAATTTGGACAAACTACAAACTCATATGTCTATTCTTTTGTAGGTATATGAATAAATAGAGGAAAGTAAAGAAATACAATGGAAGAAATAAAGTATCTATATATAACACAAATGTAACACAAAATAGATATGTAACACAAAATAAGACAACACTAACAAATCTGTGACAAAAATCATCTACTAATCCTTTGGTTTTGAAGATGATAAATATAAATGTAGAAAGATTCTAGGTTAAAAGAGGAGGGAGACTTATAATAACTAAAACATTAGCTTATTAATAATACTGAAAAGAAAATTAGTATAATATAGTAGGATCACTACAGGCAAATCAATAAAAAGAAAGAAGGCCCCTTCTGAGATGCTGTATATGGGAGATAACTCATTTGTGAAACCTTAATCATGGTGGACGTCTGCATATCTGTCAGCTTCTTGATACATCTCTGTCCCCCGACCACGTTACAGACCTGTACAAAGAGAAATCATAGTGTTACACGACAACATTGATCACCACACAATATCAACATTGGCACAATCATCACATAAAACCTTTATCATGGTGGCTGTTTGACTGTCCGTTAACTTCTTCATACATCGTTGACCACCTATTACTTTACATACCTACAACAAATGGTTAACATCACATAAAGGGAAACAATTTTTCAAACCTCTGTATGGTACTATCACTCACATATTTGGGTCAATCTCCATTACAGAATTGCTTCAGATCTTTAAAAACTCCCGATATTCATGAATCCCACCCATCCTCCATTGTCGGAAACCCATGCTCGGTCACGCAAGCTCACCTCCCGTGGGTCGTAACGGCAGAATTTTCGCTGGATAGCATAACAAAAATCTAATGCGATTACTTGTCAGTGAATAAGCCATTTAAAGCCACTATGAACAAAGCAATATTTTTTTGTTACTCCTAAAATTAACAAATATTTATCACTGTCAATATCATTTAGGGCATCTTTTTTGATGGAAAAATAAAAGATACATGAATGATACTTTTGCTATCGATGATAAATTAACAGACGAGTAATCGCATTAGATTTTTGTAATGCTATCCAGCGAAAATTCTGTCGTTATGACCCACGGGAGGTGAGCTTGCGTTACCGAGCATGGGTTTCCGACGATGCCCATCTTCAGGATGCTCGTTATATATAATCTTGTAAAATCATAAATTTGCACTTCTCATGTACATTTACAAATCTGAACCTTTACTTCTTTCTGACTGAAAATCTGTACGTCAATAAAATATGAGAGAAATGGCTTAGAGCCTCATTCATAACAATGAACATTGATCGGTGATTACTGATTTCAGACCAATAACTTTACTATGTGTAAGTAAGAGAGCTCACCTCTAATGGAAGATAGGTATGTTTTTGTTCTTGCCCTACTTGTAAACATGGTAGATGAGGATATCTGAAAAAGACAGTGAAATTCTATTGAGAACATTATCCCACAAAGTATGTACATATGTACCTCTGCATTTCATCTATATGGTATCTGCAAAATATAGCAATTCTGAAGAATCGTGAACATTTTTTTTTTACATACATGTAGATTACCACAATTGGTGAAAGATGATTTCCAATCTTTGACCTTGTTCTTGATATGAAATACCTTATGAATCAAAATATCCGCTTTTCCTGAAACTATATGCAGTTGATTACAAGTAGCTAACAGTCCTAATTTGTACAATACTCATAAGGATTTGAGGACACATGGACTAACAGTACAAAACCACTATGTTAAAGTCTTTAAATGGGTGCATAAAACAAATAATAAATTATTATTACACTCCAGTATACATGTACTTGTCACACATTTATGGAAAATATGACTAAAATACTTACTGTAGTTTCATTTTGTAGCGTTCTAAGAAATATCTAGCTACTGTACATTCTACAGTTTGTCCAGAATCTAACTGGAGTGGGAATCTGAAATACCAAAGAAATATCGATAGAAAACAACACTAACTTTAGGGAACATAGTTCTGCACCTCCTGTAATTTGGAACAAGTGAGAAACATAGGTATTGCTTGTTCCCTATACAATTTTTATACATGTATTTGACAAAAGAAATGTAGAAGTTGACAGTGATTGCAATATCATCAACTGAATTAGATGTGCATGTCACTAAAAGTAATACTTTGGAAAAGGTACAATAAGGTGTGAATTTCACAAGTTGAAAAACCCTTGTAACTAGTAAGTTTCCAAAGTTGCCTATTATATATATTACATGTAAATGAGAATAATTTAAATTATTCAAAAGAGAGACATACGATTGAGTTTGAGCAGGTCTGCGAGTTACATTGCACACTCTGTACTTCCTCCTCATAGTACCACAATGTGTAATCTCTACTTTCAGCCCTGTAAAACAGGAGGAAATCATGTAATTACATGTAAAAATCTAAATACATGTAAATGTTTATAAAGAAGTCTAAATTAACTAGTTATGTAATAATTTATTGATGATCATTCTCTAAAGCTGTCTTAAATACTCAGTGCTACATACCTTTGATTTCCTTTGTAAACTTGACCCTTTGAGAGTCAGTAAGAGGACGCTTCTGTTCATTCACATCCTTCATGTCTAACACCTCACACATGAATTCTATAACAGGCTGAGCTTTGTAAAAGGCTGTAGCTGACACTGTAAAAGTAGAAAATAAAAGTTCTCTTCATCAAAAATATAATATAAAACATACATACATGATATTGCAATATGAGATTCTTGAGTTTTTTTTGTTTGTTTTTTTTTTTTTTTACACATTCATGTGTAACAAAATTATAGGATATGTAAAAGAGAAGGTATGTCTATTTTCTATTCAGAAATATGTTTTTAAACGCAGCATACAATGTTTTATTACGTGTACATTCTCATTACAAATTCTGCAAACAAATGTCCAAAAATCTGATGTCTGCTTATATTTATCCATTAACATTTGGTCATTAACATTGGGCAAG
Organism: Pinctada fucata; assembly: GCA_028142955.1. Lineage (NCBI taxonomy): Eukaryota > Metazoa > Mollusca > Bivalvia > Pterioida > Pteriidae > Pinctada > Pinctada fucata. Next base: position 49,056,472 of record AP027109.1, read on the forward strand.
ATGGGGATCATACTTATAAGACATAAATATTATGCAAATGATTTAATGATACTACTACTAATAATTAAGAAAGTCAATAATTGAATTCTGACTCATTACAATTTGAGTGAAGCTCAAGTAGTTCCCAAAGCATCGTCCCTTGGTGCCCACTGTTGTTGACCAATGATTATCATTATCTATTCATATATCGCATTTGTGTTGATGACCATGATGACACTTTAATTGTTTGTTATAATATATGCAACTGTAACTGATGTATACCTTTTGGGGCCCAAGTTTTGGCAATAAAGTGTATTGTATACATGTATTTATCCAGTCTGTCAGGATAAGAGGTATCAAGATCGACTATGATGTGTCAAGCATTAAGCACAGTGCTGATTATTACTGTACCTACCATCTATATTGAGCATCATTTTCCAGTGGGAGGGACGCACACTCTGATGGAAACCAAACCACACCTCTCTACCCCCTCCCAGGGGATGATCGTACCCTTCAGGTGGAGAGAAAAAGGAACGACCCACAGGGGTATACCTGAGAAAAGAAAATTAAGAATGTCATACATCTATACCGAGTACACAAATATAGCATGAAGTGTAGATGAAAGATAAATCTGCTAGATCATATTGCCTTATACTGTAAACAAGGGTTACTTTTGCTCGAGGAATTTTTCGTCAAACAACCATCGCAACAGTATGCATGTGGGTAATTTTGGCGAGATTGGGAGTACATGTATTTAATTTAGTCTTTTATACTGGTTGTAATTTCCACGTGAGGGTTACTTTTACGATAATACCATCTCTAAAAGTGTGAAAATTACCCCCGAATAACAATACAATTTCCACATTTACAGTATCGTTTTATTTCAAATTGAGGTATTTTCTTGATCAAACGCTTACTTAATAATTACATGTTTTGTTACCGTTACCTGAAATATATTACATGTACATACAACTTGCCGTATAACCAGAAATTTTCGCGAGTATCAAATTTCGCGATTTTATGGTAAAAAGGGGTGTCTTTATTTTCGCGAGTACAATTTTTCGCGATTCCTTAATTACAAAGATTAAGTACATATGATGTTTCTGTTTTGTACCTTTCATAATGGAAGTTTTAGTTATTTCTATCATGAGTGCAAGTTCAAATTTTTTCTTTTCGTCTTATCAGGAAAAATGCCAATGACATATGTACATCAAGAATAAATGTAACAGATATACCAATTTATGATATACCTAATCAAAAACAATTTTTCACGATTCAAACGTGATTCCAAATCATTCGCGAATATAGCGAAAATTAGTATCTCGCGAAAACTTCTGGTTATATGGTAGAACTCATCTAAGGAGAAAAGAAAATGTAGATAATTCATCTGTTTTAACACTTTTTTCATATATAGTAGGTTAGATCAAAGTGAAACAGATACACAGAAAGTGCTGATTAGAGAGTATATGACAGTACAGATTAATCTTAATGTTATTTGTCAGCTGAGCTCAACTTTGTTGGATGGTGATATGAAAAAAAATCAATAATGTACTTCCCTTAACTGATAATATTTTCTTTCTTTTTTTTTTTTTTTTTTTTTTTGTTTCTTTTGTGAAATTATGTAAATATTCAATTTGTAGAAGAAAAGAAATGCTACTTGTAGGCTACTACACAGATAAAAAGAACACACATACTTTGTACCCATAAGACATATCCATGAAAAAAGCATTTGTACTTCAAGAGAGAGGGCCATATTTCACCCTGAATTTCATTACTTATTTCAACTGCAACTCAAATATTCCAATATTATGCATTTAAAATCTAGAATAACTTCAGATCTAGAAAGGATTGAATCAACATGATCAAGTTTATGAAAGAATTTTCTCAAAATTTCCATTTGGAAAATAACATGAACAGGGCAGATTTAACACCTTATCTAAATAGTTTCAACCCAAAATCAAGAGGGAAATAACCCAGGAGACAAATTCAAAGGAAAAGTCCTAATACACTCTATACTAACAATGAAAGGTGGGTTTTAAATAAAGTAGAATTTTGACTCCAATGTATTAAAAATCAACACACAAATTGAAAAGGTTTAGGACTATAGGAAAGGACTATATATGTTTATACAGTAAAATGGCCCCCTTTCAGGACAAAATCTTTAAGTTTCATAAAGTAGTGAATTTGTACCAATATTTATTCTACAATGTAGGATACTTATAAAATTATACAAAACTTTTCTATTCCTTTTTCAATTTCTTAGTATGTGGGCTTCAAAAATGGTATATTTTGCCAATTTTCTGGAAAAGTGTCATTTTAGGGCTCAGTTTAGACAATTTTCCTAACAGCTAGTATCGAGCGGGCTTCTGAACAACTTTTATATTTTGATATGTTGTTACCTTTGTACGTCTTTAAGTGCATGAAAAAGGAAAAAGTTGTTCAAGATCCTGCTCGATGTTATCTCAATGAAAATAATCACGAATTATGCTATTTTTCGTGAAAAATTGACAAAATGACTGGTTTTCATCATATTTATGCAAAATTTTCAATGTCTTAGAAAGCGAGGGATAATTCTTATAACCCGTTTTCTCAACATATAGATATCCAACTCTCTAAAAATGACAGCACAACTTAATTTTGGAGAAGTCGATTTTAGGGGGCCACTTTACTATATAAACCATATATACTCCTTTGTGGGTTTAAAAGAAATTCTGGATCAAAATTCTATGTAACATTCAGTTGCTTATATGGATAAGAAATTTAGTAAAAGAAGCAAAAGCTCTTTATTATAAAGTTAGCCATCTTCATATAATACGATATATGGACTATTCAGTCTGATGTAGAAAATTTGTCAATGATGGACAGTACTATTTTGACGATGGGAAGGGTTTGATTTATAGTCTTTCATGTACAAATCTGACACATGAACTGTATTTGTCATATGCACTTACAAATTCAGTATAACAAGAGAACACCCCCCCCCCCCCCCCTATTGTTTTTCATTCAAACATTAAGAGTGCATGAAATTAAAAAAAAGCTTTATGCTTACTCTTAATTCAGTTTGCTTCAATGAATGAACATTAGAGTTCTGTGACAATCTATTAGTTGTTAAATAAAACATAGTACAGAGCTTCTTAAGATTTATATTGTGAAGATACTTACGTCATGCTGGGTAAATGACGCATGATAATATCTACGGCCATTATTGCGTCAGCTGGTATTTCCCGTACTTTTCCCTGTAATGCCTCCTCGAGTCCAAACAAGCTAATTTGCTGGACCCATTTCATTGTAATATTGAAAACCCTGTCTTTGCCTTCCCCTGGGAGAGTGACTTCTAATTCAACCTGTGTTAGAGGTAAAGAGGGAAGAAAATATAAGAGACAGAGGTGCTACAGAGCGGTTATTTGTGTCCAATATCAGTTCTCCGAGGAATAGGTACACGAAGAACTAATATTGAACATGTGCTGTTAATTTCTAACACTATGGTCAAAACCTGACTAACACCATACAGCCTTTGTACAATGGTAAAATACATACTGTTTCTCATTCAAGTTTGTACTCAATACTACTAATAATTTGAGTATCAAATTCAACAATAAGAACAAAATGTACTAGTGTGTTCCTTTTTTTGATGTTTCACTCTACAGATTGCTTACACATGTATTTCACCATTATACTTAATTCATCCTCAGCATCAAAAGATGACGGAGCATGAAATGATGTGTTAAAATAGCTAGATTAGTTCCAACTATATTCACTAGAGGTCGCTAGTAGTGCAGGGTGCAGCTCAAGCCAGTGGCGCCCTCTATCTGCAGATACTTACGTCATACTTGGTAAATGACGCATGATTACATCCAATGCTTGAATTGATTCAAAGGGAATTTGTCGAGACCTTCCCTCTAGAGCCTCTTCTAAGCTATAGAGACTAACTTGAGTGACCCACTTAATGGCTACTTTAAACACCCGGTCCTTTCCCTCTCCTGGTAGAGTTACCTCTAATTCAACCTGTTAATATGAGTATGGAATGAGCAACTAAATCTAGCTTAAGCTTACAGCAATGTCACCAAGCTTATTGCTGAATGGTATCATGTTCATTGTGGCATTCCGTATCTTTGCATGTCCTTGGATTTTTAGATCTTTAATCTGGTTCTATGAATTACCACTGACAATAAATGTTATTCAAAGGGTCCTCTATCTTGGATCAACATAGTGTTATCAAAATTTGAAGAAATTTGAAAAAAAAACTTACAAGTAGGGCTGAGTATCGCGGGTCAAATTTGTATTTCGATATATTGCAATATTTGGAAAAATATCACGATACATTGCAATACTTTATAACATCTAAATTCCTAATGATTTTTATTTTCCTAGTTCAATCAAGTATACAAGGAAATTAAAACGTTAATTAAAGTACCCAAATGAAAAAAGTCAATCATCTGAATTTAATGACACAATGTTTGTTTAAGAAGAACGTTGTACGTACGTGTAACCAATCTTCAATCATGAATATGAGAAGAGCTTCTTAATGCATTGATTGCGAGATACCATAGAGAAATGTAGATATCTAAGGCAATTTGAACAACCCTATTGTAAGAAGGAACTTGTGTTCTTTCATCAAAGATACAACATACATGTATATATATATATATATGAACATAGAAAAATATCGCAAAAAACGGTTTTTGAAAACACATACCATGGTACGTATTTCGAAGACTTGTATTGCAATATTACCGGTACCGCGATAAAACTGCTCAGCCCTACTTACATGTACTACACTTGCTAAGTTTCTCAAATTCTCTAAAGCTACTATCTTAAAATTTTAAAGTTCTTCCTTGCTTCCAATCTGATAGCCTTGATCTGATCATACCAAACAACAAACAGTCTATAGAATGCATGCAAATTATAGATTCTACATGCATTCTATAAATAAGATGTACAAATGTACTACAGGTTTCAAAAATTAAACATATCATGGAAATGGATATAAGACCTGATTAAGGATGTTGAATAAATATTGAGGTAATGCCCTAAAACTTGATGTTCCATACAATATTCAGAGATTTTCGTGTACTCATGTATTCCTATGATTTGTAAGCAAAGAAAAACTTCAATCTATAGTCTAATGTTAACATCTGTCACCAGGCTATATTTCACCAAATATTCAAAGCACCTGCTTTATACACATGCATGCCCATGAATATACTAAATAGAAAAATACATATTGCTATCATTTTAAGATTGTGTCCAAACCATATTACAATCAAAAATTTGTTTAAAATCAAATCATATTCAAGCATTTGATGTGATCATGTTTATCATCCCCTAGTACAAAATTATTGTCAGAGGGATATTGTAAGATTATCATGTGTATGTGTGGGAGCATATCTTTGTGTGCACTCTCGAAGTTTCACGTGTCTTTGAATTCTCATCAAGCTTTGTTACCCAGTATACTGTAAACATGGTTATTTTCACTGGGGGGAATTTTTTGCGAAATGATCATTGCAACAGTACAAGGGGGGAGAGGGAAATTTTGCCAAAATCGGGAGTATTCCTTTAAGTCTTTTATACAGGTTGTAATTTTCACACAGGGGTTATTTTCGTGATAATAATGAAACGGTGAAAAACGAGAAAATTACCTCTACACCAAAATTTGCATGTTTACAGTATATAGTAAGAAGACAACCCAAAGCATAGCATCCCCTCGAAACTACAAGTCTGATACATGTATAATATGCAAATATGGTTACCTTTACTTTTGACATTGAAAATTTTTATGGTCTATTTTCTCACAAAAGCTGACATTTATGGAAAATTTGGTGATTCTACATCATCTAGTTTGTATTGTTTTACATTCACAAGGTTTTTCATTTGTGACAATTGACCTTTAAATCCTCTCTCCATGACAAACATTTTGAAGAAGGTTTGGTTATTCTAAGCCCTTTAGCTTGTCTTCCAATGTTTTCACAAGGTTTTTCTCTGTAACCTTGACCTTTGACCTTCAAAATTAATAGGATTTACTTTCTTTTCAAAGCAAACATTTTTGGAAGGTTTGGTGATTCTACAACTTCTAATTTGTCTTTAATTGTGCCCAAAAGGTTCTGGACAAACACACACCCTCACCAACAAACTAACCAACAAATAAAGACGTCTATAACACAACCATTTGAGAGATAATTTCTGCAAGTTAGATATAGATGTTCAAATGGCGATAAGTAAAACATTTTGTGTTGAAATATCATTATTGACAAGTTATTCACTAAGACCATATGCAACTGAAATTTTGTTGCCATGTGCAGGGATGCTATGTTATAGTTTTAAAAGTTATCACTGAATGTGCACAAAAAATCTTGAAAAACTTTCAGAGAAAAACACATACAAATGTTTTACTGCAAGCTTTTTGATAAACCATTTAAAATATTTGTAATATAAAAGAGCTGATAATCAAGATTTGAAGAGGTGTAGACTGAGAGTGTACCAAAACTTGCTATCCCAATTATTTCCACTTTTCATTAATCCTTGCAATTTTAAATGAAAATGTATCTTTAGTTATGAAAATACTGATGTAAATGCCAATGTGCTCATTAACAGAAACCAGATTAAAATGGTGATATTTTTTACCTTATCTCTTCCTATAGGGAGTGGATCTCTACTGTACAAGTTTTTCCTTCCATCAAATACCGGTTTTTGTCCTGAGAAAATTTTCTGACTATAGGCTGCTACCATTGTGTCTATGATTTCTCTGAAAGACAAAGTAAATGTGTACAAGAAGGTTAAGTGTTAAATAATTAAAACATCATACAGTACAAATCATTACACGTGTCTCACTTTTTTACACATGGGATTTACACGTTGACCTTAAGCTAATATTACATGTAAACATGTCATAAATGTCGTATGTATATGTTGACAGGCAAATTGATCTTTGACCTTACTGTGGTTGATTTTACATGTAAATTTTGAAAAATGAAGTACATCAAACAGAAGGTGATGAAATGAACATTTGACCTTTGACACCAGTGTCTTACTTTAATTACATGTAAAAGAGATGAATTCTTACATGTAATTCTTTAAGGCGAGATAAAATATAATTAGTATAATTAAATGTTTTGGTAACCTTTCACCTTAGGCTTAATTAGATTACATGTAAAAATAAATTTACATGGAAAAATACCAATTAATTAAAAAAAATAGATAAATGATTAGTCCAATTATTTGACCTCATTGACATTTGTCAATTTATTTTACATGTAATCTTTATGTGTAAAAAAAGAAGAATTTTTACATGTAATTCTCTTAGAGATGAATTGTGTAGCAATGTACATGTAAATCTCTAAGGTGAATAAAAAAAATGTGTATGTGATACATGAATGCCCCTCTTGGCATCTTTGTCGTTAAAACAGGTCAATGTCACAAGGTAAAAATTTTTGGTATCAATGGAAAGGTCTTGTCACAAGAAATACACATATGAAATATGAAAGCCCTATCACTTACAATTCAAAAGTTATGGCCAAGGTTAAGGTCACAAGGTAAAACATTTTGGTATCCATGGAAAGGTATTGTCACAAGGAATACATATGTGAAATATAAAAGCCATATCACTAACCATTCAAAATTTATGACCAAGGTTAATGTTTTTCAAAAGTAGGTCTAACTCCAAGGTCAAACATTTTGGTATCACTGAAAGGACTTGTCAAAAGGAATAAACATGTGAAATATGAAAGCCCATATAAGTTATGGCCAAGGTTGAAGTTTTTGCGGTCAAACAGACAAACAGACAGACAAACAGACAGACCAAAAAAAACTATATGCCGCCGAATCTCCGATTACGGGGGCATAAAAATAAAGTATAAATGAAAATACCAATTGATAACAAAATTTAGATGAATAATGAGTATGAATATTTGACCTCATTTGAAATTTGTAAATTTTATTTAATATGTCATTTTATGTGTATAAAAACTATTCGTATGTGTCAGTATTTCAATTATATACAGTCAAGATATAAGACACACTGTATTTTATCACATCCTTAGCAAAAGCAATGTAGAAAGGTCACATTGTCTGGTGTCTGCAGTCACACTTCATATGCATTCACACTTTCACAAACAGGTAAATTGCTACTAATATGCAAATCTGGACCGTGCAATCTGGTTTTCCACCATTTCTTTTACATTTGTCAATTTTACAAGTCATTTCTATGTGTAAATAGAGATGAATTGTTACATGTAATTCTTGTTGGTGAGGTAAATTATGATTAGATGATTTCACAAACTTTGGTGACTATTTCTTTACATTAAAAGCAGAGAACATTCCTTTTTCAAATAATGAATCCAGTATTCCTCATTGAAATTAATTTAAAGGAAAATTGAAGGGCTGTTCAACACTTCTTTTTATGTTTTCGATGGATTGATTTTAGGAACAGGTGTAGTTGTTTCATGAATTATGTTCAATAATACAAACTTTTGTCCTTTTCAAGGAATAATTCAATCCATCGAAAAAAAAATTTTTGATGCATCACTGAAATATTTACATGGAAATAAATGCATGTCAGAGCAATTTGACAGTTCATGTAAAATCAAGCTATTTATTATATCGCATCCTTAGCATACTCTTATACATGTATAGAGGATACATTGTCTGTTAGTCTATCTGTCTGTTTCTTAGTCTACAGACACTTATGTATTCAAACTTGCAGTTAAATAACTTCAACTTGATTGGTATGCAATGTGCATTTGTATTTCCATCAAAAGTACATGGATGGTCAGGCATAATAATGCGGGAAAAGGTCATTGTGAAGGTCAAGTTCGCACATTAGTATCAAACATGCGACAGACAAAATACCTTTCCTTGAAAAGTGTTGTTAAAATGAAGGAGGAATCAATCTGGACAGTGCCATGGGTATTTTCCCACATTGTTTTTCAATTTGTCAATTTTACGTGTAATTATTATGTGTAAAAGAGATGAATTATTACATGTAATTCTCTGAGATAAGATAAAAATAAATATAAGATTTTGGCTACCTTTAACCTTATGCTTAATAAGACTACACAATAGATTAATTATATTCAATGCATGGAAAATACCCAAAAATGACAGAATTATAGATGAATTAGGTGTATGAATATTTGACCTCATTCACATTTGTTAATATTTTTTTAAATGTGATTATCATGTGTGTAAATACTTGAATTTGTATGTCTCATTGATTTTATTCAATACTGTGAATATAAAAGATGGGATTAATTATATCACATACATGTCTAGTAGTCAAATTGCCTGGTGTCTGTCTGTTAGTCTGCAATCACATTTTATATTCATTCACATTTTCACTTACACATCAATTGCTACAACTTGATTGATATGCAATGTACATTTGTACTTCAATCAAAGATTCATGGACAGTCAAGCATAATAAGACTGACCTCCTTAGCTGGGAGAAAAAAATTGTTTAAAATTTACATGTAAAATAGACTTCTTTTCAAAAGCATTCTTTTTCCTAATTCTTTGTGAAAAAAGCATAAAAACATTGCACACCTTAAAAAAAAAAAAAGACCTTAGGCATCACTGCCAAAATCAAGCTCAGCCAAATCTACAGTTTCAATCTTGACCCATTGCTTTTACATTTGTCAATTTTACAAGTCATTACTATGTGTAAAAAGAGATGAATTGTTTCATGAAATTCTCTTTGGTGAGATAAATAAGGCCATGTAAAATTAATTTTATGTCTCTCAGAGAATTGGGTGGCAAGGAAGATAGGGTTTTAATTTTTTTGTTTTTTTATTTTCAATAATGAGTACTCTTATTATTTATGTAAGGCAAAAATCGTATGCCCTGTCTAACCCCCTCCCCATTATCCATGTAAGGCAAAAGAAATCTTATGCTGTCTTACACCCCCCCCCCCCCCCCCCCAGTTTTTCTTCATAGTAAACTATCTTTGAGCAGTCAGTCAAAATATTGGTTCATGCACATTAAAATTTATGGCTTTCTCCTGTAAATAAGTTCATTTTTTAAATGTAAATAGCCTTTTCCTTCTGAGAACGGGGAGATGTAGCTCATCTGTCTGAATGGAAGAAGCTAATATATACAAAAAATGTAAATTGGTTTATATTTGGTGAGGTACCAATTTTTGTCATTTCCGTCAGTGACTTCCTTGACAAAATTACATATCGAGGAATATAAATACTCCTGACAAAAAAAAATTGTAGAAAGGACAAATTGAATAAGTCTCTTGGTAAACTTAATAGTAATTCTCTGTAACCATTTAAACAATTTCGGCACGCATGGTCTCCGATTTTCATGAAATTTTACACATAAGTAGGGACCAATGAAAAAAGGAAAATTTGACAAAAAATTTAATTCTAGGTCATTTGGTTACCATGGCAATGGCCTTTAAAGTTGAGAAATTGGAAAAATTAAGCTAATTTGAAGCTCTATAATTTGGTCTATATGTGACATCAATGGAAGATTTTTTATGCACCCTAAAGATTAGGACATAAAATCTTAAGTAAGCTAGCTAGTAGTGTCTGATATTGTGAAAAAGGCTGGTAACCATGACAACATAATTAGCTAATTTTGATTTATTTTAACAGATATATTGATTTCAAAATGCTGTTTGTATTTTCCAATTTTCCTTCTCTCTTGATGGGTATATGATAAGGAAATAGGATTTATTTTATAAAATGAGCAAATTCAAGATAAACCCACTTGTTGCTATGTACATAAGTTACCTTGGCAACGGTAACTATGGTCTTTAATATTACATATTTTGCAACTTCAGGATCATTTAAAAAAATTTTGCATCATGATGAACAGATAAAAATTGTTGGGAATTATCCAACACAAGAAGCTCTTTCAAAAACCGTGAAAAAGCTATGGGGAACTTATGTTACAATGGCAACCAGTTTTTATTTTTTTCATAAAACAGTAATTATCAATCCCAGGAAGTTCAAATTCAATAACAATAAAGATCAAGTAAGCCTCTATCAAAATACAATAAAAAAGTTTCAAATTATCTATGGTTGCTATAGTAATTTGGCCATACGTTATAAAAATAAGCATTTTTTGTTGTTTTTCGGAGCCTTTTCCTAAAAAAACGAAACAGGCTTACACAGCCTTTTTTACATATACGATAAAGCAAAGTCTAAAATTTATTTTAGATTTAAAAGATTTCAGATTACTTATTTTTTGATGCCAGTATCCAAGGACTTAAAGTGGGTCTATGTGCAAATTTAAAGAATCGTTCCCATAGCAACGGGCTATTTCCTGAATATTTCTTTTAAAACATTCTTTCGTGTAATGAAGAACTATTTGAATACATTAATTAATTTTCATCATCTTGAATTAAAATGCAATGATCTAGTAAAAAAAGGACTCTAAATATTGTCCAAAATTGCTTTCATTTTTGCGATTTTAGGTCATGTTGCCATAGCAACGAACATAAACTTTGTCCAAATGTGATTGCTTATGTTTTATTTGCAAAAAAAAAAAAAAATCAAAAATTTAAGTAATTTATCGTTGAATTTTGAAAAAATGCCAAAAATACTATTTTGATAGGGTACCTGTGTTGTTGCTATGGAAACATATAGATAAGACCATAAACCCAACATTATTATTACTTAACTTGAAAGAGCAATGATAGGGTAATGATAATTCATCAGTGTTTGTTTTAGATTATGCTGCATAAATTTTGTATGTGACTTCATAAACGCCCAATAATGTATTTTTTCAATATTCAAAGTCCGTTTTCATGGCAACCGGGTGTGATATTAAGAAAATTTTTATTGAATTTTTACTTTTGGGTCAGACCCAACCTTATGTACAAATTTTATCAAAATCTGAGACATGTCGTGCCATGCGTCCTTCATAAAAGTGCAAATGCTTACAGAGAAAAGCTATTAAATATAAACCGGGAAGGAGGAAGAAGCTGGAGGTTTCGAGTTTTAAGACATTTTGAAATAGCGGTATATTAACAACACAATGAAAACTGAATACGTCAACACAAAGTCACAAATAATGTACATGTAATTCTAATTACAAAATAATATGTTTTCACGGCAAGCTAGGTGATATACATGTCTCTAATTGTTTGTGTACCGATAATTCTGAAACAAACAATGAATCAAACACATATGGCGGATTCGACGATTTGACGGCGGATCTAAATGTTAAGTTGGCATTTGAACAGACTAATTTAAATTTTAGCAACCCTTGGCTAACAAATTTACGAAATGACGAAATGGTCATTTTTAACAAATTGACGAAAATTGGAACTGACGAAATTAAAGCAATTTACAGTATACGAAGTATCATATGTTTTGATTTCCATGAGTACATTTAGTAAAATCATGTAAGAGACTCGACGGGCGTTATTTGCTCACACCTTCTTTAAACCCACTTCAAATTAAATATGACAAATAAATTTGGTACATGAACTATATTCATATAATTGCTTACGGTTATTTTTTGTGACCATTTCCTTTCGCTAAAAGCGGAAAGCATTAATTAATTTTTATATGATGTATCAAGTATTCCTCATTCAGATTAATTTAAAGGCAAGTTGAAGGGCCATTCAAAGGATTAAGGAATAAACTCAATCCATCGAAAATTTTTTATGAAATGGCATGTATATTTCAATGGAAAATTATCACCATGCATTTGAAAATAATCCATTTGAAATACTCTTAGGCATTCAATGACAAATGGGTTAAAAATCTTGCTTCTATTATGTTGTCTATGAAACTTTCGTTATTAAAATCAGTGTAAATTTAAGTTAAACCATATAATGAAGATTACGTATAAATGCTGCATCTCCTTTCCATTTATATTGCCAAATGTATACTCTGATTAAAAAAGTATTTTGGCCAATGTATGCTTTTGGCTTTATGAGTAAAATTTCTTTGTTACACTGAAAAAATATTTTTTACCCATTGATTCAATTTATACCATATCAAATTAAACAATAGTATTTGTTACATGAACTATATTCATATGACCTCCTTCAGAGTTTGTGGTGACCATTTCCTTTCACTAAAAGCGGAAAAGAAAACATTCATTTATTTTTATATGATGTATCAAGTATTCCTCATTCAAATTAATTTAAAGGCAAGTTGAAGGGCCATTCAACACTGTCTGTTTGTTTTCGATGGATTGAGTTTATAGCCAATAAAAAGGCACAGGTTTAGTATTCAATGATACAAACTCCTGTCCTTTTTAAGGAATAAACTCAATCCATCGAAAAAAAAATTTGCTGCATCACTGAAATATTTACATGTAAATTAAGGCATGTCAGAGTAATTTGACAGTTACATGTAAACTCAAGTCTAAAACGAATATAATGGCTTTGATACAAGAAACAAATATAACCAATTTTTACTATACAATTTATTTTCTTACTGGGTTTCATAATAGCATCTTCATTAAAAGAGGAAAAAATAAACCAATTGTGTCCAAAAGCATCTACAGAATTAAACGTGAAACTAAGCCAAATCTACAGTTGGAGTAATGGAAAGTTTTGACAAATGAAATATGTTCTCAATCGTTATGAAAGGACATGGATATTTCAAAGGAGAATTATCACCATGCATTTGAAAATAAACCATTTGAAATACTCTTAGGCATTCAATGACAAATAGGTTAAAAATCTTGCTTCTATTATGTTGTCTATGAAACTTTCGTTATTAAAATCAGTGTAAATCTCAGTTTAACAATTTAATGAATATTACGTGTAAATGCTGCATCTCCTTTCCATTTATATTGCCAAATGTATACTCTTATCAAAACAGTTCTTTTGGCCAAGGAATGCTGTTGGCTTTATGTCTAGAGTTTCTTTATTACATACCTGTTTGAATAGGTATATGATGTAGTTATAATTATCAAAATATTTAATAACCATGGATTGAATTTATACCATATCAAATTGAACAATAGTATTTGTTACATGAACTATATTCATATGACCTCCTACGGTAATTTTTGGTGACCATTACCTTTTGCTAAAAGCGGAAAACATTCATTAATTTTTATATGATGTATCAAGTATTACTCATTCAAATTAATTGAAAGGCAATTTGAAGGGCGGTTCAACACTGTCCTTATGTTTTTGATGGATTGAGTTTAAAGCCAATAAAACGGAACAGGTATAGTTGCTTCATAAAAGATATTCCATGATACAACCTCCTGTCCGTTTTAAGGAATAAACTCGATCCATAGAAAAAAAATTTGCTACATTACTGAAATATTTACATGTAAATTAAGGCATGTCAGAGCAATTTGACTGTTACATGTAAAATCACGTATAATACGAATACAATGGCGTTTTTACAAGAAACAAATATAACCACTTTTTACTATACAGTCCACTTTCTTCTTGGGTTTCATAATAGCATCTTTATTAAAAGAAGAAAAATTAACCAATTGTGTCCCAAAGCCTCTACAGAATTAAACGTGAAACTGAGTCAAATCTACAGTTGGAGTAATGGAAAGTTTTGACAAATAAAATGTATTCTCAATCGTTATGAAATGGCATGTATATTTCAAAGGAGAATTATCACCATGCATTTGAAAAGAAACCATTTGAATACTCTTAGGCATTCAATGACAAATGGGTTAAAAATCTTGCTTCCATTATGTTTTCCATGAAACTTTCGTTATTAAAATCAGTGTAAATTTAAGTTAAACCATATAATGAAGAATACGTGTAAATGCTGCATCTCCTTTCCATTTATATTGCCAAATGTATACTCTGATCAAAAAAGTATTATGGCCAATGTATGCTTTTGGCTTTATGAGTAGAATTTCTTTGTTACATTCCTGTTTGAATAGGTATATGATGTAGTTATAATTATCAAAATATGTTTTACCCATTGATTCAATTTATACCATATCAAATTAAACAATAGTATTTGTTACATGAACTATATTCATATGACCTCCTACAGGGTTTTTGTGGTGACCATTTCCTTTCACTAAAAGCGGAAAAGAAAACATTCATTTATTTTTATATGATGTATCAAGTATTCCTCATTCAAATTAATTTAAAGGCAAGTTGAAGGGCCATTCAACACTGTCCGTTTGTTTTCGATGGATTGAGTTTATAGCCAATAAAAAGGCACAGGTTTAGCTGTTCATGAATTATATTCAATGATACAAACTCCTGTCCTTTTTAAGGAATAAACTCAATCCATCGAAAAAAAAATTTGCTGCATCACTGAAATATTTACATGTAAATTAAGGCATGTCAGAGTAATTTGACAGTTACATGTAAACTCAAGTCTAAAACGAATATAATGGCTTTGATACAAGAAACAAATATAACGAATTTTTGTGTCGCCTGCGAAGCAAAGCGACACTTAGGGATCACTTTGTCGGTTGTCCGTTGTCCGTCCGTCCGTCCGTCAGTCCGTCCGTCTGTCTGTCTGTCACACTTTGGGTGTCACAGCCCATAACTTTTGATTGGTAAGTGATAGGGCTTTGATATTTCACATGTGTATTCCTTGTGACAAGACCTTCTTACACATACCATAATTTTTGACCTAGTGACCTTGACCTACATATTTGACCTACTTTTCAAAAAACTTAAAAATGGATATATCTTTTGATTGGTAAGTGTTAGGACTTTGATATTTCACATGTGCAATCCTTGTGGCAAGACCTTTCTACACATACCATAATTTTTGACCTTGTGACCTTGACCTCGATATTTGACCTACTTTTGAAAAAAAGATAAGATTCACTGTATCTTTTGATTGGTAAGTGATAGGGCTTTGATATTTCACATGTGTATTCCTTGTGACAAGACCTTCCTACACATACCGTAATTTTTTACCTATTGACCTTGACCTACATATTTGACCTACTTTTCAAAAAAATTAAGAACGGATATATCTTTTGATTGGTAAGTGATAGGGCTTTGGTATTTCACATGTGTATTCCTTGTGACAAGACCTTTCTACACATACCATAATTTTTTACCTATTGACCTTGACCTACATATTTGACCTACTTTTCAAATACATTAAGAACGGATATATCTTTTGATTGGTAAGTGATAGGGCTTTGGTATTTCACATGTGTATTGTTTGTGACAAGACCTTTCTACACAGACCATAATATTTGACCTTGTGACCTTGATCTAGATATTTGATCTACTTTTCAAGAAAAGTAATATTGGCTATATCTTTTGATTGGTAGGTAATAGGGCTTTGATATTTCACATGTATTTTCCTTGTAACAATGTCATTCTACACATACTATAATTTTTAACCTTTTGACCTTGACCTAGCTATTTGACCTTTTTAATTGATAGGTGATAGGTCTTTAATATTTCTTATGATGAGACCTTTTTGTTATCAATTTTTACATCGTGACCTTGACCTGGATGATGACACTCTTTTCTTTTAATTTGTAATTAAGAGGTCTGATATTTCAAATGAATTTCATTTGACAAGACTTTTCTACTGATACCAATAATTTTGATCGACTTTCTAGAATAATAATCAAACCGCTTCGCAGGCGACACAAGCATTCCTTGGATTGCAATTTTTACTATACAATTTATTTTCTTACTGGGTTTCATAATAGCATCTTCATTAAAAGAGGAAAAAATAAACCAATTGTGTCCAAAAGCATCTACAGAATTAAACGTGAAATATGTTCTCAATCGTTATGAAAGGACATGGATATTTCAAAGGAGAATTATCACCATGCATTTGAAAATAAACCATTTGAAATACTCTTAGGCATTCAATGACAAATGGGTTAAAAATTTTGTTTCTATTATGTTGTCCATGAAACTTTCGTTATTAAAATCAGTGTAAATCTAAGTTAAACCATATAATGAAGATTACGTGTAAATGCTGCATCTCCTTTCCATTTATATTGCCAAATGTATACTCTGATCAAAACAGTATTTTGGCCAATGTATGTTTTTGGCTTTATGTCTAGAGTTTCTTTGTTACATTCCTGTTTGAATAGGTATATGATGTAGTTATAATTATCAAAATATTTTTACCAATGGATTGAATTTATACCATATCAAATTGAACAATAGTATTTGTTACATGAACTATATTCATATGACCTCCTACGGTGATTTTTGATGACCATTTCCTTTCGCTGGAAGGGGAAAACATTCATTAATTTTTATATGATTTATCAAGTATTCCTCATTCAAATTAATTTAAAGGCAAGATGAAGGGCCATTCAACACTGTCCTTTTGTTTTCGATGGATTGAGTTTACTGCCAATAAAAAGGAACAGGTTTAGGTGTTTCATGAATTATATTCAATGATACAAACTCCTGTCCTTTTTAGGGAATAAACTCAATACATCGAAAAGAAAATTTGCTGCATCACTGAAATATTTACATGTAAATGAAGGCATGTCAGAGCAATTTGACAGTTACATGTAAAATCACGTGTTATACGAATATGGCTTTTATACAAGAAACAAATACAACCAATTTTTACTGTACAGTCCCCTTTCTTACTGGGTTTTGTAATAGCATCTTCATTAAGAGAAGAAAAAATAAACCAATTGTGTCCCAAAGCCTCTACATAATTAAACGTGAAACTGAGCCAAATCTACAGTTGGAGTAATGGAAAGTTTTGAAAAATGTATTCTCAATTGTTACGAAAGGACTTGGATATTTCAAAGGAGAATAATTACCATGCATTTGAAAATAAACCATTTGAAATACTCTTAGGCATTCAATGACAAATGGGTTAAAAATCTTGCTTCTATTATGTTGTCTATGAAACTTTCGTTATTAAAATCAGTGTAAATCTCAGTTTAACAATTTAATGAATATTACGTGTAAATGCTGCATCTCCTTTCCATTTATATTGCCAAATGTATACTCTTATCAAAACAGTTCTTTTGGCCAAGGAATGCTGTTGGCTTTATGTCTAGAGTTTCTTTATTACATACCTGTTTGAATAGGTATATGATGTAGTTATAATTATCAAAATATTTAATAACCATGGATTGAATTTATACCATATCAAATTGAACAAAAGTATTTGTTACATGAACTATATTCATATGACCTCCTACGGTAATTTTTGGTGAACATAACCTTTCGCTAAAAGCGGAAAACATTCATTAATTTTTATATGATGTATCAAGTATTCCTCATTCTAATTAATTTAAAGTCAAGTTGAAAGGCCGTTCAACACTGTCCTTATGTTTTTGATGGATTGAGTTTAAAGCCAATAAAACGGAACAGGTATAGTTACTTCATGAATGATATTCCATTATACAAACTCCTGTCCGTTTTAAGGAATAAACTCAATCCATCGAAAAAAATTTTGCTACATCACTGAAATATTTACATGTAAATTAAGGTATGTCAGAGCAATTTGACTGTTACATGTAAAATCACGTATAATACGAATACAATGGCGTTTTTACAAGAAACAAATATAACCACTTTTTACTATACAGTCCACTTTCTTTTTGGGTTTCATAATAGCATCTTTATTAAATGAAGAAAAAATTAACCAATTGTGTCCCAAAGCCTCTACAGAATTAAACGTGAAACTGAGTCAAATCTACAGTTGGAGTAATGGAAAGTTTTGACAAATAAAATGTATTCTCAATCGTTATGAAATGGCATGTATATTTCAAAGGAGAATTATCACCATGCATTTGAAAAGAAACCATTTGAATACTCTTAGGTATTCAATGACAAATGGGTTAAAAATCTTGCTTCTATTATGTCTTCCATGTAACTTTCGTTATTAAAATCAGTGTAAATTTAAGTTCAACCATATAATGAAGAATACGTGTAAATGCTGCATCTCCTTTCCATTTATATTGCCAAATGTATACTCTGATTAAAAAAGTATTATGGCCAATGTATGCTTTTGGCTTTATGAGTAAAATTTCTTTGTTACATTCCCGTTTGAATAGGTATATGATGTAGTTATAATTATCAAAATATGTTTTACCCATTGATTCAATTTATACCATATCAAATTAAACAATAGTATTTGTTACATGAACTATATTCATATGACCTCCTACAGGGTTTTTGTGGTGACCATTTCCTTTCACTAAAAGCGGAAAAGAAAACATTCATTTATTTTTATATGATGTATCAAGTATTCCTCATTCAAATTATTTAAAGGCAAGGTTTTTGTGGTGACCATTTCCTTTCACTAAAAGCGGAAAAGAAAACATTCATTTATTTTTATATGATGTATCAAGTATTCCTCATTCAAATTATTTAAAGGCAAGTTGAAGGGTCATTCAACACTGTCCGTTTGTTTTCGATGGATTGAGTTTATAGCCAATAAAAAGGCACAGGTTTAGTTGATCATGAATTATATTCAATGATACAAACTCCTGTCCTTTTTAAGGAATAAACTCAATCCATCGAAAAAAAAAATTTGCTGCATCACTGAAATGTTTACATGTAAATTAAGGCATGTCAGAGTAATTTGACAGTTACATGTAAAATTACGTCTAAAACGAGTATAATGGATTTTATACAAGAAACAAATATAACCAATTTTTACTATACAATTTATTTTCTTACTGGGTTTCATAATAGCATCTTCATTAAAAGAGGAAAAAATAAACCAATTGTGTCCGAATGCATCTACAAAATTAAACGTGAAACTAAGCCAAATCTACAGTTGGAGAAATGGAAAGTTTTGACAAATGAAATATATTCTCAATCGTTATGAAAGGACATGGATATTTCAAAGGAGAATTATAACCATGCATTTGAAAATAAACCATTTGAAATACTCTTAGGCATTCAATGACAAATGGGTTAAAAAACTTGCTTCAATTATGTTGTTAATGAAACTTTCATTATTAAAATCAGTGTAAATCTCAGTTAAACCATATTATGAAGATTACGTGTAAATGCTGCATCTCCTTTCCATTTATAATTGCCAAATGTACACTCTTATCAAAACAGTATTTTGGCCAATGTATGATTTTGGCTTGATGTCTAGAGTTTCTTTATTACATACCTGTTTGAATAGGTATATGATGTAGTTATAATTATCAAAATATTTTTTACCAATGGATTGAATTTATACCATATCAAATTGAACAATAGTATTTGTTACATGAACTATATTCATATGACCTCCTACATGATTTTTTTTTTGGTGACCATTTCCTTTCGCTAAAAGCGGAAAACATTTATTTATTTTTATATGATGTATCAAGTATTCCTCATTCAAATTAATTTAAAGGCAAGTTGAAGGGTCGTTCAACACTGCCCTTTTGTTTTCGATGGATTGAGTTTATAGCCAATAAAAAGGAACAGGTTTAGTTGTTTCATGAATTATCTTCAATGATACAAACTCCTGTCCTTTTTAGGGAATAAACTCAATCCATCGAGATAAAAAATTTTCTGCATCACTGAAATATTTACATGTAAATTAAGGCATGTCAGAGCAATTTGACAGTTACATGTAAAATCACGTGTAATACGAATATAATGGCTTTTATACAAGAAACAAATATAACCACTTTTTACTATACAGTCCACTTTCTTCCTGGGTTTCATAATAGCATCTTCGTTAAAAGAAGAAAAAAAAACATAGTGAATCATAGATGACGAAGCTCACCTCGTGGCAGCTAAATTCAATTCAAACATATTTCTAAGAACATGTATATTGGCTTTTAAAGGCAAAATCATTCAAGCGGAAAAGTAGGTCAAGTTCATTTGATAAAAGTTTGATCAAAGATACATCCAATATGCAAATCTGGTAAATGAAGCACTTATACTTTGCTCAATATTGGCTTTTAAAGGCAAAATCACTCAAGCGGAAAAAGTAGGTCAAGTTCATTTTATGAAAGTTTGATCAAAGATACATCCAATATGCAAGTTTGGTACATGTAGCACTTATACTTTGCTCAATATTGGCTTTTAAAGGCAAAATCACTCAAGCGGAAAAAGTAGGTCAAGGTCATTTTATGAAAGTTTGATCAAAGATACATCCAATATGTAAGTTTGGTACATGTAGCACTTATACTTTGCTCAGTATTGGCTTTTAAAGCAAAATCACTCAAGTAGAAAAAGTAGGTCAGATGCTGCATCCGATGCATGGGTTCCTCTCGGCATCCCAAGATGAATCACTTGTGCAAGTTTGGTTACTCTAGAATCAGTGCTTTGTCAAATACTGAGCTACCCCAAACTTCTTAACCAAGCCACTCTGAGCTACCAAAAACTTCTTAGCCAAGTCAATCAAGCGGAAAATGTAGGTCAGATGCAGCATCAAATGCATGTGTTCCTCTTAGCTTCCAAAGATGAATCACTTGTGCAAGTTTGGTTACTGTAGCATCAGTACTTTGTCAGATACTGAGCTACCCAAAACTTCTTAACCAAGTCACTCTGAGCTACCCAAAACTTCTTAACCAAGTCAATCAAGCGGAAAATGTAGGCCAGATGCAGCATCTGATGCATGGGTTCCTCTCAGCATCCAAAGATGAATCACTTGTGCAAGTTTGATTACTGTAGCATCAGTACTTTGTCAAATACTTACAAATTCTTAACCGGACGCGGACACGGACGCGGACGCACGGGGGTATAGCATAAGCTCAAACATCTTCGTCGAGGTGAGCTAATAAACCAATTGTGTCCCAAAGCCTCCACAGAATTAAACGTGAAACTGAGCCTAATCTACAGTTGGAGTAATGGAAAGTTTTGACAAATAAAATGTATTCTCAATCGTTATGAAATGGCATGTATATTTCAAAGGAGAATTATCACCATGCATTTGAAAAGAAACCATTTGAATACTCTTAGGTATTCAATGACAAATGGGTTAAAAATCTTGCTTCCATTATGTTTTCCATGAAACTTTCGTTATTAAAATCAGCGTAAATCTAAGTTTAACCATATAATGAAGAATAAGCCCCTGTCACACCTACACTTTCTCTCGAGACGTTCTTAAGCCCCTGTCACACCTTCACGTTCTTGCATGGCGTTCGCACTACGACCGCCAAAATTGTACGAAACGCGGCGTGAACGTAGTAAGGACGCGGGGGTCGTAGTAAGGACGTCGACGAACGTGCCCGTACGCCGAGCCAGTACGACCGTTTTGAACTGTTTAAACAGTCGTAGAGAGGACGCGCTGATGACAGAAGGCGTTAAGGACTACGTGTGAACGTATTGAGAACTTCATGGACGTATTAGAAACGTGTCGCGAACGTAGTAGGGTCGTAGTGCGGACGGCTTAAGCTTTTACATATAATCATATGGAGATCGTCATGTCTCTGCGTCCTTACAACGTTCTTGGTTTTAGAGGTCGAAAAAATCAAAATAGACCTCGCACAAACAATTTATCCTTTGAACGTGTCATGATCGTAGCTTGAACGCAGCAAGGACTTCGAGAACGTAGAAATAACGCTGTACTATCGTCACAGACGCTTTCGTCGTAGTGTGACTTCGGGCCGATCGTAGCGCGAACTTGACTAAACGTATTAAAGACGGGAAGGACGAGCTACTAACGTGTTACGGACGCTAAAGATCGTGTTGCGCACGTATTGGAGTCGTCAATTATTCTTTCGGAGAGCCCTTCCGGGTGAGAAATGCCACGTTCTCACTACGTTCATGAAAAATTTCAAGGACTTCAAGGACGTAGCAAGAACGTCTCGAGAGAACGTGAAGGTGTGACAGGGGCTTTACTACGTCCTTGAAGTCCTTGGAATTTTTCATGAACGTAGTGAGAACTAGGCATTTTTCACCCGGAAGGGCTATCCGAAAGAATAATTGACGACTCATATACGTGCGCAAAACGACCTTTAGCGTCCGTAACACGTTAGTAGCGCGTCCTTCCCGTCTTTAATACGTTCAGTCAAGTTCGCTCTACGATCGGCCCGAAGTTCACACTACGACGAAGGCGTCTGTGTTACGATAGTACAGCGTTATTACTACGTTCTCGAAGTCCTTACTGCGTTCATGCTACGATCATGACATGCTCAAAGGATAAATTGTTTTTATGAGGTCTATTTTGATTTTATCGACTTCTAAAACAAAGAACATGGTAGGGACGGCAGAGACGTTACGATATCCACATGATTATATGTAAAAGTTTAAGCCGTCCGTACTACGACCCTACTACGTTCGCGACACGTTACTAATACGTCCATGAAGTTATGAATACGTTCGCAAGTAGTCCTTAACACTTTCTGTCATCAGCGCGCCATCACTACGACTGTTTTGAACACTAAAACGGTCGTGGTGGCTCGGCGTACGGGCACGTTCGTCGGCGTCCTTACTACGACCTCAATACGTATCAGCGAGTTCTTACTACGTTCCCCGCGTCCTTACTACGTTCACGCCCCGTTTCGTACAATTTTGGCGGTCGCAGTGCGAACACCATGTCAGAACGTGAAGGTGTGACAAGGGCTTTACGTGTAAATGCTGCATCTCCTTTCCATTTATAATTGCCAAATGTATACTCTGATCAAAAATGTATTTTGGCCAATGTATGCTTTTGGATTTATGAATAGAGTTTCTTTGTTACATTCCTGTCTGAATAGGTATATGATGTAGTTATCATTATCAAAATATTTTCTAACCATGGATTGAATTTATACCATATCAAATTGAACAATAGTATTTGATACATGAACTATATTCATATGACCTCCTACGGTGATTTTTGGTGACCATTTCCTTTCGCTAAAAGCGGAAACATTCATTTTTTATATGATGTATCAAGTATTCCTCATTCAAATTAATTCAAAGGCAAGTTGAAGGGCCATTCAACACTGTCCTTTTGTTTTCGATGGATTGAGTTTATGCCAATAAAAAGGAACAGGTTTAGTTGTTTCATGACTTATATTCAATGATACAAACTCCTGTCCCTTTAAAGGAATAAACTCAATCCACCGAAAAAAAATTTGCTGAATCACTGAAATATTTACATGGAAATTAAGGCATGTCAGAGCATGTAAAATCAGGTGTAATACGAATATAATGGCTTTTATACAAGAAACAAATATAACCAATTTTTACTATACAGTCCACTTTCTTACTGGGTTTCATAATAGCATCTTCATTAAAAGAGGAAAAATAAACCAATTGTGTCCCAAAGCATCTACAGAATTAAACGTGAAACTAAGCCAAATCTACAGTTGGAGTAATGGAAAGTTTTGACAAATAGAATATAGTCTCAATCGTTATGAAAGGACATGGATATTTCAAAGGAGAATTATAACCATGCATTTTGATATGTTTCGTTAATCGTTATAAGTTTACTAGTATATAAATACATGTTTATGGTTCCATCAAAATGGGAAGCGCAGAAAGAGAAACCATCGTTGAAATCAAGCTAGTTTAAACTGTATCTTAAATTATCTATTATCTTATAAAATCGTCTTTAAATTACATGTAAATAAAGGGTTTGATGTGCATTCGTCATGAATCATCCAATTTATTAGATCGTTCATCTTCCCATATTATGATTATTAATTTGATTTTGAAGATAATGGTAAGGGAATTTAATGATGTTCAGATTTTACAATTTTTCTTACTGTATTTTAATTACATGTAAATACATCAAGACTAGCATTTACGAATCGGTGAAAACGAATAATTTATGCGAATATTTTATCTTTGTAAGATTTTGTATACGATGATAAATACATGTATAAACTCTATTATTTTTTTCCATTTCAATGTACAATTGTTTCTTTTATTGTATGAAAACCGCAGGGCCCATCTTAAAAAAGGGCCCACCATTACATGTAAATTGATGTATTATTCTTGAGGCTGGTAAATGTTACAAATCATAAAATTTCAATCCTTTCACCCGCTGATCTTGTATATTGATACTGATATAAACGTTAGACCATTCGGTATGATAATAGATAATAAAGAGGATGATAGATAGAAATCCATTGATGAAAAGAAAATTCTTACGCAACGTCGATTTGTACTCACGAGGTTTCATAACCCAGATTTGATGTTTAAAGAAAATATCCATGGTTTGCTCATTTGGTGTAAACAAACATTTCACCATAACAATTATAGAAGCTATCTTCTGGTGAGTTTTATTCGGTAACCGACCATCTACTGGCTAATCAACATTACATTTTTGGCCATATTTCAATGTTTGGATTGAGGATCACAGAAGAGGGTTGAGTACACGAAACGAAACATCTTTTCCATGCTGAAATTATATGATTTTAAAATGATGCTACAAATTTGAGGACGTGTAACATTAATGCCGAAATTTAAATTCAAAAATTAAAACAAGAGGCGCTTCTGACATGAATTTCGCCTCTGTATGAAAATCACGTTAGCTGGCTGGAGGAATCACTGAAGAAGATTGAATATCCGAAAAACGTGTGTGGTGCATAATAGATTAATATGAAATTTCTTCAAA
The DNA here is from genome assembly GCA_028142955.1 of Pinctada fucata. Taxonomy (NCBI): domain Eukaryota; kingdom Metazoa; phylum Mollusca; class Bivalvia; order Pterioida; family Pteriidae; genus Pinctada; species Pinctada fucata. Next base: position 49,081,812 of record AP027109.1, read on the forward strand.
AAGGTGTAAAGTTGGAACACCTGCATTATTAACATACGACGAGCTAGTTCTTTATTCCGTAAGAACCAGTGCTGACCATAGCGGAAGGGAAGCCTTTAAAACGGAAATAAAAAGTGAAGTACTTTTTAATAGATACGTATAAAATACACTTTCATGTTGAAGATCAACTCTCATTACAAATTTACTATGAACCTGAACGAACAACGGCGTTGCAGTGTGATCATCCTTTAAATCATGAAGATTGATGTCAAACCATATCTTTATATTTTATGATGAGATTTTGATATGTTAGGTTAATCGTTATAAGTTTACTAGTATATAAATACATGTTTATGGTTTCATTCAAAATTGGAAGCGCAGAAAGAGAAACCCCCGTTGAAATCAAACTAAATGATCTATTATCTTATAAAATCGTCTTTAAATACAAAGGAGGGGATCTCCAACAATACCAGGTTGCAGCACCCACAGCAAAACCCCAAAACACCCAATGCAAAAACACAAAGCAGACAGGCACGGAAAGAGACGCATACGGGACAAGGAACGTCAACGCACAACACAGAAACATCAAACACAAAGGACTACACATAAACCAACGAGGCCAATGGGCAACCGGTGTCGACTTAGGACGGCCATCTGCCACGGAAACAGCAGAAGGTGTGGTTATCCTGGATTACGTGCGCACAACCCTCCCACTTTTCCGTTTACCCAGAGGTCTTACCTGTCAAACACAACCCTCCCAGGTTTCCGATTACCCAGAGGTCTTACATTAAATTACATGTAAATGAAGGGTTCAATGTGCATTCGTCATGAATCATCCAATTTATTAGATTGTTCATCTTCTCATATCATGATTATTAATTGATTTTGAACATAATGGTAATGGAATATAATGATGTTCATATTTGACATTTTTCATATTCCTTTATAATTACATGTAAATACACAAAGACTAGCATTTACGAATCGGGGAAAACTAATGTAATTTATGCGAATATTTTATCTTTGTAAGATTTTGTATGATTATGAATATAAACTCTATTTTTTCCAATTTAATATACATTTGTTTCTTTTATTGTGTCTAAACCGCAGGGCCCATCTTAAAAAGAGCATACCATTACATGTAAATTGATATATTCATGATTCAACACTCTTGATGCTGGTAAATGTTACAAATCATAAAATTTCAATCCTTTCAACCGCTGATCTTGTATATTGATACTTATATAAACATTAGACCACTCGATACGATAATAGATAACAAAGAGGATGAAAGATATCCATTGATAAAAAGAAAATTCTTACGCATCGTCGATTTGTACTCATGCGGTTTCATAACCAAGATTTGACGTTTAAAGAAAATATCCATGGTTAGCTCATTTGGTGTAAATAAACATTTCACAATTCTGGAGAGTTTTATTCGGTAACCGACCATCTACCTGCTAATCAGCATTACATTTTTTGGCCATATTTCAATGTTTAGATAGAGGATCACTGAAGAGGGTTAAATACCCGTTACATAACACTTTTTCCATGCTGAAATTATTATGATCTTAAAATGATGCTACGAATTTGAAGACGTGTAACATGTTAAACGTCGTCAAATTCAATAGCATCATTTAAGAGCAGACAAACTTTCAGCATGGACCAGACATGCACGTTTCGGGTGTTAAACCCTCGTCAGTGATCCTCAGTCTAAACAATGTGATATTGCCAAAGAGTATGAAAATTATTATGTACAAAAATTTACCGAAAGACGTAGCAGGATGGGTGGGATATGATGCTACAGGACCCACATTTTAGAAATTTCAAGAAATTTTGATAAAAGAAATTTTCAAATGCGTTGAAGAGACAGACGATTAACCGAAGTTGATCGAACTTGGCTACATGTGCCCTCGGGGACTCCTGGTCCACCAGCATTGACACTCACCAAGTGGTTCAAATATTAAACGTCGTCAAATTCAATAGCATAATTTAAGAGCAGATAAACTTTGAGCATGGACCAGACATGCGCGCTTCGGTTATTTAACCCTCGTCAGTGATCCTCAATCTAAACAATGTGATATTGCGAAAGAGTGTGAAAATTATTATGTACAAAAAATTACCGAAAGACGTAGCTAGGTGGGATATGATGCTACAGGACCCACGTTTTAGAAATTTCGATAACAGAAATTTTAGAATGCGTTGAAGAGACAGACGATCAACCGAAGTTGCAACCGATCAACATTATTGCAGAAATTTAAATTCAAAAATTAAATGAAGAGGGCGCTTCTGACATGAATTTCACCTCTGTATGAAAATCACGTAGGCTGGAAGAATCACTGAAGAGGATTGAATACCGTATATCGGGTAATTTTCGCTCGGGTAAATTTTGCGAAAATGACCCTAAAATGGTGTGTCTTTTTTCGCTGTGTCTAATTTTCGCTAAGGCCATATAAAAAAAATCCTGGTTCTCAGACACCGCCGCACGCTCAAAATTCCTCCCGACGAGACGTTTTTATCGTAGGAAGGGAAAAAAATAGCCGCCGCCCGCCAGATTTCTCATGCTGATAAATATAATTTTCTATTAATTTTCTGAACAGATAATTCAATAGATCAATTTTGTAAGTATATTTGACTTTAATTCACGCTACCAGTCCGTGCGTAAGTAAACAATCGCGTTACAATAACATTTGTCCAAGTATTTACGGTACCTGGTCATCTAAGGTCAGATCGTACAAGCGCATGTACGTTAAATACCTGTATATGTGTAAACACCTGTCTACCCCGAGGGGTGTTGAACGGAGACAAATAGCCTTCACCGGTAGCGTTGCGGTCAAGCATGAAATTGATCTGTCACTTTTGACAGGTGAAGGGGGAAGTAAAATCTTCTCGAATAGGTTTATTCTAACGGTAAATTTCAATGGTCAGTTCAGTTAATTGATACATAATACGGCTGTCAATCCTAAATCTTTCAATCGTACTATGGATTATTTTGTAATCGGTATCTAATTCAAGTCATTACAATAATAATTACCGAGCGGGCCGTTTCTTTGATATTTCTAATTTGGGAGAAAACATCGGCGAAATTTCAATTTTTTTAATGCGTATTATTTACTAGATTAGAATTTTTCCACGATTTTCAGCGCAATTTCTTGCCTGCGTGATATCTACTCTTGCGGACTTTTTTCGGACGATTACGGTACTGTACTTTGTTATTGTACACAAGATGCAAAATGGCGACCGGGGGGGGGGGGGGGGGGGGGGACGATTGATTGTCAGCTTGAAGGTGAATTTTAAAATTGCAGACTGGGCTGAAGCATTCTTGGCACTGTAAACATGAGAAGAGTTGAGTATGGTGAACATTTACAACAAATATAGTCACTATAGATCACAGTCTCTATAATATCTGAATAAAAAATTGTGCTTAAGTAGTTTTCGGAAAATAAAAGCAAAAAATAAAAACCCTACCTACCTACCCATATTTTTTAGATCAATTATCTGAGAACCAGAAATTTTTTTTTGCATGGCCTAATCTACAAATACCAAAAATTCAAGATTTTTACAAAGATTTATATAATGAGAATTGAAATACGATCATGCATGATACATCTTTCTTGCTGGGATTACGTATCAACATTAATACATGTACAATAACGCGAATGTGTATTATACAGTTTACTCGTTTAAAGCATCAAGCAATGACAGCTTCTTAATAATCGTTGGTTATAATTACTAGTAAGGTTTCCTACGCAAGTAGTCATATAATTTTGTGATAAAAAAATGGCCTTTGACCCCAAAAGCATTGTTTAGATTTAGTTTATTTCGTGACATACACGGGTAATCAAACTACGAAATGTCGTAATTACAGAACGACAACAGGTGGTTTATAATAGAAGCCGACATGCAATATATCCGTAATGATTTGATATACGCTGGTTAATTAATTTCATCAATGATACCTGTTATATCTATAAACAACTAATAATCTTAATCAGAAAATACTCACTAATAGCCTGGGACAGTTTCATATAACCGTGACTCTAAGTGTTATTACATAATACTAACAAGATCAAGGGTTAAGATATGTGTCTATTTTTCGCTATGTCTATTTTTCGCGATTTTCTGATGCTCGTGAACTTAGCGGAAATAAGACAAACGCGAAAAATTCCCGATGTACGGTATCCGAAAAACGTGTGTGGTGCATTATAAATTAATATGACATTTTCTTTAAAAAAAACTTCCACATTATTAACATACCACGAGCTATATATACTAATTCTTTATTCCGTAAGAACCAGTGCTGACCATAGCGGAAGGAAAGCATTTAAAAATGGAATAAAAATGAAGTACTTGTTAATAAATACGTATAAAGTGCACTTTCATGTTGAAGATCAACTCTCATTACAAATTCACAATGAACCTAAACGAACAATGGCATTGCAGAGTGATCATCCATTCCATCAAAACAGGGAAGCACAGAAAGAGAAACCACCGTTGAAATCAAACTGTATCTCAAATGATCTATTATCTTATAAAATTGTCTTTGAATTACATGTAAATGAAGGGTTTGATGTGCATTCGTCAGGGATCATCCAATTTATTAGATTTTCTTTTATTGTATCAAAACCGCAGGGCCCATCCTAAAAAAAGGGCCTACCATTACATGTAAATTGATGTATTCATGATTCAAAACTCTGAGGCTGGTAAATGTTACAATTCATAATCACCCGCTGATCTTGTATATTGATACTTATATAAACATTAGACCACTCGATACGATAATATATAACAAAGAGGATGATAGATAGAAATCCATTTATAAACGTTATATCATTCTATATTATAATAGAACTGTTAAATGTTAAAATCCGAATGAAAAAGATAGAAAAGAAAAAAAGTTGCATTGATACCTTTATTCACATAAGAAAATAAAGTTATTTAACCTATTGCTGCAAACCAAAAATTACATGTATATCAATTTAATTTTCGAAGAGTAAATGCCCTAAAACCAAAGACAAAATGACGGAAGGAATGAATTAAGACGGAGGACGTACATGTAACTAAATGCCCCCCCCGTCATGGATTTACATCGGACTGACCACCAGACGAACAATGGACGGTTTGCTTTGACTTTAATTTACTAGAGCCGATAGAACCATAGCTTCAATACTTCGCCCTTCTCACATGTTATTCCTATTCGGTTAGTTTTGTATGTCTCATACAAAAAAAAAACCGAATAGGAACAATATGTGACAAGGGCGTAGAACCCTTACACGTGCGTAAATGTTAATGATCGACAATAATATTTCCAGATTAAAAGGTCACCGTGAATTAAGTGCCCTCGTGGTATTTAATAATAAACTTCTGTCAACATTGACTAATTATGCGGACTATGTACAAGATTCATGTCATTCTAAAATGCATATCATAGGAAAAGAGTTGTAGCGCCGACGAATATCAGTGAAACTGACCGTCTGTAAAAAAAATAAGTTTTATATAGTCAATGTCGTGTCCGACTGTCTGTCCATACGAGCTGATACCGCATATTAGGTAATTTTCGCGACGGGTAAATTTCGTCGGTAAATTTTGCGAAAATGACCATAAAAAGTCTTTTTTCGCTGAGTCTAAATTTCGCTTATCTATAAATACAAAAAATTGAAAATTTGTACAAGCGAGTTAAAGAAGAACCTGGCGATAGTCTCAACAGCACTCTTAATAGAACACAAAACTGATCATCGACGGACCCCTAGCAAGCCAAGGGTGCGACCAGGTGCCCGGGAGGATTAAGCATCCCCTGTTGGCTAGCCGCAACCGCCGTCGATATTTATGCATGAAAATGAAAACTATATATGAATTGCATGCACTGTCTGAGGTTAGTGTTATGGCGACCATGGCAGGGAAATATATTCAATACACTTACTGCCAAATATTCATTTCATGTGAAATGAAATACGATCATGTAACTGTGAACGTTTTTCTGCTTGATTTACGTACCTACGTATACGTGTACAGTAATACAAATGTACAAAAATGTACATCATACAGTTCACTTGTTTAAAGCATAAATGATGCCGTCTTCTTTAAAGCCATTGTTTACCATTTCTGGTTTCCAATGCAAGTAATCATATAGTTTTGACAATTGTGGTCCGAAAAAGGCCTTTAACTCCCAATTATTGTTTAGATTTAGTGTCTTGTGAGAAATACACGGATAACCAAAACGCTAAATGTCATAATTACAGAACGAAAACAGGTGGTTTAAAATAGCCGACATGCATTTATATCGGTGATGGTTTGCACCGGGTAATTAATTAATGCTACCTGTTATTTGTTAACATCAATTACAAAAATCATATTGATTATCTTAATCAGACGAGTACTCACTAATACATGTACTTTGGGAACGTTACATATAACTGAACCTCTTTAGAAGCGTTAGTTTGTGTCTTTTTTCGCTATGTCAATTTTTCGCGATTTGATGATGCTCGAGATCTTAGCGAAAATTAGACACACGCGAAAAATTCCCGATATACGGTATTCAAAACAAAACACCCATATTAGCTTAAATGTCGCAATGTTTCATGCATCATTGTCTAAGTTTCTTTACGTTGGTAAACTATCCCTCAGAGGCATGGTGCGTTTAAGGCCAATGAAAATCAAAATCACATAGGCGTTCAACATCGGAAATAATCTTGCAATGTAAATATTTTACGCTGAAAATCCTTGAATCTTGCAGGACTCATCTCCTTTCTTGAAATTGTCTCTGCATCTGCTTTTTTAGATGATTTATCTACCAAAGTTACATCTTTTTCAACTCACATGGACCAAAGCCTCAATTGAGCTATTGTCAAATCGTTTCCTACGTCGTCTGTCCGTACGTCACTTTGTTTAAGGGAAACATAATATTAGGGTGAGCGATATTGGCCCAGCTGTACCTTTTGTTGTCGATAGCATAGACATTGAAAACATTGAAAATTAACTGAAACCGATTTTTATGATCATGTATAGTACTGCCGGACCGATATGAACATGGTTTGCAGTACATAGAAAATTAAAAGTTTCCAGACACAAGTACACGTAAAAGCATAGAGTCATTACAATCCGCTTTATGGATATTATAAATATTTATTTTTATCGAACATTGGTTAAGTAGACACGAGAAGGGAAAATATACAAAAATCTGCCTAAATATTGAATATTGTTTATTTTCTTTCTGTCTTTCGTGGTTATCACTGGGTTATCAGAGGAATGTTTTTTTTCATTTTTTTTATAAGGAGCCTTATACATCTACAGAAATAATTAACATTAAAGAGTAAATGTTTTCATGTCGTGCGATAAGTGATCAGGAATATAAAGTATTGCGCCTGGCCGTCATTCCATCCTTCCGTCTGTAAAAGAATTGGGATTTTTTTTAACCCTTGGTGATATTTCAATGAAACTTGATAAAGTGAAGGATAGATCTGCATGAAGGAAGAGAAATGCCGTCAAAGATTTATTACATAAGTTATGGCCCCTGTACTTAGGTTTGTTTCTAAGTAATGTAGTGTCATTTTGATTGTCTTTGTAATTTCTCCTGATCAATGAAACTTGATAAAATGAAAGATGTACATGAGGGAAGGGGAATTCTGTACAAACATACTTTAGATATTATGGCCCCTTGATTTTAAGCCTTTTGCGGTTTCTTAATACACCTTTTATTCTTTGCTGCATTTTTACGGATTCTCAATACCTTTTTATATTCTTTTTATTGCAGGACTGTGGCATTTGCGCCGTTCCGACACATCTATTTTTCTGTGGCTCAGTCTTGATGATCATGTCACCTTCAAACACTCAAATAAAAGAGAGTCGAAATTCAGCCAACTTTGACATTCAAAAATCATTAACTCGGCACCCTTTCACATTATAGAAGTACTAGTATGTTGAACTTCATTCATTTACCATCTATCATCTGCTAGTTGATAAATGGATGTAATATTGGCTATGCGCTTTAAATAACAATACCGTTTTAACTCATGCCTTTTACATGAAGAAAGGATTTTTTTTTTACGCGTTTAGGGAGATTTTTTATGGTATTCCTTTTGCTTCACAATGATGCAGGGTTTTCGTACAATAAGTCAGAATTTTACTGAGAAAATCAAACACTTACTTTTATTTTTTATTCTTTAAAGAATTTCAATACTACATGTAAAGATGAAAAGGGGAAGGATGTGGGCATAATATCACATTTCCGACTTCTCTAAATTTAATGAAACTGAATAGATTTCTATAAGTTTTGTTTAGTTTTGTCAGAAGAACTTTCATAATATTTTCACTTTTCGGTGTATTCATTCTCAAAATTATTGTTTGGTAAATACTTCTGTATATATGTCTCGTCGATAACGCTTATATTTGTCGTCGGACTTAAATGGTATAAAACCTAAGGACTTGACTTTTACACATGATTTCTCAATTATGCCACCAAAAAAAAATATTAAGAAATATAAAAGGACATGTGTTCTTCATCAGATTTACAAAATTTGAAAATCATTAATGAATAATAGGATCTTTATGAATTATCAAAATAAATATTTCTCACCCCCCCTTCCTCCTTATTTTCTATCCTGATTAGGTTCTTTGTCTTGTTAAAGTCAACCCAAATAACAGGAGCTCTATGCCATAATCGTCGATGACACCCGCCCCTTCGCATCTCTCTATCGTCAAAATTTAAGGAATATAACGATTCATTTCGGAAATATAGTAGCCTACTCCCGATAGATTACGTAAAATAAATGAAGTTTGCAAAAGAAATCGTATTTGCTATATCCTTCCTTATATTGGATCATAAAGACAGAATTTTCGCTGGATAACATTACAAAATTCAAATGCGATTACTTGTCAGTGAGTGTGTTATCTACAGCAAAAGCATAATCTATATTAAACTTTTATCAACAAAAGATGCTTTTATTAATGTGCACAGTTGATTTTAACTTGAGATTAAAAAAAACAATAAGACTCAATCCAGCGAAAATTCTGCCGTTATGACCCGCGGGAGGTGAGCTTGCGTATCCGAGCGTGGGGTCCCGACGATGAACTCAACCTTAATGACACATAACCAGATCATTTATCATTGATACACTGCTATAAACAGAATTAAATTATAACGGTACAAAGATCGAAACATCCTTTGGAATCAGCAAGGCTATCTAATCGTGCCTAATTATGTATCGATACAGTCATAGTAAGAGCTCAGTAAGAAATTACTACTAAATATATCGGTTGATTTTTGATTGATGCTATCCCTGCGGCTAGTTTTAGTCTATATCTGTGTAAGATGTAAAGATGTATTAATGTTTTAACAGTTAAAAAATCATGACATACTTGAAAATAATTAATATTTCTCCTGATACACTTTCTACAAATATGAACGATTTTTTTTTCAAAAGCTTGTACACATCACATATGATCTTAAGAATCAATTTTGTAATATTATTCTTTTCTTTCGCCGATACTTCTTTTATTTTTATTTTTTTCGTTGTCATTATTTCTATGTTATAAGACAATATATAAAATATCGATTTTTGTTCATGTCATATGAAATTGTGACCCGCCTAATATGAAGAGATTGAGAGAGGACCTCCTACTACAATTGTTTCCTATCTTATGATGTTGATATTTTGTCACATGTATAATATGTATAAAAGCATTTTGTTGATAGCATAGAACATCTGAACAATTCGGTCCCTTAATTTTTCCTAGCAGTGTAGTTATGACAGTATAGTGAAATCAGTCAGAAAAGTTTTATAACCCCCCCTTCCGTGAAAATGTGTGAAAAGATCAATATTTTGCCTCAAATTAGTTATTTTTTGTATCTTTTCAAAAAGACGCAAAGAGTCTCCGTCCCTTCCACAGAAAAATCGTTTTGGAGACTCCCCCCTCCCCGGCCTGGCCCATTCAGGCTTGAAAAATTCTCCGTGCTATGCAGATTTATTGTATATGATCCGCTAGTTAATGTGCCTGTTTACAAATCTACTTTGATTCGCAGCGGAAATCAGCTGTCAGGGTTTAAATACTATTAATTATTGTTGATGACATATACGGTATGACCGTATTGTGTTCGCCGTAATTTGCTGTCACCTGTGAAGCATAATACCTAGTAAGCAATACATTGGCGGATCTTTTCGAAGAAAAAAAAGTGAAATTAACCAAAATATCGCCCGGCGAGCTCAAAATAATTCAAAGTGTATTCACTACTAATTTTCCATAAAATGTTTTAAAACTCAGACACTTTATCAAGAAACTTATGTGAAAGAAAGGAGGGGGTGTCCCACTTTTGTTTCCCAACCCCTTATTCTTCAGTGGTCATACAGCGATGATGTTATTTCAAATGTGGATTCCTGGAGAATTAGAAGATTTTCACTTCAATAGATATTTTGATATACTAACAACGCTGAACTAGATGATATTCAAGTATATGGTTATCGGTATTACAAACATTATCATTAATTTATAGAACCCATATAAGTCCCATTCATCCTGCTACGTCTTTCAGTACGTTTTTTCGACATAGTAACTTTCATACTTTTTGGCATATTACATTGTTTCGATTTGAGGATCACTGACGAGGGTTAAGTACCCGAAACGTTCATGTCTGGTCCATGTTGCCAGTTTATCTGTTCTTAAGGAGGTGTTGAACACTTGGACGCCAAATTTAATTTTTCTCAAAATTTCTAAAATTATACTAGTCTGTCCTTGATTATACAAACTTACATTTTATTCTATCCACGGGAAAATTTTCTATGGAACTTTGAAATATGCATTTTTCAACGTTTCCTTGAACTTCTTGATGACGTCATAATATTAAAAGTATCATTCCAGTTCTCGTAAAGCTATTGGAAATTAATTTAACTACCAAAATCTTCATAAATGTATTGCACTTACATATGGAAAAGATGAGATGAATTGTGTTTTAAACAAAGGTAGGATACTGGAATAAAATATGATACTATCGCTCAAAAATTGCAATTTCGAGTCAATTGACTGTAGTTGATAGCTAATTATTAGGGATCCTGTGGATGAATCTTTGTCAAAAACTAACAAATTGGTCAACAATGTGCAGAGATGATTTCATGATTAAATGAGAAAAATTGAATTTATGATTAAAATATTAAAAAGCTTTTTTCCCGTTAACGTCGAAGTGACGTCGTGATTTGCACATTGCTAAAACTCCCAAAGTCCACAATTTCGAAAATCGCCATAATTTCTTCAAATGATGCCGGAAATTATTCAAACTTCATCAGGATACTCAAATGTGTATATCAATCAGCGTATCAATTGTTTTGAAAAAGTTTAGACTGAACTTTTAATAGGAGGTGAGAAAACAAATAATGTTGCCGCCATCTTCGTGTTCAAACCCTCCTTCAATGATGCTACTCAATTTGAAGACGTTTACATTTATACCACTTGGTGAGTGTCACTGCTGGTGGACCAGGAGTCCCCGAGGGCACATGTAGCCAAGTTCGATCAATATCGGTTGATCGTTTCTCCAAAGCTTTCTAAAATTTCTGTTATCAAAATTTCTTGAAATTTCTAAAACGTGGGTCCTGTAGCATCATATCCCACCCATCCTGCTACGTCTTTCGGTACGTTTTTTGACATAGTTACTTTCATACTTTTTGATCAAACTTTCATAAAATGACTTTTTCCACTTGAATGATTTTGCCTTTAAAAGCCAATATACATGTACTAAGAAATATGATTGAATTGAATTTGGCTGCCACGAGGTGAGCTTCGTAATCTGTGATTACCTATGTTTTTAAGTAGGAACACTTTTTTCAAACAGGGAATTTGAGAGTCACCGCGAGGCCCTGGAGGGCAAAGTCCTGTGGGATTCAAGGGGTGAAAACAATCGGAAGCTATTAGATTTTATAACATTTTCAGGGCAATAATGACCCTTGTGAACTTTTTTAGGGGGGGGGGGGGGGGTAACGATGTGGAAGAAGCATATGTATATTTGCGTATGCCTTGCTACGCGCCTGCTTAATGTTTCCTCAATTAAAAACGGAAACTTGGTTGAACTAAGGATCCCCTCCCTTCTTTTAGGTTAACTCGCTGGTTATCAAATGTGACAATTTGCACTGCAGCTGTACCTCACATCATATTGATATTTACCAGTAGAGTAATGACCCCATGACATTAGCCTATTCTTTCTTATATGCATAAAACGACACTAGCAAGCTAATATGAATAATTATAGTAGTAATGCAAACAAAATATGAAATCATTCATGTGTTAATGGACTAAAGCCTTTAAGACCTTTTCGTTCCGTTATTTTATTTTCTATAAGAGGTGGTCAGGGTGTGAGGGAATGGGAGACAGGGAGGTGCGGGAAGGAAGAAGGGAAGGAAGAGGCAGAGAGGGGGAAAAGGAAGGGGGGTAGGAGGTTGAAAAGGGAGGAGGAAGGGAGGTGTGAAAAGAGGCGAGAGGAAGGGAGGAGGGGAAGGAGAAGGGAGGAAAGGGGGAGGGAAGGGAGAGAGGGGCGAGAGGTGGGAGGAAAGGGTTAAAGGGAGGAGAGGAAGGGGATGGGAGGAGACAAGAGGCGGGATGTATAAGGAATTTAAGGGGCGGGGGGGGGGGGGGGGGGGGGGGGGGGTAGAGAAGTACCCTCCTGTCGGCTTGTTTGCTTCAAGAATTTTCAATTGCTATTCAGTGAAGGATACACTGATGTAATAGAAATTAGACATTTCTTACTTATAAATTTAAATATATATAATCATAGTAGGGGTTAGGCAAAAGTTTTGCAAACATTACATATGCCCTTTCCCTACTAACTGTATTATGGCATATCCTTGTTGTCGGTAGAATTGTCCATGCTGCCAATTCATCTGCTCTTAAAAGATGCTATTCAATTAAAAGACGTTTAACTGAAATTCATTTAACAAAATGGGCCGGGTCTTAGGGAAAATTGGTCAAAATTATGAATGAATTTGGATATATTTTCACTAGAAATTAAGCATCTTTAAATCGTTTTTATGGTTTTTAGATTAGGCTTCAAATCGGGTAAAATTTGGTCAACAAATTGGAGTAAAAAATACTAATTTGCGTTAGGAATGGGGCCGAATATCAGCCTAAAATCAGGCCGATGGAGAGCCTGTAATCTCTCATAGAAGCTGCATTCATCAAGATACTCTTCATGAACAAAAATTTTCATCAATTTTGCAAGTTCATAGGTTACCATTTTTATCATACGCCCGTCATTTGATGGGATGTATTATGGTATGGCGAAGTTCGTCCGTCTGTCCATCTGTCCGCCCGCTTATGGAACACAATAACTTGAGTATGCGTCAACGGATTTTCAAGATATTCATACATTATGATTGGGCTGTGGAGAGGAAGCAGACTAACAGACAATGTATCCTGTATACAAGTATAAGACAATGCTAAGGATGCGATATTATAAATAGCGTGATTTTACAAGTCACTGTCAAATTGCTCTGACATACATTTATTTACATGTAAATATTTCAGTGATGAATTAATTTTTTTTTCGATGGATTGAGGTTATTTCTTGAAAAGGACAGGAGTTTGCATCATTGAGTATAATTCATGAAACAACTACACCTGTTCCTTTTCATTGGCTATAAACTCAATCCATCGAAAACAAAGAAGGAAGTGTTGAACAGCCCTTCAACTTTCCTTTAGATTAATTTGAATTAATTTAATTTCAATGAGGAATAATTGATTCATTATATGAAAAAGGAATGTTCTCCGCTTTAAACGAAAGGAAATAGTCACCAAAGTTTGCGAGATCAGCTTATCATAATTTACCTCACCAAAGAGAAAAACATGCAACAATTCATCTCTATTTACACATAGAAATGACTTGTAAAATTGACAAATGTAAAAGAAATTGGGGAAAACACGGATTGCACGGTCCAGATTGGTTCATTCCTGCTTTGTTTGAATTACACTATATTGCGTGTCGCATATTTGACCCTAGTGTGCGTGTTTGACTTTCACAATCACCTTATCTCTCATTAGGTATTTAGTCTTCTTACGCTTGAACATCCATGAACCTTTGATGGAAGTACAAATGCACATTGCAAATCAATAAAGTTGTAGTTATCCAACTCTAAGTGAAAATTTGAATACAGAAGTGTCTGCAGACTAACAGACAATGTATCCTCTATACATGTATAAGACAATGCTAAGGATGCGATATAATAAATAGCGTGAATTTACATGTAACTGTCAAATTGCTCTGACATGCATTTATTTACATGTAAATATTTCAGTGATGAATCAAATTTTTTTTTTCGATGGATTGAGTTTATTCCTTAAAAAGGACAGGAGTTTGTATCATTGAATATAATACATGAAACATCTACACCTGTTCCTTTTTATTGGCTATAAACTCAATCCATCGAAAAGAAAAAAGGTAATGTTAAACTGCCCTTCAACTTTCCTTTAAATTAATTTGAATGAGGAATACTTGATTCATCATATGAAAAAAAGAATGTTGTCCGCTTTTAATGAAAGGAAATTGGCACCAAAGTTCGTGAAAACATTTAATGATTATTTTCCTCAGGAAAGAGAATTATACAAAATGTATGTAACAATTCATCTCTATTTACACATAGAAATGACTTGTAAAAAGTAAAAACAATGGGGGTAAGCGTCGATGGCACGGTCCAGTTTGATTCCTGCTTTGTTTGAACTACACTATTCTAGGACAATTATATTGCCTGTTGCATATTTGTCCCTAGTGTGGGAGTTTGACTTTCACAATGACCTTGTCCCTCATTGGGTATTCAGTCTTCTTATGCTTGACCAACCATGAACCTTTGATGGAAGTACAAATGCACATTGCATACCAATCAAGTTGTAGTAATTTAATTGCATGTGAAAGTTTGAATACATAAGTGCCTGTAGACTAAGAAACAGACAGATAGACTAACAGACAATGTATCCTCTATACTTGTATAAGAGTATGCTAAGGATGCGATATAATAAATAGCGTGAATTTACATGAAACAGTCAAATTGCTCTGACAAGCATTTATTCACATGTAAATATTTCAGTGATGCATCAAATTTTTTTTTTTCGATGGATTGAGTGTATTCCTTGAAAAGGACAGGTGTTTGTATCATTGAACATAATTCATGAAACAACTACACCTGTTCCTTTTATTAGCTATAAACTCAATCCATCGAAAACAAAAAAGGCAGTGTTGAACATCCTTGAAATTTTCCTTTAGATTCATTTCAATGAGGAATACTTGATTCATCATATAAAAAATGAATGTTCTCCGCTTTTAACGAAAGGAAATAGTCATCAAAGTTCGCGAAATCATCTAATTATAATTAACCTCACCAAAGAGAATTACATGGAACAATTCTTCTTTATTTACAAATAGAAATAACCTGTAAAATTGACAAATGTAAAAGCAAAAGGGGGAAAACACCAGTCGCGTGGTCCAGATTGATTCCTGCTTCATTTTAACTACACTATATAAGGACAGATATATTGCCTGTCGCATATTTGACCCTAATGTGCGACCTTAACTTTCACAATGACCTTGATCCTCATTGGGTATTCAGTTTTCTTATGCTTGACCATCCATGAACCTTTGATAGAAGCAAAAATGTACATTGCATATCAATCAGGATGTAATTATTTACCTGTATGTGAAAGTTTGAATGTGTCATTGTGTCTGCAGACTACTAGACAGACAGACTGACTAACAGAAAATGTATTCTCTATACATGCATAAGACTATGCTAAGGATGTGAAGTAATAAATAGCATGATTGTACATGTAAATGTCAAATTGCTCTGACATGCATTTATTTACATGTAAATATTTCAGTGATGCATCAAATTTTTTTTCGATGGATTGAGTTTATTCCTTGAAAAGGACAGGAGTTTGCATCATTGAACATAATTCATGAAACAACTACACCTGTTCCTTTACATTGGCTAGAAACTCAATCCATCGAAAACAAAAAAGGAAGTGTTCAACAGACCTTCAACATTTTCTTTTAAATTAATTTCAATGAGGAATACTTGATTCATTATATGAAAAAGGAATGTTCTCCGCTTTAAACGAAAGGAAATAGTCACCAAAGTTTGCGAGATCAGCTTATCATAATTTACCTCACCAAAGAGAAAAACATGCAACAATTCATCTCTATTTACACATAGAAATGACTTGTAAAATTGACAAATGTAAAAGAAATTGGGGAAAACACGGATTGCACGGTCCAGATTGGTTCATTCCTGCTTTGTTTGAATTACACTATATTGCGTGTCGCATATTTGACCCTAGTGTGCGTGTTTGACTTTCACAATCACCTTATCTCTCATTAGGTATTTAGTCTTCTTACGCTTGAACATCCATGAACCTTTGATGGAAGTACAAATGCACATTGCAAATCAATAAAGTTGTAGTTATCCAACTCTAAGTGAAAATTTGAATACAGAAGTGTCTGCAGACTAACAGACAATGTATCCTCTATACATGTATAAGACAATGCTAAGGATGCGATATAATAAATAGCGTGAATTTACATGTAACTGTCAAATTGCTCTGACATGCATTTATTTACATGTAAATATTTCAGTGATGAATCAAATTTTTTTTTTCGATGGATTGAGTTTATTCCTTAAAAAGGACAGGAGTTTGTATCATTGAATATAATACATGAAACATCTACACCTGTTCCTTTTTATTGGCTATAAACTCAATCCATCAAAAAGAAAAAAGGTAATGTTAAACTGCCCTTCAACTTTCCTTTAAATTAATTTGAATGAGGAATACTTGATTCATCATATGAAAAAAAGAATGTTGTCCGCTTCTAATGAAAGGAAATTGGCACCAAAGTTCGTGAAAACATTTAATGATTATTTTCCTCAGGAAAGAGAATTATACAAAATGTATGTAACAATTCATCTCTATTTACACATAGAAATGACTTGTAAAAAGTAAAAACAATGGGGGTAAGCGTCGATGGCACGGTCCAGTTTGATTCCTGCTTTGTTTGAACTACACTATTCTAGGACAATTATATTGCCTGTTGCATATTTGTCCCTAGTGTGGGAGTTTGACTTTCACAATGACCTTGTCCCTCATTGGGTATTCAGTCTTCTTATGCTTGACCAACCATGAACCTTTGATGGAAGTACAAATGCACATTGCATACCAATCAAGTTGTAGTAATTTAATTGCATGTGAAAGTTTGAATACATAAGTGCCTGTAGACTAAGAAACAGACAGATAGACTAACAGACAATGTATCCTCTATACTTGTATAAGAGTATGCTAAGGATGCGATATAATAAATAGCGTGAATTTACATGAAACAGTCAAATTGCTCTGACAAGCATTTATTCACATGTAAATATCTCAGTGATGCATCAAATTTTTTTTTTCGATGGATTGAGTGTATTCCTTGAAAAGGACAGGTGTTTGTATCATTGAACATAATTCATGAAACAACTACACCTGTTCCTTTTATTAGCTATAAACTCAATCCATCGAAAACAAAAAAGGCAGTGTTGAACATCCTTGAAATTTTCCTTTAGATTCATTTCAATGAGGAATACTTGATTCATCATATAAAAAATGAATGTTCTCCGCTTTTAACGAAAGGAAATAGTCATCAAAGTTCGCGAAATCATCTAATTATAATTAACCTCACCAAAGAGAATTACATGGAACAATTCTTCTTTATTTACAAATAGTAATGACTTGTAAAATTGACAAATGTAAAAGCAAAAGGGGGAAAACACAAATCGCGTGGTCCAGATTGATTCCTGCTTCATTTTAACTACACTATATAAGGACAGGTATATTGCCTGTCGCATATTTGACCCTAATGTGCGACCTTGACTTTCACAATGACCTTGATCCTCATTGGGTATTCAGTTTCCTTATGCTTGACCATCCATGAACCTTTGATAGAAGCAAAAATGTACATTGCATATCAATCAGGATGTAATTATTTACCTGTATGTGAAAGTTTGAATGTGTCATTGTGTCTGCAGACTACTAGACAGACAGACTGACTAACAGAAAATGTATTCTCTATACATGCATAAGACTATGCTAAGGATGTGAAGTAATAAATAGCATGATTGTACATGTAAATGTCAAATTGCTCTGACATGCATTTATTTACATGTAAATATTTCAGTGATGCATCAAATTTTTTTTCGATGGATTGAGTTTATTCCTTGAAAAGGACAGGAGTTTGCATCATTGAACATAATTCATGAAACAACTACACCTGTTCCTTTACATTGGCTAGAAACTCAATCCATCGAAAACAAAAAAGGAAGTGTTCAACAGCCCTTCAACATTTTCTTTTAAATTAATTTCAATGAGGAATACTTGATTCATTATATAAAAAAGGAATGTTCTCCGCTTTAAACGAAAGGAAATAGTCACCAAAGTTTGCGAGATCAGCTAATCATAATTAACCTCACCAAAGAGAATAACATGTAACAATTCATCTCTATTTACACATAGAAATGACTTGATAAATTGACAAATGTAAAAGAAATGGGGGAAAACACGGATTGCACGGTCCAGATTGGTTCATTCCTGCTTTGTTTGAATTACACTATATTGCGTGTCGCATATTTGACCCTAGTGTGCGTGTTTGACTTTCACAATCACCTTATCTCTCATTAGGTATTTAGTCTTCAACGCTTGACCATCGATGAACCTTTGATGGAAGTACAAATGCACATTGCAAATAAATAAAGTTGTAGTTATCCAACTCTAAGTGAAAGTTTGAATACAGAAGTGTCCGCAGACTAACAGACAATGTATCCTCTATACATGTATAAGACAATGCTAAGGATGCGATATAATAAATAGCGTGAATTTTCATGTAACTGTCAAATTGCTCTGACATGCATTTATTTACATGTAAATATTTCAGTGATGCATCAAAATTTTTTTGATGGATTGAGTTTATTCCTTAAAAAGGACAGGAGTTTGTATCATTGAATATAATTCTTGAAACATCTACACCTGTTCCCTTTTATTGGCTATAAACTCAATCCATTGAAAAGAAAAAAGGTAATGTTAAACTGACCTTCAACTTTCCTTTAAATTAATTTGAATGAGGAATACTTGATTCATCATATGAAAAAAGAATGTTATCCGCTTGTAATGAAAGGAAATTGGCACCAAAATTCGTGAAAACATTTAATAATTATTTACCTCAGGAAAGAGAATTATACAAAATGTATGTAACAATTCATCTCTATTTACACCTAGAAATGACTTGTATAAAGCCTACGCTCACGCAGCAAGATACGCCCGTTGGGATTTTTTTCACAACACCAAAATATCTAAGTCCCATAACTCCATAAGGACAAATCGGATGAACCTGAAAATCGAAAGGCGGCTTCCTCTTTAAAGTCTGATCACAATGTACAAATATCATGAAAATCTGTTGACGCATATTCAAGTTATTGCGTTCCATGCACCTATAATTTGCCCTTAGCTTAACATGTATGTGCATTTAAACCCCCCCCCCCCCCCCCCATTACACATTATTTCCGGATAATGTGACAAAAAATTTAAGAACCCGTTATATATGTGAAAGAACCTCCTTTCTACTTGAAGTATACAAAATTTCAAAACATTTTGACCAGAAATAGATTTTTAAAGAATTTTTAACTATTTTAGTATACTTTTACATTGTATCTAAAATATCTAAGTCCCATAACTCCGTAACGACAAATCCGATGAACCTGAAAATCGAAAGGCGGCTTCTCCTTTAAAGTCTGATCACAATGTAAAAATATCATGTAAATCCGTTGACGTATATTCAAGTTATTGCGTTCCATGCGCCTATATTTTGCCCTTAGCTTAACATGTATGTGCATATAACCCCCCCCCCCCCCCACCCCCTCCCATTACAAATATCTTGGTTATGCGACCAAAATATTAAAAACCCGTTACATATGTCAAAGAACATCCTTTCTACCTTAAGTATACAAAATTTCAAAACTTTTCGATCAGAAATAGATTTTTAAATAATTTTTAACTATTTTAGTATATTTTCACTGTATCTTAAAATATCTAAGTCCCATAACTCTGTAACGACAAATCGAATGAACGTGAAAATCGAAAGGCGGCTTCCTCTCCACAGTCCAATCATAATGTATGAATATCATGAAAATCTGTTGACGCATATTCAAGTTATTGCGTTCCATGCACCTATATTTTGCCCTTAGCTTAACATGTATGTATGTGCATATAACCCCCCCCCCCCCCCCCCCCCTTCCCATTACACACAATATCTCGGTTATGCGACAAAAAAATTAAAAACCCGTTACATATGTCAAAGAATATCCTTTCTACTTGAAGTATACAAAATTAAAACATTTCGACCAGGAATAGATTAAAAATTAATCCATTGAAAACAAAAAAGGTAATGTTAAACTGACCTTCAACTTTCCTTTAAATTAATTTGAATGAGGAATACTTGATTCATCATATGAAAAAAGAATGTTATCTGCTTTTAATGAAAGGAAATTGGCACCAAAGTTTGTGAAAACATTTAATAATTATTTACCTCAGGAAAGAGAATTATACAAAATGTATGTGCCAATTCATCTCTATTTACACCTAGTAATGACTTGTAAAATGTAAAAACAATGGGGGGAAGCGTAGATGGCACGGTCCAGTTTGATTCCTGCTTTGTTTGAACTACACTATTCTAGGACAATTATATTGCCTGTTGCATATTTGTCCCTAGTGTGGGAGTTTGACTTTCACAATGACCTTGTCCCTCATTGGGTATTAAGTCTTCTAATGCTTGACCAACCATGAACCTTTGATGGAAGTACAAATGCACATTGCATACCAATCAAGTTGTAGTAATTTAACTGCATGTGAAAGTTTGAATACATAAGTGCCTGTAGACTAAGAAACAGACAGACTAACAGACAATGTATCCTCTATACTTGTATAAGAGTATGCTAAGGATGCGATATAATAAATAGCGTGATTTTACATGAAACAGTCAAATTGCTCTGATAGCAATTATTAACATGTAAATATTTCAGTGATGCATCAAATTTTTTTTTCGATGGATTGAGTTTATTCCTTGAAAAGGACAGGTGTTTGTATCATTGAACATAATTCATGAAACAACTACACCTGTTCCTTTTATTGGCTATAAACTCAATCCATCGAAAACAAAAAGGCAGTGTTGAACATCCTTGAAATTTTCCTTTAGATTAATTTCAATGAGGAATACTTGATTCATATAAAAAAGGAATGTTCTCTGCTTTTAACGAAAGGAAATAGTCACCAAAGTTCGCGAAATCATCTAATTATAATTAACCTCACCAAAGAGAATTACATGTAAAAATTCTTCTTTATTTACAAATAGAAATAACCTGTAAAATTGACAAATGTAAAAGCAAAAGGGGGAAAACACCAGTCGCGTGGTCCAGATTGATTCCTGCTTCATTTTAACTACACTATATAAGGACAGGTATATTGCCTGTCGCATATTTGACCCTAATGTGTGACCTTGACTTTCACAATGACCTTGTCCCTCATTGGGTATTCAGTTTTCTTATGCTTGACCATCCATGAACCTTTGATGGAAGTAAAAATGTACATTGCATATCAATCAAGATGTAATTATTTACCTGTATGTGAAAGTTTGAATGTGTCATTGTGTCTGCAGACTACCAGACAGACAGACTGACTAACAGACAATGTATCCTCTATACATGTATAAGACAATGCTAAGGATGCGATATAATAAATAGTGTGAATTTACATGTAACTGTCAAATTGCTCTGACATGCATTTATTTACATGTAAATATTTCAGTGATGCATCAAATTTTTTTTTCGATGGATTGAGTTTATTCCTTAAAAAGGACAGGAGTTTGTATCATTGAATATAATTCATGAAACATCTACACCTGTTCCCTTTTATTGGCTATAAACCCAATCCATCGAAAACAAAAAAGGTAATGTTAAACTGACCTTCAACTTTCCTTTAAATTAATTTGAATGAGGAATACTTGATTCATCATATGAAAAAAGAAATCAATGTTATCCGCTTTTAATGAAAGGAAATTGGCACCAAAGTTCGTGAAAACATTTAATAATTATTTACGTCAGGAAAGAGAATTATACAAAATGTATGTGACAATTCATCTCTATTTACACCTAGTAATGACTTGTAAAATGTAAAAACAATGGGGGGAAGCGTAGATGGCACGTCCAGTTTGATTCCTGCTTTGTTTGAACTACACTATTCTAGGACAATTATATTGCCTGTTGCATATTTGTCCCTAGTGTGGGAGTTTGACTTTCACAATGACCTTGTCCCTCATTGGGTATTAAGTCTTCTAATGCTTGACCAACCATGAACCTTTGATGGAAGTACAAATGCACATTGCATACCAATCAAGTTGTAGTAATTTAACTGCATGTGAAAGTTTGAATACATAAGTGCCTGTAGACTAAGAAACAGACAGACTAACAGACAATGTATCCTCTATACTTGTATAAGAGTATGCTAAGGATGCGATATAATAAATAGCGTGATTTTACATGAAACAGTCAAATTGCTCTGATAGCAATTATTAACATGTAAATATTTCAGTGATGCATCAAATTTTTTTTTCGATGGATTGAGTTTATTCCTTGAAAAGGACAGGTGTTTGTATCATTGAACATAATTCATGAAACAACTACACCTGTTCCTTTTATTGGCTATAAACTCAATCCATCGAAAACAAAAAGGCAGTGTTGAACATCCTTGAAATTTTCCTTTAGATTAATTTCAATGAGGAATACTTGATTCATCATATAAAAAAGGAATGTTCTCAGCTTTTAACGAAAGGAAATAGTCACCAAAGTTCGCGAAATCATCTAATTATAATTAACCTCACCAAAGAGAATTACATGTAACAATTCTTCTTTATTTACAAATAGAAATAACCTGTAAAATTGACAAATGTAAAAGCAAAAGGGGGAAAACACCAGTCGCGTGGTCCAGATTGATTCCTGCTTCATTTTAACTACACTATATAAGGACAGATATATTGCCTGTCGCATATTTGACCCTAATGTGGGACCTTGACTTTCACAATGACCTTGTCCCTCATTGGGTATTCAGTTTTCTTATGCTTGACCATCCATGAACCTTTTATGGAAGTAAAAATGTACATTGCATATCAATCAAGATGTAATTATTTACCTGTATGTGAAAGTTTGAATGTGTCATTGTGTCTGCAGACTACCAGACAGACAGACTGACTAACAGACAATGTATCCTCTATACATGTATAAGACAATGCTAAGGATGCGATATAATAAATAGTGTGAATTTACATGTAACTGTCAAATTGCTCTGACATGCATTTATTTACATGTAAATATTTCAGTGATGCATCAAATTTTTTTTTCGATGGATTGAGTTTATTCCTTAAAAAGGACAGGAGTTTGTATCATTGAATATAATTCATGAAACATCTACACCTGTTCCCTTTTATTGGCTATAAACCCAATCCATCGAAAACAAAAAAGGTAATGTTAAACTGACCTTCAACTTTCCTTTAAATTAATTTGAATGAGGAATACTTGATTCATCATATGAAAAAAGAAATCAATGTTATCCGCTTTTAATGAAAGGAAATTGGCACCAAAGTTCGTGAAAACATTTAATAATTATTTACGTCAGGAAAGAGAATTATACAAAATGTATGTGACAATTCATCTCTATTTACACCTAGTAATGACTTGTAAAATGTAAAAACAATGGGGGGAAGCGTAGATGGCACGTCCAGTTTGATTCCTGCTTTGTTTGAACTACACTATTCTAGGACAATTATATTGCCTGTTGCATATTTGTCCCTAGTGTGGGAGTTTGACTTTCACAATGACCTTGTCCCTCATTGGGTATTAAGTCTTCTAATGCTTGACCAACCATGAACCTTTGATGGAAGTACAAATGCACATTGCATACCAATCAAGTTGTAGTAATTTAACTGCATGTGAAAGTTTGAATACATAAGTGCCTGTAGACTAAGAAACAGACAGACTAACAGACAATGTATCCTCTATACTTGTATAAGAGTATGCTAAGGATGCGATATAATAAATAGCGTGATTTTACATGAAACAGTCAAATTGCTCTGATAGCAATTATTAACATGTAAATATTTCAGTGATGCATCAAATTTTTTTTTCGATGGATTGAGTTTATTCCTTGAAAAGGACAGGTGTTTGTATCATTGAACATAATTCATGAAACAACTACACCTGTTCCTTTTATTGGCTATAAACTCAATCCATCGAAAACAAAAAGGCAGTGTTGAACATCCTTGAAATTTTCCTTTAGATTAATTTCAATGAGGAATACTTGATTCATCATATAAAAAAGGAATGTTCTCAGCTTTTAACGAAAGGAAATAGTCACCAAAGTTCGCGAAATCATCTAATTATAATTAACCTCACCAAAGAGAATTACATGTAACAATTCTTCTTTATTTACAAATAGAAATAACCTGTAAAATTGACAAATGTAAAAGCAAAAGGGGGAAAACACCAGTCGCGTGGTCCAGATTGATTCCTGCTTCATTTTAACTACACTATATAAGGACAGATATATTGCCTGTCGCATATTTGACCCTAATGTGCGACCTTGACTTTCACAATGACCTTGTCCCTCATTGGGTATTCAGTTTTCTTATGCTTGACCATCCATGAACCTTTTATGGAAGTAAAAATGTACATTGCATATCAATCAAGATGTAATTATTTACCTGTATGTGAAAGTTTGAATGTGTCATTGTGTCTGCAGACTACCAGACAGACAGACTGACTAACAGAAAATGTATTCTCTATACATGCATAAGACTATGCTAAGGATGTGAAGTAATAAATAGCATGATTTTACATGTAAATGTCAAATTGCTATGACATGCATTTATTTACATGTAAATATTTCAGTGATGCATCAAATTTTTTTTTCGATGGATTGAGTTTGTTCCTTATAAAGGACAGGAGTTTGTATCATTGAATATAATTGATGAAACATCTACACCTGTTCCTTTTTATTGGCTATAAACTCAATCCATCGAAAACAAAAAAGGCAATGTTAAACTGCCCTTCAACTTTCCTTTAAATTAATTTCAATGAGGAATACTTGATTCATCATAATAAAAAAAAAAAGAATGTTATCCGCTTTTAATGAAAACATTTAATAATTATTTCCTCACAAAAGAGAATTATACAAAATGTAAATATTCATCTCTATTTACACATAGAAATGACTTGTAAAATGTAAAAACAATGGGGAGAAGCGTCGATGGCATGGTCCAGTTTGATTTCTGCTTTGTTTGAATTACACTATTCTAGGACAGGTATATTGCCTGTTGCATATTTGTCCCTAGTGTGGGAGTTTGACTTTCACAATGACCTTGTCCCTCATTGGGTATTCAGTCATCTTATGCTTGACCAACCATGAACCTTTGATGGAAGTACAAATGCACATTGCATACCAATCAAGTTGTAGTTATTTAACTGCACGTGAAAGTTTGAATACATAAGTGTCTGTAGACTAAGAAACAGACAGACAGAATAACAGACAATGTATCCTCTATAAATGTATAAGAGTATGCTAAGGATGCGATATAATAAATAGCGTGATTTTACATGAAACAGTCAAATTGCTCTGACCCTAAATATTTCAGTGATGCATCAAATTTTTTTTTTCGATGGATTGAGTTTATTCCTTGAAAAGGACAG
Source organism: Pinctada fucata (assembly GCA_028142955.1). Lineage (NCBI taxonomy): Eukaryota > Metazoa > Mollusca > Bivalvia > Pterioida > Pteriidae > Pinctada > Pinctada fucata. The sequence continues at coordinate 49,107,563 of AP027109.1, forward strand.
TTGTTTGTATCATTGAACATAATTCATGAAACAATTACACCTGTTCCTTTTATTGGCTATAAACTCAATCCATCGAAAACAAAAAAGGCAGTGTTGAACATCCTTTCAATTTTCCTTAATATTAATTTCAATGAGGAATACTTAATTCATCATATAAAAAAGGAATGTTCTCCACTTTTAATGGAAGGAATCAGTCACCAAAGTTTGCAAAATCATCTAATTATAATTAACCTCACCAAAGAGAATTACATGTAACAATTTGTCAATTTACACATAGTAATGACTTGAAAATTGACAAATATAAAAGCAATAGGGGTACACACCAATTGCGGGGTCAAGATTGATTCCTGCTTCATTTTAACTACACTATATAAGGACAGGTATATTGCCTGTCGCATATTTGACCCTAATGTGCGACCTTGACTTTCACAATGACCTTGTCCCTCATTGGGTATTCAGTTTTCTTATGCTTGACCATCAATGAACCTTTGATTGAAGTAAAAATGTACATTGTATACCAATCAAGATGTAATTATTTACCTGTATGTGAAAGTTTGAATGCGTCATTGTGTCTGCAGACTACCAGACAGACAGACTGACTAAAAGAAAATGTATTCTCTTTACATGCATAAGACTATGCTAAGGATGTGACGTAATGAATAGCATGATTTTACATGTAAATGTCAAATTGCTCTGACATGCATTTATTTACATGTAAATATTTCAGTGATGCATCAAATTTTTTTTTTGATGGATTGAGTTTATTCCTTAAAAAGGATAGGAGTTTGCATCATTGAACATAATTCATGAAACAACTACACCTGTTCCTTTTCATTGGCAATAAACTCAATCCATCGAAAACAAAGAAGGAAGTGTTGAACAGCCCTTTAACTTTCCTTTAAATTAATTTCAATGAGGAATACTTAATTCATCATAATAAAAAAAAAGAATGTTATCCGCTTTTAATGAAAACATTTAATAATTATTTACCGCACGAAAGAGAATTATACAAAATAGTTGCCAGAGTCACCTAATGCTCGACTGCATAGCATAATATCTCTCATGACAGCCAATTTATTTAAACTCCCTTTCTCAGGCAACAACATATATCTCATCATAAATCACTGAAGCAGAAAAAGTAGGTCAAGGTCAGATTTCAATAGTCAAACCCAAGATGCATCAAATATGCAAGTCTGGTGCATGTAGCACTTATAGTTAGCTCAATATTGCCAATTTAAAGCAAGATCACTGAAGCGGAAAAAGTAGGTCAAGGTCATATTTCAATAGTCTAACCCAAGATGCATCCAATATGCAAGTCTGGTGCATGTAGCACTTATACTTTTCTCAATATTGGCTTTTAAAGGTAAAATAATTCAAGTGGAAAAAGTAGGTCAAGGTCATTTTATGAAAGTTTGATCAAAGATACATCCAATATGCAAGTTTGGTACATGTAGCAATTATACTTTGCTCAATATTGGCTTTTAAAGGCAAAATAATTCAAGCGGAAAAAAGTAGGTCAAGGTCATTTTTTGAAAGTTTGATCAAAGATACATCAAATATGTAAGTTTGGTTCATGTAGCACTTATACTTTGCTCAATACTGGCTTTTAAAGGCAAAATCATTCAAGCGGAAAAAAGTAGGTCAAGGTCATTTTATGAAAGTTTGATCAAAGATACATCCAATATGCAAGTTTAGTACATGTAGCACTTATACTTTGCTCAATATTGGCTTTTAAAGGCAAAATCATTCAAGCGGAAAAAAGTAGGTCAAGGTCATTTTATGAAAGTTTGATCAAAGATACATCCAATATGCAAGTTTGGTACATGTAGCACTTATACTTTGCTCAATATTGGCTTTTAAAGGCAAAATCATTCAAGCGGAAAAAAGTAGGTCAAGGTCATTTTTTGAAAGTTTGATCAAAGATACATCAAATATGTAAGTTTGGTACATGTAGCACTTATACTTTGCTCAATACTGGCTTTTAAAGGCAAAATCATTCAAGCGGAAAAAAGTAGGTCAAGGTCATTTTATGAAAGTTTGATCAAAGATACATCCAATATGCAAGTTTGGTACATGTAGCACTTATACTTTGCTCAATATTGGCTTTTAAAGGTAAAATCATTCAAGCGGAAAAAAGTAGGTCAAGGTCATTTTATGAAAGTTTGATCAAAGATACATCCAATATGCAAGTTTGGTACATGTAGCACTTATACTTTGCTCAATATTGGCTTTTAAAGGCAAAATCATTCAAGCGGAAAAAAGTAGGTCAAGGTCATTTTTTGAAAGTTTGATCAAAGATACATCAAATATGTAAGTTTGGTACATGTAGCACTTATACTTTGCTCAATATTGGCTTTTAAAGGCAAAATCATTCAAGCGGAAAAAAGTAGGTCAAGGTCATTTTTTGAAAGTTTGATCAAAGATACATCAAATATGTAAGTTTGGTACATGTAGCACTTATACTTTGCTCAATATTGGCTTTTAAAGACTTTATTGCAATCTTAACATTTACCTTATCATCTCAACATTTGCCTTATCATTTGAAATAATTTCAAAAATCCCAACCCCAGGGGCTATATCCTCATCTGGATATATTAAATGATGTATAATTAAACATTTGCAACAAAAAAAACCAACAGAATATGAATATAGGAAAGGTAAATGTGTAATCTTAACATTTACCTTATCATCTAGTTCGGACGACGCCGACGCCGACGCGGACGCGGACGCCGACGCGGACGCCGACGCCGACGCCGGGGGTATTGCAATAGCTCTTTTGCACTAAAGTGCAGTCGAGCTAAAAATGTAAGTATTAATCTCTATTTACACAGAAATAACTTGTAAAATGTAAAAACAATGGGGAGAAGCGTCGATGGCACGGTCCAGTTTGATTCCTGCTTTGTTTGAACTACACTATTCTAGGACAGGTATATTGCCTGTTGCTTATTTGTCCCTAGTGTGGGAGTTTGACTTTCACAATGACCGTGTCCCTCATTGGGTATTCAGTCTTCTAATGCTTGACCAACCATGAACCTTTGATGGAAGTACAAATGCACATTGCATACCAATCAAGTTGTAGTTATTTAACTGCACGTGAAAGTTTGAATACATAAGTGTCTGTAGACTAAGAAACAGACAGACAGACTAACAGACAATGTATCCTCTATACATGTATAAGAGTATGCTAAGGATGCGATATAATAAATAGCGTGATTTTACATGAAACAGTCAAATTGCTCTGACATGCACAATTCATGAAACAACTACACCTGTTCCTTTTCAAAGGGTATAAACTCAATCCATTGAAAACAAAAAAGGAAGTGTTGAACGGCCCTTCAATTTTCCTTTAAATTAATTTCAATAAGGAATACTTGATTCATTATATGAAAAAGGAATGTTCTCCTCTTTTAAATGAAAGGAAATAAAATTAACAAATTGGGGAAAACATCGATCTTGCTGTCCAGATTGATTCCTGCTTCATTTGAACTACACTGTTTAAGAACAGGTATATTGCCTGTCGCATATTTGACCCTTATGTGTGAGCTTGACTTTCACAATGACCTTGACCTTGTCCCTCATTGTGTACTCAGTCTTCATATGCTTGACCATCCATAAACCTTTGATGAAAGTACAAATGTACATTGTATATAATTTAGTTGTAGCAATGGATGTGTATTTGAAAGTGTGGATGCATTTTAAGTGTGACTGCAGACTAACAGACAAATAGACACCAGACAATTTGACATCTAGTCATGTATGAAGCTTTTGCTAAGGTTGTGATATAATAAAGCATGTCTTTTATCTTTACCGTATGAAATTAAGGAGGGTTTGAACACCAAGATTTCGGCGGCATTATGTGTTTTCTCACTTCATAGGAAAAGTACAGTCTTAACATCCTTTAAACATTTGATACGCTGATTGATATACACATCTGAGTATCCTGATGAAGTTTGAATAATTTCGCCATCATTTGAAGAAATGGCAATTTTCGAAATTGTGGACTTTTGGGAGTTTTATTCATGAGCAAACCGTGACGTCATTTCGTCGTTATCAGGGAAAATGGCGTCACAAACCTTCGCATTCAAAATGCAATAAAATCATTAATACCAAACGTATCCCATAGTAAGTTTGCAAGTATAAAAAAGAAAATTAAATCTTCATCACAGGGAATTTGCTGACAAATTAACATCACAGAAAAGCGTATTTTTTTTCATCAAAAATGCACTATTTTCGAAAGAAAAATTGGAAAATATAAAGCTTTGTAATATTTAAATCCAAAATCAATTTTTCTCATCATCTTTTTTTCCAGTATTCTGTCTTTCTTTAATACACAATTAACTCATCTTTTCCATATGTAAGTGCAATACATTTATGAAGATTTTGGAAGTTAAATCAAAATAAATTTCCAATAGCTTAACAAGAACTCGAATGACACTTTCAATATTATTATGACGTCATTAAGAAATTCACGAAAACGTCAATTTATGCATATTCTAAAGTCTCGTAGAAAATTTTCCAGGCCTGTGGATAGAATCAAATGTAAGTTTGCATAATCAAGGACAGACAAGAAATATATAATTTCAGAAATTTTGAGAAAAATTGAATTTGGCGTCCAAGTGTTCAATACCTCCTTAAATAAATGACACATACAAATAATTTTATTCAAGTCTTTACAAGCGGTATAATCACATGTAAAATAGCATTCACAAATGTCAATGATGTCAAATATTCATACACCTAATTCATCTATAATTTTGTAATTAATGGATATTTTCCATGTATTGAATCTAACTCATTATGCAGTCTAATTAAACTTTTGGTGAAAGGTAGCCAAAATATTTTATTATACTTTATCTCATTTCAGAGAATTACATGTAACAATTCATCTCTTTTACACATAATAATTACATTAAAATTTACAAATTGAAAAGCAATGCGGGAAAATACCTATGGCACTGTCAAGATTGATTCCTGCTTAGTTTGAAAATCACTATTCAAGGACAGGTATATTGCCTATCGCATATTGACAGTATGAATGAATTGTGACTGCAGACTGACAGACAGCAGACAATGTGACCTTCATGAATGTGGCTTTTGCTTAGGATGCTATATAATAAAGCAAATCTTTTATCTTTACCTTATAGAATTAAATTAATGACACATACAAATTGAGCTCTTTACACACGTGATATTCACATGTAAAATAAGATTTACAAATGTCAATGTTCATACTTATCATTCATCTTTTATTTTGTTATTAATTGGTATTTTCATTTATAAATGTACTTTATTTTTCATTTAAGAGAGTTACATGTACACTGGTACACAGTTCATCTCTTTTTATAATCCTACTTGCTTCGGCAGTTGGTGTTTAGACTCTCTGCAGTTGTTTCTCTAGATATGATCAACCTGCCTTCACTGCTTGCAGTGCTGGCTGACGGCATGTTTACATTTAGAATGAATTGTCAAATGTCAATGAGGTCCAATCATTAGACTAAACATTTATCTATTTTACAATTAATTGGCTTTTTTATGTAACTATATTTTTAAATGTTAGCTAATAAAGCCTCAAATGAAAAGTTACCAAACATATAATATTACTTAAATCTCGCTTTAGAGAATTACATGTAAAAATTCTTCTTTTTTTACACATAAATATTACATGTAAATTAAATTAAAGGTCAATGAGGTCAAATGATTAGACCAATCATTTATCTATTTTTTTTTTAATTTATTGCTATTTTTCCATGTAAATATATTTTTACATGTAATCTAATTAAGCCTAAGGTGAAAGGTTACCAAAACATTTAATTAAACTTTAATTATATCTTATCTCACCTTAAATAATTACATGTAAGAATTCATCTCTTTTACATGTAATTAAAGTAAGACACTGGTGTCAAAGGTCAAATGCTCATTTCATCACCTTCTGTTTGATGTACTTCAATTTTCAAAATTTACATGTAAAATCAACCACAGTAAGGTCAAAGATCAATTTGCCTGTCAACATATACATAGGACAATTATGACATGTTTACATGTAATATTAGCTTAAGGTCAACGTGTAAATCCAATGTGTAAAAAAGTGAGACACGTGTAATGATTTGTACTGTATATAATGAGGATGTTTCTTGAAAACTTTGCTTAGGTAAGCTAAAATGATTACCTGTTAACACGCCTGGGACATTTATCAGGAGTAATGGAGATGTCATAATGATGAATGACTCCCTTAGGGATGCGCACTTGGAAATGGTTAGCCCTGAGCAGTATAGGTTTGCCCTCTGTGCCATGGTTAGGTCTTGGTGGACATATAAAGTCTGATGGTCTCGGTGGTTGTCCAGGGGGACCGGGTGGTCCAGGGGGACCAGGAGGGCCGGGCGGTCCAGGTGGAGGGGGTTGAGGAGGAGGGACTGTAAGAAAAACCACACTATTGTAGATTTATTCACAAAATTAAAACATACATTGTATTAAATCTTGAAATGAGGTATATTTTGAACTTATTGAGATACTTGTGCTTCATACTGCTGCAGTCAGATGTTGATAGAATCATAACGTATACTTTTATAATCATTAAAACACTTTGCTGCAAGACATCTAGATTTACACTTTTTCATTAAGTTTGATGAACACTCTTTTTACATGAAAAGTTAGGTTTATAAATTTTCATTTATCAATATAGAATCTGAGGGAATTTTGAACTAGCTATTTTCTATTATTTGAGGGGGGGGGGGGGGGGGGGGGGGGTTAGAACAAAATGTTGATCATGGAGCTTTAGTTCAGACAGAATTAGATATTCTACTTGTATTGCAACTTTGAAGTGTGGCACGGGCATGTATTGGTCAAATATCTCAGACTGTAAGATCATATGCCGAGCCAGAAGGTCGCAGGTATGAATCAAAGTCTAGCCACATGTTTTCCTCTCTTGTTTCAGAATTGGTGCCTAACTATAAGATACATGGTTGAGCAGTTGTGCAACGTTTCCAGAGTGTGGAAAATTAAAAATTGATAGAGAGGAATTTCACAAGAATAGGTGTCAGCTAGGATAGCTCAGATAGCTCAGTAAGAGTGTCTGCCAAGATGGCAGGTGGTCTTGGGTTTGAATCCCAGCCGAGCCATTTTTTCTCTCCTGTTGTATTTCCTCTCCTCATTCCCTTAATGCAGTAAAAACATCACTCAGTTCAAAATTCATAAGCCATGACCACAAAAATACCTTATCTGCAACTATCCTAAACAAATTCCTGAACCAATGCTCGGATCATCAGCTCATTTTGTCCATTCAAGGGAAATATCTCCCTCAATAATACTAGCAGTTGGACAGCAAACTGAGGAAATCCTCATATAAATATGACATTGATAAAGGAAAAACACAATACAAGACCACAACTTCCAAGTCATTTTGTCTGACTGCGAAGTAGAAAAGAAGTAGGCCAGCATTTGTAAGCATTTTTATCTACACAATGTATCTGCAAGCGTGCATAATCTACCTACCTACTGCTAGCTCCTCCCTTGCCCTTTTGGGTAAGAACATCATTTTAAAGACAAAAGTTCACAACTATTTTGTGTCCCACCTATTAATTTGCCACCATAAGATAATTTATCTGATGACGTAGGGACGAGATTCAGGTACATGTAGAAGGGACAGACAGACAGACACTAAGACTTTTCAATATCAAATATGTCACTCCTCCCTATCAATTTTGAGGTTTCTACTGGATGTTGAGTTGTATAATGCTTGATCATCACAGTGAGTTTGATGGTAGTGTAATATATCTCAAGTTATAGCCATTGATGTGAAAGTTGGACAACCAACAGACAGACTGATTGACAGACGACAGACAAAATTATCCCTAAATGAGGCCCTTGCATTGTGGGTGTCATGACAAACTAATAGCTAATCTTTTTTAAAAGTGAACATGTGAAGAATATTTTAGGTGGGTGGCTACATCTTGGATCCAAGGACATGGAATTACATAAGCATCCCACCCTTACTAACCTTACCAAAGACAGTAAGAAAGGACTATCACAGCCTCCACACTGGCATTAGCCTTTCCTCAAATTAAGGTTGTTTTGTCTAGGTTTTGTTTACCTCACCAAAACAGAGATAGTCTTGTTTACCTCACCAAAACAGAGATAGTCTTGTTTACCTCACAAAAACAGAGATAGTCTTGTTTACCTCACCAAAACAGAGATAGTCTTGTTTACCTCACAAAAACAGAGATAGTCTTTGTGATAAAACATTGAAAAAAAATTATAAAATGAGATAATCAAAGATTAGATAGCTCACCTCCTGGCAGCACTTTTCAATGATGTATGAACAGATGAACTTGCAATAATATGATTGATATATGCACAACAATGAAGATAGAGTGTAAATAGAAAATATCTATGATATCTACAAGCAAAAAAGTCATTTAAATTCTACATATAACAATGATTTTCAATACCAAAGGAGTATTAATACTTTATACAAGTCCTTTTTTCTGTAATAATCAAAAAGTAAAGAAATTGTACATTTATTTCTTTAAAAATACAGCATAAGCCATTCCTTTTATCTTGTTTACTCCCTTTAACAGTTTCTTTTTTGACAAATTTTCAAAAAGGCCATTGACAAATGTTCTTTCAGTTAGTATTGAATAAGCATCTGAACAATGTGATGTTTTCTTCACTTGGCAAACAAAAGGAGCACTCAAGATCCTGCTCTATACTAATTTCCGATGAAGTAGTTCAAAATTGTTATGTCATTTTTATCTATAAATGGAAAAGATTCCCTTTTCATTGATTTTATTAGTTTCATTAATGATTGGAATTTGTCAGGGGATTTCATGAGGTACAATGTAAAACATTTTTCTCTCGAGTACCAACAACAAAATTTGAATTAGAAGGAATTTTATTTTAGGGGGCCAATGTCAACAGAAACCATACATAGTCCATTAATATGCTTTTTGAATTTGATAGAACATGATTTTTTTCTAAATGCAAGATGTTTTGAATATCTGAAGAAAATGCCACTAATATTACAGCTGCCTTGAAATATATAATAAAACGTTATCAACTTTATGAGGATGTTTGAACCCACGTTAATTATTCTGATGTTTTAATATTGAGCGATTCAGCAGTATTCTAACAGCTATTGTATCACACCATTCTGCGTCACTAGAAGCACAAGTCTCACAACATTAATCAAGTAGGAAAAATAAATCTGCTAGCAAAGCCACAGAATAAGCATTACAGTATATGGTGATTATCTTATTTCTTTTACAAATCTTTTTCATTTTTAGTAAATAAATTCAATTACACAGAAATTTTAAAACAATACTGGATAAAATTTTCAATTTTCTTCTCTTTTATGTAATTCTTCTTTAAAAAGATTTTCCTTTATTTCCCATCACCACATTATAAGCTTTTAAAGAATGTGTCATTAACAATTCTGAAAATCAAACATTTGATTCTGAATTATTCCTAATGAGCAGACTTGTACATTTCTATGTTTTCATTGAAAATGCAGGAAGTCTACACTTTTGACCTTTCAAATAACCATGAGACCATTCTTTCTATCATTGACTTTAAAAAGTATTCAATTTCCCAATATCATCCCAATTCAAAGACTTGAAAAATTGAATGATAAGAAGAGGATGTATACATATGAACAAGATGGATAGAGGAACTGTTACATCACCTCCCTAAAACTTTGCTTGCATCGGATATGAAAATATTTACGATGAGAATCACATGTGAGTCACACAACTATTGTTCAATTCTCTGATTCTCTTCGCAACACTGGATAGGATGAATATTCGAGATTTGATCAGAGATAGAGGATAAGCTCTTAAGTTGATTTCAGAATTGTTGAGACACATTCCCTATTAAAAAGAAGTAAAATAAAAGGGATTACGAACATGAGAACCCACCTTCAGGTGGTTGGACAGGTGGGAAGGCGCCAAATGGAATTGATGACTGACCTGTTATATAGAAATAATCATGTCTTAGTACATGTACATGTATGATAAAATATTAACACTTTATTATTGATAAATCAACTGAATCTAATCAAGGTATTATTAACTGATGAGGCTAAAAGTCCATATAATGTGATATGAAATATCAGTCATGAAAACTTCAAATAAGTGAATTCCTTAACAAGATTACAAGCAAGAATTAAAAAACAGAGCAATCAGTCTTAAACTTTACATGTATACCTTAAGACCTTGACCTTTAACCTATGACCTAATCATCAATAGGGTCCATTTTCTCTTAATTTCCAACATTAAAAAAGATTTATCTTCTTCTATCTCTTTTCTATTGTATTCAAAAGAAATTACTTTTCAGTCTACTGTGAACTTGACATTTGATCCCTGACCTTGAAACTGATTATTTCTTCTCCTCAAGGCCATTCCTTGTGAAAGGTCTGGCAAATATATGCTTTCAAGTTTTTCTACTACATGTAGAGCTAGGAACCATATTTCGCCAGTGACCATATTTTGCCCTTTCATAGTTAATTGCTTCTCATTGGTTATCAAAATATTTGTCAAGTTTATTTTTCTATATCCTATCCCAAGGTCAAGGTCATGAGGTCAAACATTTTGGTATCAATGGAAAGGTCTTGTCACAAGGAATACACATGTGAAATATGAAAGCCCTATCACTTCCCATTCAAAAGTTATGCCCAATGTTAAAGTTTTTGAAAAGTAGGTCAAAGGTCAAGGTCAAGGTCACGAGGTCAAAAATTTTGGTATCAATGGAAAGGTCTTGTCACAAGGAATACACATGTGAAAAATAAAGCCCTATCACTTCCCATTCAAAAGTTATGCCCAATGTTAAAGTTTTTGAAAAGTAGGTCAAAGGTCAAAGTCACGAAGTCAAAAATGTTGGTATCATTGGAAAGGTCTTGTCACAAGGAATACACATGTGAAATATGAAAGCCCTGTCACTTCCCATTCAAAAGTTATGCCCAATGTTAAAGTTTTGAAAAGTAGGTCAAGGGTCAAAGTCAAGGTCATGAGGTCAAAAATTTTGGTATCAATGGAAAGGTCTTGTCACAAGGAATACACATGTGAAATATGAAAGCCCTATCACTTCCCATTCAAAAGTTATGCCCAATGTTAAAGTTTTTCGGACAAACAGACAGACAAACAGACGGACAGGCCAAAAACTATATGCCCCCGAATCTTTGATTCCGGGGGCATAAAAAAGAAAACATTTTAGTTGGCATAATTTCTTTAAGGTAGTGGTGACGAAAGATTTCCTGAAAAGAAAATCACAATTTTGTCTGTTTTGTGTGCAACTAGAATACTAATCAACAAAAACGGCCAAATATGGTCACCCCTGAAAACATGGAAACGAAATATTTTGACGTTTTATAAGGAAACAATGAAATGAGTAAAATAAATAATTTCTGTAGTATTTCAATCAAGAATGGAGTTAAATTATATTTGAGCAAAAGCAATTCGGTCTTTTCGAAATACAGAGTTACTTCCCATTTGTGCAGGTATCTGACGTCAACGCATTGTGACGTCATCAAATTCTATGGAAACAAGCGTGAAATTCAGGGAAACAGTGTCACATATATGACGTTTTCAAAGGCATTTAATGACGTCACAATGCTTTTACGTCAGATACCTGCACAAATCGAACGTAGAACTGTAAAATCGAAAAGACGGAATTATTGACTTGGCCTCCAAGTTCTGAAATTTTCTAAGAAATGTATAAAAAATACGGCGAAATATGGTCACTTGCTCTATGTGACAGCCGTTGCATCATGTTTCTTTAGAGCTTATGCATTGTGACATCACAAACGTTTACATTCCAGAATGCAACACATTCCTTTCAATAGTTTCATCTCAGAGAATTACATTGGTTGTATGTAAGTTTTACATTACTTACCCTCTTGCATGGGCCGAAAGGCAGAGAATGGAATTGACGATGTTTGACCTAAAATCATGATAAAATTTTGTTAAGATAATTAACAATTAGATCACAAGACTGGTATTGCCTATATCCATAAATATATTTTCCTTTATAAAAATAGCCATATTCATTTATAAAAATAATTATCTATTTGCAAAAATAGTACAAATATACTGCTAAATTGAATGAACAGGATTACATAGAAACATGGAAAGTTCTCATAATAATTTGTTATATAGAATAATTATTGCACTTACAGTGTTTTTGTCTCTATAGAATATAACTTACCTTCTTGCATGGGTGGAAAAGCTGAAAATGGAATTGATGAGGACTGCCCTGTAGAAGAAAATACATGTATACTTGAGATTTTTTTATCAATATGGAAACCCTACAACTACAAGTAACGATTTTGTACACTTTTCTTCATTTGTTGAAAGGAATTTTAAAGAGTGTCATAATTTTAATACATGTACATGTATGCATGTAATTTCAATATCATGTGATATTAAATAGAATCTATTACCAGGTGTGATCGTTGACAAATAAATCAAACTGGAGTGTCAAGGATTTGCTTGTACCATGATGAGGCTTGCCCAGTCATGGACAAAAGTAAATAAAGGACACAAGGGTTGGATTCCCTTGTCAATGATCACATTTGGTGATTGATTTTTTTCTCCGTGTCTGAAAAACGGAAAAAATAAAGCCTGTGTTTGTGAAACACAAATGCCCCTGGTGGCATCTTTTTTAGTATAAACACTATTTTCTGCTAAGTACATGCATGTGAAAGGTCAAGGTCAGGATCACTTGGTTAAAATTTCTGGTATCGATGGAAAAACCTTGTGACAAGGAATACACATGTGAAATATCAAAGCCCTATCACTTACCATAAACATAGGGTAATCAAAGATTACATAGCTCGCCTATACAGGTTTTTGTCAGAAACCAGGTTAAAGTTTTTGAAAAGTAGGTCAAAGTCCAAGGTCACTAGGTCAAAGGTCATGGTCTCAAATGAAAGGTTTCGTCACAAGATATCTACATGTGAAATATCAAAGCCCTACCCCTTATAGTTCAAGAGATATAGCCCAGTTTAAAGTTTTGTCTACTGACGACGACAAGGACGACGCCGAGGTTATGGCATTAGCTCTCCGGACTTTTTCGTCCTGGCGAGCTAAAGAAGTTATGCCAAATGTGAAAGTTTTTGTAAAGTACGTCAAAGTTCTCGGTCCAAGTCATGAGGTCGAAAATTTGGTATCAATGGAAAGGTCTTGTCACAAGGAATACACATGTGCAATATGGAAGCCATATCACTTATCATTCAAAAATTATGCCCAATGTTAAAGTTTTTGAAAAGTAGGTCAAGGGTCAAAGTCAAGGTCACGAGGTTAAAAATTTTGGTATTATTGAAAAGGTCTTGTCACAAGGAATACACATGTGAAATATGAAAGCCCTACCACTTACCATTCAAATGTTATGCCCAATGTTAAAGTTTTTGAAAAGTAAGTCAAAGGTCAAGGTCAAGGTCACGAGGTCAAAAATTTTGGTATTATTGGAAAGGTCTTGTCACAAGGTTAAAGTTCTTCGGACAAACAGACAGACAGTTTAAGGAGTATTTGCTTCCTGTAACATTTCACTAAATTCTGAGCATAAGGTACAGAGAAATAAAAGATGATTAAAACTACACGTACATGGATTACATGATGACAGAGTCACAGACAGATGGACAAATGTCAGGCTATAAAAAACTCACTTCAAAATCTAAAATTACTGTAAAATGACAAGTTTTGGTACAGAAAATTTAACAAATAACTTCAGATTCTGATGTTACTATGAAAATAAATACTAGTACATGTTTAAACCAGTACACGTATCGAGATGCTCAACACCATCCTAGGGAGCCTGTCTAATATCAAAGTCCGCCAAATTCATCGGATAATCAGAGTGGCCAGACCAGCTTGATAAATTTTCGTTCAGTTCGATGTAGGTAATTTCTAGTTAGACCGCATTGTCTGATGTACCAGGGTATGATCTTTACTTAAAATTTTACTAGCAATGTGGGCTCGTAAAATTTCAATTTTAGGGGCCCACACAACTTTTTACGAGCCCACACAGAAAACCAAAGCTTTTTGGGGAAACATTCCCTTTCAAGACCCCCCCCCCCCCCCATAAAACTGACCCAACTGTGCTTGCTTGCGAGACATTTAATGTACAAAACACGTAGATGTCATATCAACGAAACTTTTGAAGAAGTCAGACAAATACAAACTCAAGGATTGTAGGCATCAAAAGATCTAGATAAATTAATTTGCTATATCGGCTTTAAAATACAACCATCCCCAGCGGCTTTAAAATACAACCACCCCCAGCCCCTCCCCCCTTCCCCGCTATATAACGTCCCCTGTTATAACGCCAAACTCGTATACCGCCACAGAAATCTTTTATATAACATCGTTTCATAAACAATCTCCGTTATAACGCCAAACCCGCATACTGCCATCGGCCCCTGATGTAAAGGTACAAAGAAGCGTTATTCGTCTGATAGTACCGCCAAACGAAGTAATTATCCAGGTAATTAGTCGTTCTCTTATAAATACAATTAAATTATCTGTTTATTTGTTTTAAATAATCACTGTCCAAGGTAATGTGTTTGACCGTGCGGCCGAAATTTACACTTTAGATATACACCCTTCACGGCAGGATGATACATGTACATGTAAAGGGGGGGGGGGGGGAGAATACAAGAGAATGAAATCGTTGTTTCTTTTCTTCATCATCGATTCGATTAACATCCTGTGAAGCCATCAATTCAATTTGTTTTGACTATTGAATTTTCGGCCATCGATACCGCGCCGTACATAACGTAAAAAGACGACGGCAAATTATTTAACGGCTAACAAAGAGCAATGGATCTGAAGATTTATTGACCATGAAACAAAGAATGTATTTGTAAATTAAGTACGGATATCAAATAGGCGATCAACGAACGCATTCATGTATTTTGACCATTTATAAATATATAATTTAATACCTACGGATGAATGTTTACGGCGTTATTGATACTTACGTTGAAGGGGAGAAGTACATAATTCATTCGCCACGTGGGTGAGTAAATTGTAATTTTTGATCGCCCACATGAAAAAATACTCGTCTTGGGCGAGTGGGCGAGCGTTAAGTTCATACCCTGTGTACCGGTAGGTTTTGAACATTCAGACTGACACTGTTAACTTTCTATCATCATTAGTTTCCAAGAAATAGAATAAAGAGATTAACATGAATTCAAAAGGGATCAAAGCCTGTGAATGTCAAAATACCAACTTCCAAGTACACACAATCAAAGAACAATCATACAGCAAAAATCTAAAACACTTTTAAATCATCACTCTGTTAAGGAGCAGGAAAATCTCAAGTCATAGTGTAAAACTACATCAGTACATGTAAGTTCAGCTTCTTTTTTTTCCAATTGCTTCATTTGCAAGATATATTGAAACAAATCCATACTACTTTGTTACAATTTTTCAAAAACCAACAAGGTAATAATTATTAAGAGTGACAATACAAATTCACAAATACATCAGGTTGTCAATAAGGACATTAGCACAGGTGGGAATGCCAAGAAAGGAACAGATGATAGACAATCAGACTTTCTTACCTTCAGGCACAAGTGGGAATGCCGAGAAAGGCACAGATGATGGACAATCAGACTTTCTTACCTTCAGGCACAAGTATGAATGCCAAGAAAGGAACAGATGATAGACAATCAGACTTTCTTACCTTCAGGCACAAGTGGGAATGCCGAGAAAGGCACAGATGATGGACAATCAGACTTTCTTACCTTCAGGCACAAGTATGAATGCCAAGAAAGGCACAGATGATAGACAATCAGACTTTCTTACCTTCAGGCACAAGTGGGAATGCCGAGAAAGGCACAGATGATAGACAATCAGACTTTCTTACCTTCCGGCACAAGTGGGAATGCAGAAAAAGGCACAGATGATAGAAAATCAGAATATCTTACATTCAGGCTCAGGTGGGAATGCTGAGAAAGGCACAGATGGTAGACAATAAGACTTTCTTACCTTCGGGCACAAGTGGGAATGCCAAGAAAGGCACAGATGATAGAGTATCAGATTTTCTTACCTTCGGGCACAGGTGGGAATGCCGAGAAAGGCACAGATGTCTGGCCTGAAAAGAAGCGTAAAAATAATGTATTATATACTGTAAATTTGATCATCAAAATTCAATTTCTACCAAGACCTACTTATGGGAATTTTCCCCTAGATAGGGTAAAGCATACACTTGCATGCAACATTTTAGTTGATGACCTTATTTTATTTTCTCATGTGTGAATGAATTCAAATCAGAACAGATAAAGCCATAACCAGCAGAAACCATCACTCTGGGTTTTCATATGACAAAACTAATGTTGACAAGACCTTACTCTAAGCCTAAATATCACAGCTGAAGTTAAATCAGTTACTAAACAGGCTGGATCTACAATGTAAGCTAATAAGACACAGCGAATGAGACATTGTAAATGGACTCAAGTTTATATGAAAAAGCATAACTAAGTTAACTGTACTTATGCTAAGCATAAATGACAGTTAATGTTAACAAGCGAAGTTACTGGATATAGGCTTATATGACAAAACTGGATCTAGGCTTATGACAAAGCTAATGTTAATGTATAACATAATCAGCTTAAGCTATTGTAAATATGGAACTGAACTGAGGCTAATATGACACAGCTACAGTACATGTATGTAAACATACAGTCTTCACAAAAACTTTTTTTTGAACCACAAACCCAAACGCAAATTTTACTGGCCAATTGTATACTTTATTACTCAATTTCTATTAGTCCAGCAAAATTTCTAGTAGTAGCATTGGGCATTGAGCTAGCAAGTTTTCGTGAAGACTGAACATAGCAACTGAATTGATGGTTATATACATTATGACAAAACTGACAGACCTAGGCTCATATGACTAAGCTAGAAAACCTAGTGTTCTATGACAAAGCTGACAACCTAGGCTTATATGACAAAGCTGACAAACCAAGGCTAATAATATGACAAAGCTGACAAACCTAGGCTTATAGATAAAGCTGACAAACCTAGGCTTATATGACAAACCTAGGCTTACATGACAAAGCTGAAAAACCAAGGCTTATATGACAAAGCTGATAAACCTAGGCTTATAGACAAAGCTGACAAACCTAGGCTTATACATGTATGACAAAGATGAAAAACCAAGGCTTATATGACAAAGCTGATAAACCTAGGCTTATATATGACAAAGCTTACAAATCTCAGACTCAGTTATACAATACAGTACAATACACTTTATTGCCAAAGCTTGGGCCCAAAGGGCATACATCAAGTACAGTTGCATATATTATAACAAAGTGTCACCATGGTCATCAACATAAATACAATATATGAATAGATAATATATAACAAATCTGACAAACCTAGGCTTATATGACAAAGCTGACAAACCTTCACTTATACGACAAAGCTGACAAACTTACATGTAGGATTATGAGACAGAGCTGACAAACCTACATGTAGGCTCAAATGACAAAACTGAAAACCTACACTTATATGACAAAACTGATAAACCTATACTTATATTACAAAGCTGACAAACCTGGGCTTATATGACTAACTGACAAACCTAGAATTACACGTACATGGAAAAGCTGACAAAACTAGGCTTATATGACAAAGCTGACAAACCTAGACTTATATGACAAAGCTGACAAACCTAGACTTATATGACAAAGCTTATAAACCTACATGTAGACTTACATGTATATGACAAAGCTTACAAACCTACATGTAGACTTATATGACAAAGCTTACAAACCTACATGTAGGCTTATATGACAAAGCTTACAAACCTTCATGTAGACTTATATGTCAAAGCTTACAAACCTACATGTAGGCTTATATAACAAGGCTTACAAACCTACATGATGTAGGCTTATATGACAAAGCTTACAAACCTACATGTAGGCTTATATGACAAAGCTGACAAACCTATATGTAGACTTATATGACAAAGTTTACAAACCTACATGTAGACTTATATGACAAAGTTTACAAACCTACATGTAGATTTATATGACAAAGCTTACAAACCTTCATGTAGACTTATATGAAAAAGCTTACAAACCTACATGTAGACTTATATGACAAAGCTTACAAACCTACATGATGTAGGCTTATGTGACAAAGCTTACAAACCTACATGTAGACTTATATGACAAAGTTTACAAACCTACATGTAATATGATGTAGACTTATATGACAAAGCTTACAAACCTTCATGATGTAGGCTTATATGACAAAGCTTACAAACCTTCATGTAGACTTACATGTTTATGACAAAGCTTACAAACCTATATGTAGACTTATATGACAAAGCTTACAAACCTACATGATGTAGGCTTATATGACAAAGCTTACAAACCTACATGTAGACTTATATGACAAAGCTTACAAACCTGCATGTAGACTTATATGACAAAGTTTACAAACCTTCATGTAGTCAAGACTTCTATGAGAAAGCTTACAAACCTACATGTAGGCTTTTATGACAAAGCTGACAAACCTACATGTACATGTAGGCTTATAGTTATATGACAAAACATACTACTTGAGTTGATATAACCTAACTACTATGCAAAATTAATGTATGTTACTATTGTTATATGCTATGTATTAGAGAACTACGCACATAATTATGTTACATACCATTGAGTTGTTGATTCTGGAGGATGCTGGTGATACCTTCAAAAGAAACAGTGGATTCTTAAAGCTTCTTTAAGTTTAAATTCCAATTTGTAATCTTGCAGTAAGTCTCTGACTTTATGAATTCTGACAAAAGTCAATGGAGACAGGAAGGCTCAATGTATAGCCTCAGATTTCACCAGCACCCGCAAGTGTTAGCTATACATGTAAATGTTAATATACACATACACACACACACATGCACACACAAAATTGTGCAACACATCTTGTAACACTCTTTCAGTGTTAATAAACTTTTAAATGAGATGGCAAAAGGGGCTACTACAAATCAAAATGGGATATATCCTTTGTAACACTATGTACAGAATGAAGTTATATTTTCTGAGTGAAGCTGACCTTTCAAAAATGATCAAAAATGACCTTCAATTCATGTATGTCTGCAAAGTCTATTATCACATTAACAACCTGTCTTCTTTAACACCATAAAAACATTGAAGACTTATCAGTCATCCCTGTTATAATCATAATAACAGGGATAACTGATAAGTCTTCAATGACATGTCTCGTACTAATTTGAACCAATGACGTCAAAGTATTACGGTAACATGGTGTCTCACATTGACGCCGAAGTAGGTCACTTAATTTTCAAATGTCAAAAACACAAAATGGTTATAGGCATGATAAATTTGCTATAGGGTTTATTCCTGTCATACTTAATCACCCTATATTCCTGTCATACTTACTCAAAGTAGGTGAGTAAATATATCGGGCATTCGGCACTCTGCCTCACCTCCCACAAATTTACACACCTTCTTTGAGACTAAATGAATAAGAAGTTTTCGGTCTTTTTTTTTGCCTATTTGAGTTAAGATCAAATATCTTTATCCCAAAACTTGAACCAAATTGAGAATTCAAAATTTTACAAAGTATGAAAGTAAATGATCTCATATACTTCAACACAATAAAGGAAATAAACTTACTTCTCTATAATCAACTACATGTAAATGATGACTTAACCCAATTCATGTGACCAGGGGTCATCCTAGGGGGCAACTCAGGCGAAATAGTCGCTTTTTGTGTGAAAACTTTGCTCTAATTTCTTCCGGGGGAGAAGTCTGAGTCGCCCTCAATTGTATCCTCACACCCTGCAGCTAGCAGTTTCAGATTATCTCAAAACTAAATACAGCAAGCGACAGGAAATTCTCAGCGGGTTACTTATTGTTTTGTTTGCATAATGCTCATGGGAAGTGGGTCTGCTAACCAGGTGTTTCATATTGACCAGTAATACTCTGATCATTGTCAAATAATATAGTGGTCTATATCCCGTTAACTTTAGGCAATTTTCTCATGTTTGTCGCCGATTAGACCTTCATGTATTTTTTAAGAACTTTAGAAAAAACTATCCACCGTGTTTCATTTTCGATCATTGATTAAATACATAACATTAATTTTATTAAAATTGTATTAGGAGACACAGGTCTACAGATACAAATCACCGCAAACTTTTCTATCTGGAGCCACTGCCTATCTAAAAAGGGACCTTGACCTTTCAGAATTTTTAGTAAAGTCCACATCCTGTAAAACCTTTTGGTAGAGCACATGTAACAATATGATCAAAATCTAATTATAGGTGCTATACAGGCTCTAATATGGTCCGGAAACCATTTTCAATCATCCGAGTCCTATCACCTTGACCTTTTGACCTCAAAATCAATAGGGGTCATCCTTGATGCATGTTAAACATTTCTGGCAAGTTTCATGATCATACTCATAGGTGTTAAACAAGTTTCATAATCATAGGTACAATAGAGGCTATAATATGGTCCAGAATCCAGTTTCAATAATCAGAGTCCTATGACCTTGACCTTTGACCTCTAAATCAATAGAGGTCATCCTTGATTCATGTTAAACATTTCTGGCAAGTTTCATGATCATATCATAGGTACAATACAGGCTCTAATATGGTCCGGAAACTGTTGTCAATAATCAGAGTCCCATGACCTTGACCTTTGGACCTCAAAATCAATAGGGGTCATCCTTGATTGATGGGAAACGTTTCTGGCAAGTTTCATGATCATAGGTGAAATACAGGCTCTTATATCATCCGGAAACCATTTTCAACTATTTAAGTACTTGACCTATGACCTTTTGACCCAAAAATCAATAGGGGTCATCCTTGACTCATTGTGAGTATATAAATGAAGTTTCATTGCACTAGCGCCATGTATCATACTTGTCTTATAGTCCGTAAACCAATTGTTGACGCCCGCCTCTGGGATACTATTTTTTGCAATTATAAAGAAGAACGATTCCTAATTGCTTAAAATAGTACCTCTGAAACTATCTATGGATTGACATATTTCTAGAGCTTGGCTCTGATTGGTCACTGACGTCATGACACACTTGCACATTTGACACAAGCAAGCCTCGCAAATCACTGAAATCCATACATTGGACAGGTGTTACAGGAGTCAATTTAAAATAGCAATAACATCGGTGGAAAAAAATTATTTTTAGTACTTAAAATTATCTCTCCAATAAATCCATTTATAGCAGCTAAGCTATTATAGCCATATTTAGCCATTATAGCCATATTTAGCTATTATAGCCATTTCTGGAGTAATCCTGGACTAGTCCGACTTGCAGACCTACGACGGTTTTATCTGTTTTTTCGTCTTCGGTCTGACTGCTATGCATAGGCAAAACTTGAGAATTTCTGTGCGAAAAAAATTTGGCGAGTCTTCCTGTTTTTTGACAAATTCCGGTCTCTTCAACCAACAAATAAGTCATCCAGTCCTCCTGCACCTAAAAAATCCCCTCTAGGCCTGGTTTCACCTCTGTGCGCAAGACAAAATGTTGTTGATCAGAGGAAAATCGGAAGAGAGGAAAAGGTTAACCAGGCTTTGAGAGTTTTTTTAGGGGCAGGAGGACTGGGCGAGTTATTATTTGGTTGAGGAAACCGGAATTTGTCAAAAGAAAAGGACGACTTGCTGAAATTTTTTCGCACAGAAATTCTCAAGTTTTGCCTATGCATAGCAGTCAGACCGAAGACGAAAAAACAGATAACACCATCGTAGGTCTGCAAGTCGGACTAATCCTGGACCTGTCCAATATATCGATTTCAATGATTTGCGAGGAATTTATTCCTAAACACCAGGGGTAAACATGACTGAAAACCGGTCAATCAGAAAATATGCAGGAATTGGCTGCAACGAAGACAGGAAAATAACCAAATAATAAAATAGGTTACCAGTCATATCGGCCCTTTTCCAGTTCGGCCCCCAGTCATATCGGCCTTTTTACCTTTCGGCCCTAGGCCATTCGGCCTTTGTTTCGGCCCTCCATAATAATGCAAGGAAATAATTCCTACCTTTCGGCCCTAGACCATTCGGCCTAATAAGTTTTTTCCAGTCCTCTCTTATAGTGAGAAATTGAGAATAAATACTTGATACAATAAAAACTAAATACAAGGGAAAAATTGAGGGGGTGAATTCCAGCCTCTTGCCTCCACCACCTTCTACTGAAAAGTCCAAGCTTGCTTCGTCCGGGTTGAAGAAATTGTGATTGAAAATTATTGCTTAATTTCTT
Source organism: Pinctada fucata (assembly GCA_028142955.1). Taxonomy (NCBI): domain Eukaryota; kingdom Metazoa; phylum Mollusca; class Bivalvia; order Pterioida; family Pteriidae; genus Pinctada; species Pinctada fucata. The sequence goes on from AP027109.1 coordinate 49,129,804, forward strand.
AGGAACAAATAGTATGACATACAATTTTCTTATGTTCTAAAATAGAGGACCCGGTAATCGTCTGCTATAGGTAAGGCCATTAATTTTCATGTAGTTGCCGACCCAAATTTTTGGCAACCCCCCCCCCCCCACCCCCCCCCCCCCCCCCCCAAAAAAAATACACTGTGAACAATGTGTTAAAGCCAATAAAGAATTTTAATTTGAAATTGTGTAATAAATATATTAAAAAATCGATTTTTTTTATATTTTTTTTTTCTGCCGATTGTTTCATAGAAATAATACTGAAATAAAAATAAACACTCAATATTCACAAATTTTCTGCCACTCCGCCTTTATCAAGAAATCATAAAAAAAATTTTATCACGTTGTTTCATAGAAAATTTAAGCAGTTTTGTTCCATAGAAAATTTGTAATAAAAATAAAAGTCATACTAGTCAAGCAAGCTAGGTTTTCCCTGGCTATAAATGGGTCGAAACGGCAAAAGGCCGAAAAAAAGGGGCCGATATGTTTCAGCAATATGTTTTTTTTTCATTATAAATTGAGGGCCGAAATGGAAAAAGGCCGAAAGGTAAAAAGGCCGATATGACTGGGGGCCGAACTGGTAAAGGGCCGAAATGACTGGCAACCATAAAATAGCATCTTCATTGCACTGTTACTAAGTTCACGCTGAAATAACTTGAATACAATCAATTATTGCTGACCAAAATACACGATATATACAGATATCCTTCAACCTCATTTCAAAAGATTATAAACAGCATGTCATTTGCTTAATAATGAACGAATAGATTAAAGAGCATGGGTGATTATTCCCAACATAAATGAGCAACAGCGACAGTAAACTAAACATGGCGGTTAAAAACAAGGCCATACACATCGAATACTTTTGGGCGAGTAAGAGATTCTGTTGTCTTATATGTGATATACCTGGTGTTATGGGGAACATGTTTATGCTACGAACTGCTTAGATTCGCCGACTAGAAGCCTCACAAGGCTTTAAAAGAAGCGAAACGATCGTCAGTGCTTGTCCTGCTTCTCTTTTGGTGGTAGCTGGTCGTAGCGCCCCCTACTTCCGGTTTGATTATCTTTCCCTTGTACGTCTTCATTTAGCTCGCCTGGGATTTTTTCCGCACCTGTAGACGTTTAAAAACGAGGGGGGGGGGTGTTATCAGAGGAGGCAAGCGGTAGGAAGGGGAAATGTGGTAGGGAGGATTTTGTTCACCCAAAAAATAATTAACCAGAAAATAACTAAGCCTATTCCAAAAAGATCCATGGATAAACAAATTAATACAGGCCGAAAGGTCGCTAGACTAAATAATCCAGTCTCTCCGCTGCCGCTAAAAGACCCTTTTAGCGGCAGCGGAGAGACTGGATTATTTAGTCTAAAAGGTCGCCTGGCAATTAGGCACGGTCCATTTGATATTCTAGGGGGGGGGGGGGCTTGGGTTTTTTTCTAAAAAAAATAATTTTGCTCTGAATTCTGATGAAAAAAATTAATTTGCTTATGGTGTGACAGAAAAAAATAATCTTGCTCTTACAAGTAATCTGAATTTGAAGAATAACCATAAAATTTGCTTAAAATTCCTGAAAATTTTTCGGCTCGCTTCGCTCGCCACAGTTTTTACTTTCTATAAAAAAATTTGGCTCGCTTCGCTCGCCATAGTCTTCTTCTGTAATGTCAAGTTCATATTTGAAAATATCAAAAGAATGCATGTGACTGATACAATTAAAATGCTTATATACATTATCAATATAATTTTTCACTATTAATAAATACATGTATCAACATAGTGTTTAATTTTATATACAAGCTTGGAAGGAGAATTTAAATAAGTTTTTCACTAGTTTTCATTTCTACATGTAAAAACTTGCATCAGGCCCTCTTACATGTTTCATGACCTCACAAACATTTTGTTTACTAAAAATTATATATCGCATATTGTAAAAATCTTTCAAAAATCTTTCATCTCTCTCAGTTTAGAAGTGAATACAAGTTTTACATAAAAATAATGTTTGGAGTAATTTAAGTAAAAATAGAGAATTTCTATTGAAAAAAACACAAACATTCTTAATATTCTCATCAATTGTTATAAAAAAATTTCCTTGCTCCAACTTTGCAAGAAAAAAATAATTTTTTCCCGGTCCGGGGCGAAAAAAAAATAATCTTGCTCCGACAAAAAACCCAAGCCCCCCCCCCGAATATCAAATGGACCGTGCCTTATTCGTATGCGCCTCTCAAAAATTAGATTTTTTAGTAGCGTACATGTACATACGAATACCCAGGCGATCTTTCCGCCTGTGCCCTCTTCAATGAAATTTTCAATTGTTTCAATTAAAAACAGAATCTAATTATCTTACAACTACATAAAAACTACATAAACTGAAATGAAATGTCAATACTAATCCCTGTAGCAGCTATCATGCTGTCGATTCGAAAGTTAAGGAAAGAGGGAGGGGGGGGGGAGTCCTCGAACAACCTTACCAAACTTGGAAAGGACCTCAAATTGGCGGGAAAACAGCCCAATTAGGAACATCTCCTCCAGGTTTATAT